>JAPDOI010001468.1:0-176598 GCA_029168955.1 Aplectana chamaeleonis | reverse complement strand
AGTACGAGTCACCAGAGTAGGATATTTGAGTCGAGCGGGGTCGATCTACCCTGTATACAAACTTTCACCGTCTAAGATGGAGGTTGAACGCCGCTCCTTAGATAGCGGCAAAAGATAGTGAAAAAACGTCCAAGTCCACGAGCCTAAAGCAGGGTATTGAAACTGCAGTAACTTAAGTTCTAAATAAGGTACTCGGAAAATTCCTGGCTTTTAAGAAACTACACACTGTACCCTACCATTTAGGACGTACCGCATACCTGGAGAGTGCTTTCGAAGAAAATTTCTCTGGTAAGGGTTCTACGACAATTTTCGCGTTTACTCAGTACTTAGATGTGGGCCCACAGTGCATTTTAGAGTAAAAACCCACACAGGGTAAATTATCTTTGAAGGCCCTCTCCAGAGTCACGGAAGGTTTCAAACGGTAGAGTATAAAGTCTAGTTTCTTGAAGCGTCGCTTCAAGAAACTAGACTTTGATATGTGCGTCGCTAGTCACTCCGTATTGCCTGTCCTTTTCATCGAGCCTCTGTCCTAATCCAGTTTCGACGCGCAAAATGATTTTTGAAACAAAGGGTGGACGAACGCCTGAGGGGTTCCCGAATTTTCATAATAGAACTCGTCATTGAGTCGGTTTCGGTAATTGTTGCTCCTTCCCACATGTGAACATAAAGAACTGCTCGGATGGGGTCATTGTGAAGTCGAGGCGTAAGTGTATGCTCGAAAACCACAGCCGAAGTCCTTCGACCCTCTATTGAAAGAAAGCAAGGGCAAATTGCCGAAATCCATTTTTGGGCAGGGACAGTGTTCGAAATAGCTGCATTTATGCCACCTTTTTCGTTTCCCTCGCGACGTAAAGGCGTCATACTTGGAGCATAAATGCCCCTAACGATATTGTATCGGTCTGTACACATATTACTAACTCTTTTGGTAAATCAATCGGTTGTCGATTTTTTATTGGAATTTTTTTGTGACACTCGCATACCTAACGCTTAGGATAGCTGCACAGGTCACAATCAATCTAGAAATTTCATTAATATCCAAGTGTTTCAAAAAATTTTGCTTTCTCACCCGTTTTTCTCGTCGAAAATCAGTCAGCCCTTAGATTGAGAGACTGAGGTGGAGCATGACTCTAAAGTTTTCATTTCAAATGGTACAACTATGTGATATGGTATTAGACGTGTGTTGTGTTGCCTTGTACGCCCGGGCCTGGGAGGCTTAGACCCCTTCCTGCGCCCGCGGTTTCATAAATTTAGCCACTGAAGATGAAATTCTGGTGGCAAGGCCTGTAGCCAGTCGTTGGCTGTTCATTCTTCCTAAATAAGGACATAAAATACATAATATTAATGAGGTGAACAGGAATCTAGACGTAAGCAGGAGACTGCAAAGTATTTTCTAACACTGGACGCTTTATTTGGCTTTGAACAACGGAATTTTAATGACAAAAGGTTAGTAAGTAAAGGTGACAAAAAAATAAAAGAGAAAGTCAGGCGTTTGCGAGAAAATCGAGCACACAACGATAGAAACGAACCAAAAACAAACGTCCACACTGCAACTGCAGCAAACTCGTCAAAAATTCAAAATATTTAGGTGAAGAAAACTGCGGCTGCACATTATGCCGCCTATATCGACAAATACTCAAACTCGAAACTCGCACTATAGAATCGCTGAAGCTGAGGCGGCGAGCATGAAAGTATCAAACTCGCGAGATGCCGATTATTGTGAGACAATGTAAATGTATTTGGTAGAGATAAATGAAGTTATATCCTAGGAGTGTTTGGAAGTAATGGCAGGCAAGAGGAAGTGCACTGAGAAGGCAGCCGTCACCGTAAAACATGAAGTACCAATTAGGAAGGGCGATTTAGTACGCATTTTGTACAAACCCAGAAGCGAAAGCTTGTTCGTCAACTGAAGCAACTGTGGCTATATTTTTACAGCGATATATTACACTAATTACAATGAGAATGAAGAGGTAAACGAGGTTAGACGTAGGAATGTCCCATGATACACGCTTATCACACAACAGCGCTTATTGTTGCCTGAAGCCGTTGAAATATGTCGCTCTTCGTCCTTATCCATCGTACATTCTTCTGCATCGCGATATACTAAAAGGCAGCAATGAACAGCAAAGTTCAACAAAATTAATGGGACACTATAATTTGGGGTTTCTTTCCGCTTGCAGGCATAGTCTAAGCTCAGAATTTTTTTCAGTACTCCTCCTTGTCTTGAAGAGAATCTCGCCCTGATCACAGTGATTTCTCCAGAATCGTTCGGAACCCACTACCAACGGAGCAAGGCGGCGTTCAGAGTTCATTCGAAGCGACGCGACGTTATGATTAGCCTACGTATCGATCAAGCGACGTCGCGTCGCTTCGTTGCTAGATGTTCACAGTGAAGTGGCGCAATACATCAGATTTGACGCGAAAATGATGATCGCCCCCATCGATCGCGTCGCATTGCATTGCAACGCGATGCGATGGACCGGAAGCGGTGGTAAGTTCGTTGCTGGTTTTGTTCGATTTTTTCATTAACTCAACTAGATCTCACAATGAAATCAATAAAATGAGCATAATTAGGACCGCTTGCACTCAAACAAGCACAAATGGACTGTTGCTAACTTTTCTAAAACATTGCTGTTGCTTGTTTACGCACAATTGCGTATATACGCAAATGCGCGTGATCGCCCTACGTTCGCTCACACCTGATTCCTATACGACGCGATTTTCGCATCGCACTGACATGTGCCATCGTGTCGCCTCGTGAAAACTCTGAACGTCGCCTATTGGCTCCTCAAGGACTGTTAATCTGAACGGCGGGACTTTCGTTGAAGATTTGTCTCGGGAATGTATCTTCTCGTCATTTGCAGCCATCGCAGGAGAGGCTAGCACAGTATAAACGTAGAGCGATAACAAATAGAAGAACATGGCTCCTGATCAAACTCCATCGCGTTTTTTTTTTGCCCCCATTGAAATCGAAAATTTGTAAGTGAGCGTCACTCATTTTTTCTATTCTGGGGTGTGGACGTTTTCCCCACATTCTCTCGCATATTTTGGCGAATAGAGATCTCGAGCTTCGTAGGAGTGCTATGCACGTCGGCTGGACTATAATTATTCGTGGGGTTGAACTAGGCTGTTAGACAAAGGCCTTCAGATTGAACGAGCGCTGATGTTTTTCATTATGATTTCGGGATACGCTCATGGTAAGTTGCCTTTGAGACGTGTAGTAAGGGTCCGGTGACGAAGTGGATAATGTAATTTCGCCGCTGCTCTTCGATACTGTGATCGATGCTAGTATGAGACACCTTCAGTCAAGGAAACCATATGTGCATATTTTAGTACTGGACGCAATATTGCGTCATCACCACTCGCTCGCACCCGGTCAATGACTGATCACGTCGCCGAGCACTTTGTGTCGCGGTGACGCCGCCGCTTCCGCGATGAAGTATGCCTTAAGGGGTCTGCAGAGTTGCAGAGACCGGCGAGTGGTCGCCGAGCGTCAGCCTTGACACGACGACAAAAATGTTTCGAAACATTATCGTCGCGGCGTCGGTTGCCGCTCGCTGTGGCGGAGTGATGCAGGGCCGTCGCGGCGTCAATACACTCTGTGTTTCAAATCCCTTTTTACGCCGCGGCGGTCGCCGCCGTCGCTGAAAGTGATCGATATTGCATCACCCAGCGTTGTTCGTCGCTGCAAGCAACGCCGCAACTTGGACTCTGCAGACCCCTTTAGCTTGGCTGTCGCGGTCTTGCATCGCGGAAAGTGTGCAATACGCCTGAGAAAATACACGTACCCACTATGTAGTTCAATAACCGCAAGTAATCCGTGACAATTTCCTGTATCGCTCCCAGGATCACAGGGTGTACGAAGAACGCTGCCCTCATGTCGAGTCCATGTTCAAAACACCTAAACTCTGTCGTCGCGGGAGCGCGTGCACTCAAGTCCGCAGCGAAAAAGACATACGTCTTTGCGGAACACTTTTCGATATTTTGGGCGGGGGAGGGCGAGAGAATCGCACCAACGACATAATTTTTTCAACCCAAAAACTCAAATCCCTATGGGAAAATCATGGAACCTCTATCGGTCCTTGATGCCCAGGTCAAAATACATAAAAATTTCAGGTCTCCGTTCTGTGGCAAAACATAAGAGGACGGCGCCCTTTACCACCCCAATATTGGATACAGCTTCGACTTCGCCGATCTATCGCTGATCGAACATTGTCTACTAAAAAAAAAAGAACTCAAAATAATGACCTTTTCCAAATTGAGCATTTGTAGGAATCTTCAGCGAATAATTAACTTTCAATGAATGAACTGAGTAGACGAAATGAAAAATCACATAGTAGGAGCACGTGCTGATCTAGCATCGAGAGGTTCAACATCAACGCGGTATACCCTTGTTTCCACTGGAAGACGATACCTGAATAACAACAACACCTAAAAATGTCGGGAAAGGCTGCGATGAGGTACTTGATTCCATGGGATCTCTTAAGGCTGATCATACTTCTGCGATGCCGCGAACATAGGTATTGATCAAGGAACTGATTTGAATTGTCAATCGCGCATGCTGCGCTTTTGGAGATTAGATCATCGATTAATTTGATTGGAACACAACCATAAAATTTACCGCATTATCCAGCGGTCGATCTGCATTTCAAACTCAATTTTATCGAGTGGGCCCCTATTCAACTCGAGGGCTTCGCGAAAAGAGTGGGCCCTATCACAGGGGCAAGTGCCACAGACAGCAACACGTGCTGAAAATTTCATCGCAAGAACACGTGCTGCAAAGTTTCATCCCAGGAGCACGGGCTGCAAGGTATTTCAGCGCTATGGTAGCAGCACTCAGACATGCTATGCGGCCGGCCCACCGACATGCGACTCGGCCATGGCTCATGCAGAACACTATCTGGAGCCACCATCTGCGGACCACCATGTGGTTGGACGAGAGTCTCCTGGCAGCTGGGCGGCTGGCAGAAAAACCGCAAAGCGTATTACACTGAACTGGCAATATGCCGTCGACATCTGAGTCGCGCCTCAAGAATGAATGCGTCGTTATGCCTTCCTTTTTTAGAAAGAAATCGTTTTGTCATCCGAGTCGAGATTGGGTTATCATGCGCGGACTATTGAACGCGATGGTTTGGGCACGCCAAGTTGAAATACAACAGGAGCACATGCTCCCTTAGCAGCACGTTCCCAAACTGCGCTCGAAACCGCTTTGTCTTAAAGTTCAGAGCATATTCGGCACGCAATGAATGTGGGATTGTCTGAGAAGGCAGTTCGTGGAGTTAAATGAGATGAGATATTCGTCCGGTAATGGTTGAGACCTGCGATTGCGATTTTAACCGCATTGCCGAAATTTTCCGCAAATATGCATATCGCCTCGATTTTGTCGCAACGTTGCCCAATGGAAAGCGGCGCCGACGTCATTGAGGCGGTATGCATTTTTGCTCAATATTTCCCAATTATGTCTGGAGACGAAGACTTCAACCGATCTCGGATGAGGATATCATCCCATTTCACTCAACAGCATGCTTCTCTGCTCGTCAAAGCTATCGATTTCCTCAGAAACGCAATATCGCCGCGATTGATGGATACTGCTTCCTCTCACACATCGCCGCGACGGTAGTATGTTCCCGGCTTCATAAGCAGCATGCACACTTAAGTTCATCTATGATTTTTTGTTTTATGACATAAATCGATAGTTTGGAGCTCGTAGAATTGGAAACTAACAGGAAACACTGACAAGAAGTGCATGCAGATAGAGAAATGCAATACCCACCCTAATTCTTGTAAAAAAGACGCGGAAGCGCGTCTTTTTCGTCTTTTCGTCATAACTTCGTTGTGAGCGGACAAAAGTGTATAGAAAGTTATATCAATCGACTCAAGACGTCGAGACGAACACAGTGATCTATTTTTCAATGTTCGAGGGGTAAATTTGTCATCCTTCATTTACTGAAGTACCTAAGGCAAGCCATACACGGGCGAGTCTCCTCTAATTGCGCTGAGTCAATAAAGAGCATGTACTGTATGGCGCTGTTTACGCACCAAAGCCAAGCATGATATATATCGGAATCTCACAAGAATTCAAATAGAACCATCTCTCACTCGAAACTCAAAATGATTCTGTCGAAACTCCATTTAGGGTACTTCGAAGCATTGGAATACTCGCCCTAATTTTCTCAGAGAAGCCACGAAAGCGACTTCTAATTGATACCAGTTTTCGGAAAATCAGAATCCGTTTCAAATTATGGAAAATCTGAATTGAATTCAAGTTTATTTCTGATATTGAAATTCCGAGCCTTTTTTCAAATTTCGAAAAATTCCGATTTATTTAAATTTTGAAAACTTCTAATTTATTTAAAAAAAACCTATGTAATTTTCTAGTCTATTAAATAATAAAAAACTCTCAATTATTAAATTTTTTTAGAAACTCAGAATTTAATTCAAATCGTAAAAAATCTGAATTCATTTCAAATTATTACTGATATTAAAAATCCGATTTTTTCAAAGTTTTCAAAAAATTCGTAATTGATGTCAAGTTTTGCATTTCTCTGAGATTTTTAACAATGTTCTTTGATAATCTTTATTTTACTAATATTCGGGAATTCCTAATTTACTTTCAATATCTGAGATTTGAATTCGACAATCTAGACAATCTAAATAATTCAAAGTTTGAAAAATCTGAATTTCATTCAAGTCGTTTTCTGATTTTGGAACACCGATTTTTATGAGTTATAAAAAATCCTAAGCTGCTCCAGGTTTTATTTTTTTTATTTCAATCTTCGGAAAATCTAAACTTAATTCAGTTCTTAAAATTTCAAATCTGTTTCGAATTCTAGAATTCTACTCAAATTTTGGACTCAGTTAAAACTTTGGAGGTGGATGCTCTGCTGAGAATTTCAAGTATTTACATTTCTTCTTGAGATCAGGCATTCTGACGCAACACAGAGCTCGATCGACATGAAAAAGGGTTTGTGCTGCAAACAAGGAATGTCTACAGATCTGGTAAGGTCAATTTAAGGTTTTCTGAGGCTTAATTCACACCCCAACAGGTCAGTGTAAGAGGAACGTCAGAGTGCCTCATTCACTAGAGCTTGCATCTAGCATGGTCCCAACTGCACATTCTATATTATTCAGCGCTACACCCCGAAGTGTTGACTACTATCACAATGAAACATCTTCTTCCCATCGTATTGCTGCTGATGATGCTCTCTCAGATGCACTAATTTGCTGATTCTTGAGAGTTTCCATGTTGCCATCTACATATAAAATCTTTTCCTATCAGCAATACAATTCTAGATTTTTCCATTTTTACAAAGGTCCATCAAAATGCTAGTTATGTATCTTCTTTAATTTTCTATCCTAATTTTATGAAATCCGAAATTCATGATGATGTTGATGTTTTTTGGGGAGAAAAAATCAAGAAAACTTAAGTTTGAAAAAGTTTCAATTTTTACAAAGCTAATTGATTTCAGTTTTCATGTGGTTTGAATTTTCGAAAATTTTGAATAGAATTTGAGTTCGCTTCTAATTTTGACATATCGAATTTTGTTCAAATTCCAGTATTCTAATTTATTTTAATTTTTCAAAATCTCCAATTTATTTCATTTTACGGAAAATCTTCTTTTAAATCAAATTTTAACAACTTTCAATTTGATTACAATTTCCGAATTTGAGTGAAATTTCAAACCTAATTCAATTTTTGATAGTTGAGGTATTGTCGAGAAGCCTCAGCATTGACATTTCCTTTTCAAATAACTCATTTTGACGCAGAACAGAAATTTGGCCCACCACGCCTAGCGTCAGGTCCTGGGCCCCTCACATATGGTGGAACTGGTGGCCGCGCTACTCCTCGGCTGGGCCACCTCGCCACCCACAGCACCAATCGATCTCTTCAGAAACCAACCTATGGCGAGGATCAAGTGAACACGTCTGGTTTATAACAACCCTTTATTATTGGTCCAATACGAATTCTTTATATTGGTTACGCATAGAAAAGAGTTTGAGAAGATTCTGACTATTACTCAATTTCTTTCTGATTTCAAAATTCCTTTTTTTCTAATTTGATTTTGACAAAATTGGTTTAATTTTTTCTGTGTTTTTTTTTCAATTTTATTTTAATTTCGAAAATTTCTAATTTATTTCATTTTACGGAAAATCTTAATTCAAATTTGAGAATTCTTAATCTGATTACAACTATCTAATTTCAATGAAATTTCAAACCTTATTCAAATTTTGAAACATGAGAGAAAAATTTTCTAGAAAAAGTCCAGCTAATGTAGCTTTCGATAGCCATTCAGTGGATACACTTTCTATTCGACTGGCGCCTCCTAAAATTGAAAACCAGGCTGAAAAGGTTATTTGGAAAGAACGGCCTTTTTACACCACCTTTTCAAACAGGCGATTTTTTCTATTTCTCTTTCTACTAGGTGGCTTTGCTTTTTTTCTACTTAATCACTGAGTCTATTTCACCGAACCGCTGGGTTACGGCCCGTAAGAGGAATGTGTATGACACTGGAAGGCCCCCAAAAACCGTTTTTTTTTTCGGAATTTGGACAATTACAGTTTTGGCGAGGGTATAGGCCACCAGCCGTTGCCAAACAAATCTGAACAACTCGTGGTTGTGTAAGAAACATTCTGTGATGGAGCTGAGATTAAACCAAAAAAACTATAGACAAAATTTAGCGGTGCGATCCCCCCCCCCCAATTTTTGCGATTTGGTGGCGATCCCCTTCTTTGGAAAATTTCCAACGCTTATTGACCCTGCGCCATAGGTTGGTCTCTGATGCGATCGATCGGCGCTGTGGATGGCGAGGTGGCCCAGCCGAGGAGTAGCGCGGCCACCAATTCCACCGCATGTGAGGGGCGCCTGGACCTGACGCTGGGCGTGGTGGGCCGAATTCCTGTACTGCGTTAAAATCCCTGATCCGAAAAGGGAAGGCCAATACTGAGGCTTCTCGACAAAGCCTCAATTATCTAAATTTGAATAAGGTTTGAAGTTTCATTGAAATTCGACAATTGTGATCAATTTGAGAATTCTTAAATTTGAATTAAGATTTTCCGTAGAATGAAATAAATTAGAAATGTTCAAAAATTAAACTAAAGAAACAAAAAATAAAACCATTGAATTCAAAATAAAATTTGAAATTCAAAAAACGTGAAATTTCAAAATCAGAAAAAAAATTGAATAAAATTCAGAATCTTCTAATGCTCTGTACAAACCCCTTTTCTATGTGTAAGCAGCATGAAGAATTCATATGGAATTATTAATAAAGGGTTGTTATAAAAGGGACAGGGACTTTGGGATAAAGTCAGAGATCACTGGTGTAATTAAAACTGATTAACGCTGTTCGCACCTCGGCTCGCTCGCCAGAAGGCCTCTTCCACCGCGAAAGAGGGAGCAGACAGTCAAGATCGCGCTGCGATTTCCGCGCGGCGGGTTATGCAGGCTCATTCGCTGCCTCTCGGAATATGATTGGACCACAGACGGTCACCGATCCCTTGCCAGTATAGGATTGACAGCACATGTGTTTATTAGAATAACAGTGGGGGTGTGTATACAAGTCTGTTGGTACCTGCTCGTTGGTGCCCCTGCTTCTACTGAACCCAGCAGACGTTTGAGTGTACACAGCGAACGTTCGAGCGATATAGCGTGCACAACTATATCGCGAAAGTATCCCGCACATTGCATAAAGGTGTCGCCGTCCGGCACACCAAGGCCTCTGGTCCATAACACCTTAGGATGCGTACCTAGGGAGTTCATCGAGTCTTTGGTCACAAGCCACAGTTTCGCCACCCTGAACTGTCGATCGCTGTCGAGTGATATCCAAAAAACTGCGCACTTCTGAGCTATTTCCATGCACCGTTTGCTGCTTTGCAGGAAACCCGCCTCAAGGATAGACCCGTCATCAGCGTGGGAGAGTACACCATCTACTGTGGTAACGCTGGCGATAGGAGAGTGGGAGGCTGTGCAATAGCTGTAAGGAAGGATTTCAATGGTATGGTCAAGGAGTTCGGCTCAACGTCGTGCCGGAATGCATTCGTACGACTGCGGGATCACAGAGGATTCAATCTGTGGATAGTGAGAGCTCATGCGCCCACTGAAACCGCCGAAGACAATTCGAAGGATGCGTTTTATGAGGAACTCAATACGCCGCCGAAGACAATTCGAAGGATGCGTTTTATGAGGAATCAATACGCGCCGAGAACAGTTCAGAGACCGCATGAGGAACTCAATACCTTGCTGGTCAGGATACCTTGTCAGCATGCTGTTGTCGTGGGGATTGTAGCGCAGTGCGAAGATGGAGACTTGGATCAGGAATCCGAAGTACTCTGGTAAATGGTTCTGCCAGTGGAGCAAACATCGGACAATGGCTACCGCCTTGTTGTCAGACTTTTGTGAACTATCATGAGACCAACGACATTAAGCTTACGTGGCAGGGACCAACCCAGCTATCTCCAGAAGAGCAGCGGAAGCGGAAGATGACTAACTTTGGAACTACAGCTTGACCTCAATGTCCTAACGAAAACTATTCCAGTATCGGACATTCGAAGATCTAGAGCTAGGTATGGGATGTCGCATTCGATTCGGATCACCGTCCTGTTCTGTCTTCACTGCAAAGGATTCATAAGAAGAGGAAGCGAGGGGCTCAAGCCTCTCCAGAGGATTGACATGACAAGTCTCAGAGATGAAGAGTGCCAGAAGGAATTTGCGACAACGCGTGTTTCTTTATTCACATCGAATTACGGACTAAGAAGAAACTTTGCGACGCGGATTCTCTTGTCAAGTGCATCCAGGACTGCTTCTGAAAGAGGCACTTCTGGATTGTACAGGCCTAAGAAGAAGTCTGCCTACGTCTCAGAAGAAACAACATCTACCTACAACAGAGTATGTGCTCTCCGAACTGCAGGAAACTTCGTGGAGGAGAAAGCGTCTGAGGAGGAAGTTAGCGTCGGCAGCTTCAAAGTGACCGCCGAACTTGAGAGAGTGGACGTGCAGAGCTAAGGAGTTCGGGAGAAAGCTTGGGAGGAGAAGAATCCGAGGAAAGCCAACACGTTGCTTTGCGACAGTATAGCGGGAGGATATGAAGAGAGATGTTCTCCTGTCTTGAACCCTACCAATGGAGTTGCAGGTGGGTGACTGCGACTGCTGCCAATATGGAAGGATTACTTCAATGGTTCACTACTGAGATCGTCCAGCGCCATCAGTACCTGAGCTCCTGCACAAACTGTTCAGAGAGCACCTTTACGATGTCAGTGAGGAAACCGCCGACTGAGTCTATGAGTTTTGGATTGTGTCCGGAAACTGAAGAATGGAAGCAGGTGAGATGACAACATCACTGCTGAAATGCTGAAAGCTCTTCCTCCGTCTGGGATTCGTGAAATGACCAACACCATCCGTGCTATATGGATGAGCGAAAGGATACCCGATTCGTGGAGACATGCGATCATCGTACCTCTTCACAGAAGCTATCCGTCACGGATCTAAGAACTACATAGGAATCTCTCTACTTCGTGTCATGTACAAGGTTTTAGAACGTATCATTCTCGAGCGACTTATCAAAATCGTGAAGGAACGATCAGAGATGAGCAGGCCGGTTTTCGACCTGGAAGATCGACCATCGACCAAGTGTTCGTCGTGAAGAAATTGAATTGAATCGTGGCAGCGGTTTTCGAAGCCATTACAGCTTGCTTTTTTGGACTTTGAAGCCGCGTTCGAAACTCCTCATCGTGATCGATTGCTCAATGCTCTGCGAGCAGATGGAGTCCCGGAAAAGTATGTTCGGTTAATCGAGGACATGAACAAAGGAACAACAGCAGCAGTTCGTACACCTGTCGGATTTACGTCAGCTTTCGAGGTGAAAACAGGAGTAAGGCAAGCCGTTGCAGGACCTTTTCTTTTCAACTTCGCCGTTGATGACATCATGCGTAGGATTGCAGAACAGTTTCCTGCGGACGTGATCCTAACACCATCAGGACGCTCCCTTGTCGACCTGGAGTACGCCGATGACATTGTGTTATTCGCTGAAAACAACGCAAAACTGCGAAGGATTGTGAACCTCGTTTCGAAGTATGCCGCAGCCTATGGACTTCGTCTTCGTCCCGACAAATGCAAGCAGATGTGGGTCTCTCAGAGGCCTTCAACGGGAGTTTGTGTGGACGGACAACGTATCGAACTGGTGGACGATTTATGTTATTTAGGCTGTTTGCTGAAGAACGGTAGTAGTTATGCAGCGGATATTCGACAACTTTTCCGAAGATTGAAATAAAAAAAAATAAAACCTGGAGCAGCTTAGGATTTTTTATAACTCATAAAAATCGGTGTTCCAAAATCAGAAAACGACTTGAATGAAATTCAGATTTTTCAAACTTTGAATTGAATTCAGATTATTCAAGGGTTGAAATGAATTGAAAATTCCCAGAAATTGAAGTAAAATAGGAATTCTCAAAAATTGAAAAAAAAAGAATCGAAAATGCAAAACTTGACATCAATTACATTTTTTTGAAAAATGAAAAAAATCGGATTTTTAATATCAGTAATAATTTGAAATGAATTCATATTTTTTACGATTTGAATTAAATTCTGAGTTTTTAAAAAAATTTAATAATTGAGGATTTTTTATTATTTATTTATAATAGACTAGAAAATTACATAGGTTTTTAAACAAATTGTAAGTTTCAAAATTCAGGAAAAGCAAATCAAATTTTCGGAATTTGAAAACACAATTCTATATATTTCTAGTCTATTAAATAATAAAAAACTCTCAATTAATAAATTTTTAAACTCAGGATTTCAATATCAGTAATAATTTGAAATGAATTCATGTTTTGAATTTGAATTAAATTCTGAGTTTTTAAAAAAATTTAATAATTGAGAGTTTTTTATTATTTAATAGACTAGAAAATTACATAGGTTTTTTTTAAATAAATTGTAAGTTTTCAAAATTCGAAATAAATCAGAATTTTTCGAAATTTGAAAAAAGGCTCGGAATTTCAATATCAGAAATAAACTTGAATTCAATTCAGATTTTTCATAATTTGAAACGGATTCTGATTTTCCGAAAACTGGTATCAATTAGAAGTCGCTTTTTGGCTTCTCTTCTGAGAAAATTAGGGCGAGTATTCCACGCTTTAAAGTACTCTAAATGGAGCTTCTACAGAATCATTTTTGAGTTTTGAGTGAGAGATGGTTCTATTTGAATCCTTGTAAGATTCCGATATATATCATGCTTGGCTTTGGTGCGTAAACAGCGCCATACAGTACATGCTCTTTATTGACTCAGCGCAATTAGAGGAGACTCGCCCGTTTATGGCTTGCCTTAGGTACTTCAGCAAATGAAGGATGACAAATTTACCCCTCGAACATTGAAAAATAGATCATTTTGTTCGTTTCGACGTCTTGAGTCGACTGATATAATTTTCTATACACATTTGCCCGCTCACAACGAAGTTATGACGAAAAGACGAAAAAGACGAGCTTCCACGTCTTTTTTACAAGAATTAGGGTGGGTATTGTAACAGCTGTTTTCTTATTGGTAAAGAAGTGGACGAGTTCCAACGCAGCATACACGCTCAGTTGAAGAAGCGAAGCTTGCGAAAAAATTCGAATAGTGAAACGAATGGACTCTTACGGCCTGTATCAGTTGCAAGCATCAAAAGCTAGCCGAAGTAACCGTATTTGGGCAATCAGTTTGGAAGAGTTTGTATTGAGGTGCGGGCACTGTTAAAGAGATGGGCGGAGACTTCATGTTCTGCTGTTTCACAATGTCCCAAATAAGGTTATTTTCACTCGTTTTCGGCGCTTGCAACGCCGTGAGTGCTCTACTACGAGCCGTAAGACCCCACAAACTTCACCAACTCAGCAAATTTTTCGAGCGTATATGTTGCTTTCAATGATAGATGATACAACCTTCCATCCACCATGGGACAACTGACTGTCAATAAGCGCTAATCAAGATCTATTGCTCAAGAACACGAATGAAACTTCAAGCCTTCCGGGAAAGTTGAAGGCTACTCGGTCAGGTACGTAGCCAAGAACCACCTTTCCGTGAACACGCTCGCATGAAGTTTATCTCCTGACATTCATTCACGAAATGCTATCAATAATGTTACATAGGCAAAGTTTTTTTCGGCTTATCGGAGGAACTTCGCATAGAAATGGCAGGCATATGGCCGCAAATACCTGCCTAGCGCGGAAAGTGTAGAAGTAGTGCCAATATAGCCGCTAAAATCTACATTTCGTTCGTTCAACCTCCAGAAGCGGGAAGGTGACACGCCCCTCCCCGCTCCCAGAGTTTCGTTGGTTCAACAAATAGGTGCATGGATGGCCGAATGCTCTAACAGCATTTCAGAGAAGGTGGCAGTTTCAAATGTATGCACAGTTCTAAGGGGCTTTTAAAGGCAGTGTTCACAAAGAAAAAGTTGCACGTTTTTTGGCTTAAACGTAAGCTTTGGGTACCTATAAGAAGATTAAGAACGGAAATGCGACGAAGAAGGGCCGGTAAGTGGGTGAGAATCTCGTGGGCCACTGAACACATTGGGCCACTCCGCCCACGTCCTATAACAGTTGCCCTGATTTCGTGGGTAGATGAGCGATGATTCCCGATCAAAAGCCCCGTTCTTCCCTTCATTCTCAACTTCTCTCTTTACTCAGGTCAGCTCGCACACATCGGCTGCAAAAAAACGGGAGTTACAAGCCTCGGACAACTCGTCCACAATGCTTCCCTTCGGCTGGGAAATTCGAGAGGCCGTGATTCCGCTTCCAGGAGGTCTGGTGGTTGACTCCAGGGACATCATTGAAATCAGCATGGGACCGTTTTCAAGATAGGTGGAAAAACAGAATAACGACTTTTATCGCGAACACTGCCTTTAAGGGTGCTAACCACGAATCTGGGGTCCGCTTGTCGATATTCAGACGTTTACTGTGGATTGCGGTGAGTAATGATCTGGCATTAGGCAGGCGCCCTTATATTTCCAAAATCGGCAAATGTACATTAAATTGCTCGCCACCTCAAATACTCTCCAAACAAAATTTTTGAGCCAAACCTAAAGCCTAGTTTTCACTGCATCGCTGCTGTTTTTCATCGCAGCGATTTCGCGCCCGCTGCTGCAGCGATGTAGCAGCGGCAGCGATTCTGTTCATGCTGCATAGGCCCACGGATGATAGAAGAAATTCAATAATCAGTGAAATTAATGGCTAGTATTCATCAATAACGCGTTTCGACTTGAAAACACTGATCTTGTCATCTGAAAGGGTCAACGTTCACTAGACGAAACGTGTCATTCGCTGGCAAACGCTCCATCGCTGCCATTTTGGCCGCGATGGAGCGACGGTCAGCGACCATTGAGAATCGCTCTTCAAGCAGCGATGCAGTAAAACATGGGATTTCGTCGCCGCCAATTCGCGATGGTGGACGCTCGCTGCGAAGTGATCACAATTGGAGCGCGGGCTTTCCGGCTGCTGCACGATGAAAGCGAAACAGCTCTCCCTCGCATGGCCGCAGCGACCTCCTACAGTCAAAACTATGCTCAAGACTTTGACCAAGCTAAAGCCCACCGTAACCTTCCATACTTCTTAAATAAACGGTAATGTACGTGTTAAACACTACAAATACTCAGATATTTGCCGGGTCCGACCCCAGCCTGAACGGGGTCCGACCCCAGATTTCTGTCGGGTCGGGCCCTTCCTTTCTCCCTCCACGTCGGCGTAGTTGCCCGTCTATGGGGAAATAATTTAGCCCGACGGCTGGGGAAAATGCAGTGATTTTGCCCGGACGTGGGGGGGGAGAATGCAGAGGCTGTAACGTTATCAATCTGCAATTCCACGCTTCAGAGTCGCTCGCGCCTTTAGCTACCCAAATGTTATGTTGAGCAACTAAATGGTACGCTAGCATTTTTCAAGCCTTCTCCTTGTCTTCTTCATCAACTAAACCAATCTTTCATCTTCGTACCTCCCGTGCTGGACTCCTTTCGTTCTTCTTGCTTCCCACCAGCGCCTGCTCTTCCTCGTCCTCATCCTATCCTTTCGGTGTGCTTTGATATAAGCTTCCATTACCCCTTATTCGATGAAATATTAGTTACCCTGGCTTTCAGATCATTTTAAGTTCTACTATACAGTTTTCCCCTTTATGTTCTTTGTACCCCCATCTTTCTTCCTCCTCAACAAATTATCAATCATCAGATCTTCATCACAGATCCACATAGAAAACACTCAATAGAGCAACAGGAACACAGATTTGATAATCAGCATCTATTTTTGAGTGGATCCGCAAAAAATCACATATGTAACAAACACTTAACAATTACACAGGGTCCAAAAGAAGCTAAGGCACTGAATTTACTGTAGCAGATGTGTAATTTTCAATAACTAAGAAGCACATAAAAACCCCTGATAGTTCTCGTATGAGACAGAAATCTATCAACAAGACTTACTTTTTCAATATGAAAAACCACTGAAGATATCGAGAATGGGAGGACGAATGTCCAGAAAAAAGGGAGATAATAGGTTGAATTAGAGGGATTGAACCACTCCAGCAGTAGGCTCAAACAATGAAAACATTTTGCAAGTCATAGGTTCTGCTCCATTAACTGTACCATACGACGCGCAAAACAACATCTTGAAACAAGCTTGGTTTGGGGCATTTGTCTGCGCGTATTAGCTGGAAATTGATGCAGTGACCATCAAATCTAAATAAGATAAAACTCAGAAGTTAGATAGCGTCACGTTTCACTTAACCGCAATGATGGTATTACCATCTCTGACCATTCTGAATAACGCCGGATTGGTGTATGAGGAGGTTTCTCATCGTCAAAACCACGTCCCACGCACCAGGACCACATTTCGTTGTTCCCCATCAAATGTGCACACATGTAAGGATATAACTGCTCCTGAAATAAAAAGGGACGAGTTCCAGGAACACATTTTCCTCTCGTCTCATTCACCGGCGCGCATTGTCCGTCATTGTCGCGAGTCTTGCGCTCATTCACCAACGCCAGGCAACACTCGAGCCAGGTCCTGCACACTTTCCCCAGCGCTCATGGTATTTTCCCAGCCAGGTTCCGGCGTATACCTTGCGCTTCCATCTGGGCCGAATTTCCGGTCCACAATTGCGTCTCGACACGCTTTGCGGCCGCACGCTCCTGAAATCAGAAGAGCTTCCAGAGCCGCAGCCGCCGATCTGCTTACTCTAGGTGGGTTTCGGAAAACGGGAAACTGGCGAAAATTGGAGAACATTGTATAAAAAGCCACATCGAGTCGTCTTTGGCGCTGGAAACCCGACTGACTCGAGCGCGTGCGGCCGCAAAGCGTGTCGAGACGCAAATGCGAACCGGAATTTGGTCCAGATGAGCAACAGTAAGCTTTCCCCAGCGCCTGGCCGCACTTGCAGTTGAGTCTCCCGTATTTTCCTCGCCGCTTGGCGCATTCCCACTTGGATACCGCACACTATCCCCGTAGCTCTGCGCACTCTCAGTCGACCCCGCACAAATTTCCCGACGCTTGACGCGCTCCCAGTTGAGTCTCCTATTCTGCTCAATTTGTTAGTAAAATGTTGCTAATGCTGCCGTATTGCCCACTCTCGAGATGTGTGGTATTTTCTCTCAAAGCAGTGTTCACGATATGAAATGTGTTTCAGTTTCCAACGAGAAACGGGTAGTTGGAGGAGGTACACTGTAACGTTGAGGGTTCGAAAGAACGGACTGAAACGGAGCCTAAGAAGAGCACTAAAAAAAGAGCCCGAAGTTGCCACTTTGAGCGCAAGGCAAACCCCAACGCGCAATTTCCGCCCTCCGTTGTGAACGAATGAACACTCGAGATCGTGAGATGAGCTATGGTTTCCAATCAATAGCCCCGTTCTTCCCTTTATTCCCAACTTCTCTCTTTTCTCAGGTCAACTCGCATACATCGGCTGCAAAAGACGGAAGCTACAAGCCTCGGAAAACTCGTCCACCATGCTTCCCTAGCTCAATTTTCGAGGGGCCATAACTCTGTTCCCAGAAGGTCTTGTACGATTCCAGAGACATCATTAGAATCAGCTTGGGACCATTTTCAAGATAGACGGAAAACAGAAAACGATTCATATCGTTGACACTGCCTTTTGGCATACGTTCGCATATCCAAACACCTCTAACTGAACTTTCTAGAGAAAAAGGTGGAAGTCTGGAAACTTTACAGTAAAATAATATGTTCTCAGCCATAACGTAGTTGTGAGGTTGCTGAAGTTCGATTACGCTTCATTTTGGTATTCGGGGCAAAGAAAGAAGAAAATACTGCAACTCATTGGGACGTGCGCATCATCGTGCAAAATTACCGCGTAAAAGGTTAATTTGAGATAACAGGTACAGGAATTTGGTAGTGTGTTTTCAAAGAATAGAATTTCCAATGAATGTCAGTAAAGGCTTAGAAAGTTTCTGTGAATATTTTCCGTGAATTTCTGTATGATGTTGTTGCATAAGAATATGCCATATATGTATGGAATTTCCGAGTCTATTTGAAAGCACAGCGTCCTTCTGCAGAACTGAATTTTCGTTTTTCTGCTTATCTTGTGGGGAAATTTACGCTGATCCACAAAAGATCTTCCAGAATCGCTCATGATCCGGAGATGCTCAACCTACGCGTGGTGGATCTGTGGAGTCGACTACCAAGATCAAGGCTATGAGACTCATCAAACGGGCATCAACAACTCCACGAGGAGAGTTTTTTTTCTGTATGGGAGTGCAAATGGCCGGCTGCTGCACTCCCTTCGTATTCTGTTGTTACGAGCTGGCTTTGAGTGGAACCTGGGACCGTTAAGCAAGCACTCCCACGTTATCCCTGTTCCTCACTGTGGACATTTGCTCAACATGCTAAATAGTGTTCTGTAGTGGTGGGTTGCCTCTGGCTGGGTACATCTCAAATGTTCAAGGTTAACCAGCTATAATGACCTATAATTACGCTTACTGTTGTATATCTTGGCTCTAACTCTCCCCCCAGTGTTTCCCTCTTCATAGTTCAGACATTTTTCAACTTAACATCAATGGCCTGCGTGCCAAACTTGCTGAACTCACATTGCACATTGAACGCTTTCTATCCAGATGTCATCCTTCCTTCAGGAGACAAAACTTAGCCTAACATCCCTCCCTACTCCTGCCTTGCCCGGTTTATACGTCAAATTAATCTTCCCGCACATCCCATGATGGTGGCGTTTCCACATTTGTAAAATCCACCATACCCTCCTCGACTTATTCCTATTCCCTAACGATAATGCTGTAGAATGTATCGGTGTTCATGTTGTATAGCAAAGTTGCCCTATGGATATTAAGTTGTTATTTATATTCCCTCTTCCTCCTCATGTCCTAATTCGTTTGACCCCACTCTATTTTTACATTCTGTACACTCTGCCCTCCTTCATCTTCTGTTGTAATGGCTGGCGATTTTAATGCCTACTCTTCATCCTGGTTCTCCTCTAGATCCTGATGACAGAGGTGAACCATTGGCTGAGGACTGTGATCTTGTTGCTATTAACGAGGACGCCCCCACTCGCCTTCCTTCCACGGGCAGGCCGTCCTCTCCAGATGTCACTTTTGTATCATCTTCTGCTGTTTCCCCTGTAACTGGTCCACTGCTATAGCTATGGCCAGCGATCATGTACCCATATGTGCGCTTCATGTGCTTCATTGATTTGTCTCTCAAAAGACATCTTGCACCTTTCTTTGGTTTCTCGTAGCAAACTGTATACCAAGCCTATAGCGTAACTAGGCATCGGCCGGGCATAGCCTTGGACCAGCATTTCTAAGGCCCGAGGTGCTATCGCAAAGGAGCCTGCGTATCAGTTCGTTGAAAACGCCATATGCAGTGCCTTCAGAGTCGCCATATCGCTACAGGGCGTGTGAAAATGTTTCATCCCAACGTTCCTCCAAGGATGTTCTGGAGCTGATCGAATTACGGGACGAGAAGCCCCGCTGATCCTGCGGATCCCAGTATTCAACAACTATCGAATGAGATCACCAAAAGGCTTAATGATTACAAGCGGACGCGGTGGATGAGTTCACTAAATCTTGTGGCCTTTCAACTGATGCAAAGAAGACTGGAGCATTTCAAGCGTTGTCTGGGAAGAAATTGGCAGACCGCAACATGCAAGATGCTTGAGTGGGAAATCCCTAAATTCTGAGTCCGCTGCATGTCGACTCCGAACACTTTGCTTCAGCGACGCGTTTCCCATTTGTCGATCCAACCATACTCTCCGGGATTGTGATCTTGTTGCTATTAACGAGGACGCCCCCACTCGCCTTCCTTCCACGGGCAGGCCGTCCTCTCCGAATGTCACTTTTGTATTATCTTCTCTTGCTGTTTCCTGTAACTGGTCCACTGCTATAGCTATGGCCAGCGATCATGTACCCATATGTGCTTCATTGGATTTGTCTCTCAAAAGTCATCTTGCACCTTTCATTGGCTCTCGTAGCAAACTGTATACCAACTATCGTAAGGCTAACTGGGACCAGTTTAAGGAGGTGTTACTCAGCCGGGTAGCCTGCTATCCGCTTAACGGCTCCGTCCATGAAAAGGACAAATTCATCGTTGACGCCATATACAGTGCCATCAGAGTCGCCATTCCTACAGGGCGTGTGAAAATGTTTCATCCCTACGTTCCCAAGGATGTTCTGGAGCTCATCGAATTACGGGACGAGAAGCGCCGAGCTGATCCTGCGGATCCCAGTATTCAATAACTATCGGATGAGATCACCAAAAGGCTTAATGATTACAAGCGGACGCGGTGGATGGAGTTCACTGAATCTTTGAATTTCTCAACTGATGCAAAGAAGACTCGGAGCAATCTTAAGCGGCTGTCTGGGGAGAAATTGGCAGCGGACCGCAACATGCTTGAGTTCCCTTCGGGGAAATTTGAGTCCGGCTTTAAGGCTGCATGTCGAGTCGGAAAACACTTTGCTTCAGCGACGTCCCGCCGTGATCGATCCAACAGGCTCACTCTCCGGTCTATAAGGAAGCTCAGCCGACAAGACTTACCTGCCATAACTGCCTCTGAGATGTCTTCCCTCATCAAGTCCATGAAGAGCTCGAGAGCCAAAAGACCCGATGGCGTGTCAGCCGTCCATCTCAAGCACTTGCGGGAGCAGTTCCTTGAATTACTTTGTGATCTAGTCTACTCGTCATTCAGCTCAGGTGTCATTCCCGCTAGATGGAAGCAAGCAATTGTTCTGCCAATCCTCAAGCCTGGCAAACCAGAAGATCAAGCAACTTCGCATCGACCCATCTCCCTTTTGTCCCCTATTGCTAAGTTAGCGGAGAAATTCATCAACCCGCACCTCCACGAAGCATTACGTCATAACGTGCATCAACATGGCTTCAAGAAGGCCCACTCTACCATCACGGCACTTACGTCCATCACAGAACACATAATTGCTGGCTTCAACATGAAACCTCCAGCTGGTAGAAGTGTAGTTGTGGCGGTTGACTTAACCGCTGCCTCCGATAACGTCAGTATCCCAATGCTGTCCAAATCGATCCTGGACTCTACTATTCCTGACTGGTGCAAAAGACAGATAACTTTGTCAAAAATCGTTCCATTCGTGTGAAATTTGATGGACACTTATCGAAGTCTGTGCCCCTGAAGGCAGGCGTTCCACGAGGAGGAGTTTTATCTCCCAGCCTGTTCTCTTTGTATCTATCTGATGTGCTGATGCTATCATCAAACATCCACTTATGTCTATATGCGGATGACATCACCATTATTTGTACTGACCCTGTCATCCATCGAGCCACTGCTGAGATGAATAAATACCTCGTCAGTCTGGCTAAGTTCCTGGAATCGAAGCAGTTAAAGGTCTCTCCAACCAAGTCCAGCGTTACTTTGTGCACTACAGCGACTGCCGAACACAAGCTGCATCCCAAGGTTCTTTGGGAAGTAAATATGCTGCCCTTATCAAAACACCCTCGACTTCTCGGTGTATTCCTGGACCCGTCACTACGTTTTCATGAAAACACACGTGTTCGAGCTGCTGCTGCCAACACACGTAACAACATTCTACGTTCGCTGGCAGGCACTACATGGGGCAGCTCTAGGGAAATTTTGAGAACCACCTACAGGGCTATGGTGCAGCCGGTGCTGGAATACGGAGCCCCAATTTGGTCAAGACACCTGTCGGAAGCCTCTTGAAGCAGGCTCCAGCGTGCACAGAACACTGCTCTACGCGTGATCACTGGATGCCCTAGATCCACACCGGTACCTCATCTACATCAAGAGTGTTCGCTACTACCTGTAAAGCAGCACTGTCAACTCCAGTCGAAGCAGTTCTATGTTTGCATTATAAGGAATTCCACCCACCCATTACTGTCATCTGGTCCCCATTTCCGACATATTCGCTCGCCACTTCAAGCTGTAGTCTCTGTTTTGGATCGTCAACGTTGGGCGACGTCGGAGCTCAATCGCGTCAGATTACTGCAAATGGAGCACACCCGATTCGTCAGAGAACACCTTTCCAGTGCTCTCCTAAATCCAATACTTGGTGACGTGCTTCCCCCCCCCCCCGATCGATGGCAGCGAATCGGACCTACCCAGACGTACGCGCGTCATCCTGGCAGTATTTTCATGTCCTGCAAGGCCGACTTCTCTAACAGTTATGGATATGTGGAAGAACCCGTGCGATGTGGCTGCCTTTTTACACCTATCAGGAGAAGCTCTATGTGGCCGATAAGAAGAAGAAGAAGAATCGCTCAAAACTGACTACGAACGGAGTTATGATCCCTCAAAGATTCTGAATCTGAACGGCGAGAAGTTTGCGGACGAGTTGTCTCAAGCCTATTTTTTTCTCGTTGTTCGCAGCTATCGTTTGAAGCAGATCGCAAAATAAAGCCAGACCGAAAACGAATGGAAGAACATAGATTTGGAGCAAAATCGATCGCGCTTCTCTTCAGTGTTGAGACCGGAAGCTTGTCAGTGGGCGTTACCCATTTTTTCTTCCATGGGGGCGGGGTCGACTTTTTCCTAGGTTTTTCTCGCTTATTTGAGCAAATTGAGATTTCGCGCTTGGCAGGGTTGCCATACATGGCGGCCGGAGTATAATATCGAAAATTACCCCTGAGCTTAGACTGCGCCTATGAGCTCTTTTGTGTTTTTGGGATGAATATTGTATACACTGATCGTTTCAGAAAATGTACTCGTAGTAGTTAGGTAGGAGGGGCATTGAAGCGCATATAGGCCGCGATTATGACGGTTCCAAACGCAACCAAAGGTGACGAGGGCTGAAAATTTTTGCGTTCAAAACGAAAAACTAGGAGCAGCATAAGTCGCGCGAACGTGGCGTTTGAAATTCAAAGCTGTGAGCAGCATATGTCGCGTGAACTGGGGTTTTAAACGCAAAACTTGCACCAGCATATGCTGAGGTGGTTCCGCCCCGTTCCGCCCACTTTTTCAGCAGCTAGCGAACGGCCTTGGCCTAAAAACCCCCATGATGAGTCCTAGCTGCTCAGTGATTATGCGAGACGGTGTTGAATTTTAGACGATTTTCTCCCTGAATTCAAGAGGGTGTTAGTTACCAGTTTGTCGAGAATTTCGTGGAAATTCTAAATCATTTTTTAGAATTATTAAAATCTTTAATTTCATGGGGAACGTACTTTCTCCAATCTAAGAAGTGAAGCATTAAAGCGTTAAAAGGCTCTATTCATGCATGCAACTCGTCTGAAAGCGTGTCTCGTGAGCTAAAACTTCGGCTACAGTCTAAAATATTGCTACTGCATCGTTATTCATGGAGAAGTTCTTCACATGTGCTCTTATAGAGCTGGTATTGATTCCTTTGAACTTTTCCTTCGAATTACATATCTTCGTTATTCAACATTGTCAGGAGCTTTTACTTCATTGAAACACCTCACTATTCTTTTATTTGTGACCCAACACTTTCACGTCCCCCCACAAAAAAAAATTCAAATTTTTGAAAATATTTAAGTATCGTTGGTTTCTCACGGATAGATCGCCGCGCTGAGCAGTTGGGCGCAAAATCGTTTGATCAATAGCCACTCTCCCTTCGTTTTCCCGCGCGCGATTTTTCCCGCCAAGCGGCGTCGCGGCGATCCCTCATCCAGTGATTGACGATACCCCCCGCTGCCACACCCGCGTGACCCTCTGGCCAAGTGCATCGCGCCATAGTGCGCTGCGATACCACCAATTTTCAACAGTCACTTCTTCCGTGGAAACTGACTTTTATGAGAACAGCGCACCTACCCAGAGTCAGAGTTCCAACGCAACCGTCACGGTTGGAAGCGCACAGCGAATAACGCGCCCCATATCGGAATGTTGACCGCCTGCGAATCTTCTCGGTTTCTGCTCGTCTAAAAAATAGCCTTCAGACTCGATTTTTCTCAGATTATCTGTAGCTCGGTCAAGTGGGGAGGAAAGCGGAGAAGTTAGATGAGGAACGAGAGAAAAAAGAGAAGAGAACAGTGCAAATACGAACGGACGAGTTCCGACACTGCTTGGGTGACGGCACGCTACTGTAGTCATTCGCTAAAAAAATGACCAGGTCACCCATCTGACGGCAGGGATTATATTTATTCCAAAAAAGCCATGGATAGCATCTTTTCACTTTAACACGGCCCAAATCAACTTTGCCTAAGGCCTTCAAAAAAGTTCGGGTGGAAAAACCTAACTTGGGTGCATTGGCCTTGCCCATGTGCGCACGTTAAACACCAGTAGATGTGTGGATTGCACACGCAACCAAAAGGTTGCGGAGGGACTCATTGGGTGAATTTCCTGCAACTTTCTGGCTTTACTGTGCTTCTCTGGGCCCTATTCCGGTCCGCAATTGCGTCTCGACACGCTTCGCGGACGCCCGCTTCTGAATCGGAAGAGTTTCCAGCGCCACAGCCGCCGATCTGTTAACTCCTGGTGGGTTTCGGAAACTGGAAACTAAACAAAATTGGAGAAAATTGTATAAAAAAGCCATATCGAGTCGGCTTTGGCTCTGGAAACTCGACTGAGTCGAGCGTGTACGGCCGCGAAGCGTTTGGAGACGCAATTGCGGACCGGAATTTGACCCAGAGAAGCACAGTAGTTTGGTGCGTATCGACTCAGTCGATCGGCCAGCTCTGACGGGGGTCCCAGAAAAATCACTATGAAATGAATCTCGGAGTCTATCATATCTATCTCCATCAGTGCTGAACACATGTAATGCTTTATTGTGAATATTCCATAACGATTTTTTCACCCTATTTGGACGACTTACCTGGGGCATCTTTCATAGTCCTCACCGCAAGCGCGACATGCGCGGAACGGGCGGTAGACTATGAAACTTTAACCCGCCCGAGACGCGCGTGCCGCCCATCCAGCTCCGCCATAGCGGCGCCGCCTAAACTACAACAGCGGTTTCACCATTTGAATCACTGCTATCTCCTCAGTTTACGTTCTCTAAGACATGAATAATTCTGGAATAATCCTACGATACTATATTGATAAATGCAATACAGTAATGTCCGCGAAATTCACAGTTGAGGCCCAACTTTAGCCATACCGCCATGGCGGTGCCGCCGGAGTTTTCATTGTTGATTCCCGTTCGTGCCGCGCTGTGTGAAGTTTCAAAGTCCTTCGCCCGTCCCGTGCGTCACCCGCGTGCCGCGCTTCCAGGGGAGAACTATGAGAGATGGATTTGGTATTCTTTTGGAATAGAAGACCCTCTAGAAAAGTTAATCGAGAATCGTTCATCGCGCTAGAGCTGTGAAACAATTTTGTCTCTTCTGAACACACTAGACTAGTTTGCGTGGTCAACTGCTCTGAGGGTTTTGACCGAGGAACAGCCGCGAAACAATCGCGAAATGTCTGCTGGCCGCGTAATAGCCGGGAAATAGCCGCCAAATAATGCGGGCCGCGATATAACCGCGAAATAGCCACCAAATAGCCGCTAAATAATGCTGGCCGAGAAATAGCCGCCAAATAGGTCTCACCGCGGAATAGCCGCCAAATATGTGGTGTGCTTAGATCCAGTTCAGTTTAGCTTAGTTGAGCTTAGTTCATATATGTGCGGTCTATGCGATGGCGAACTTCCTAATGCTGCTGAGCCGTGCCGTACTGCGGAGTGCTATGGGTAATACGAGATTCTTGATCACCCATTATCACTGCATCTCCTTACATGGGCGTATTCTTGTGGTCGAACATCAACCATTGCAGAACGGTGCTTTATAGCCAGCCGAAATAGCTCTTCGATACACAATTTGATGGGGTTTTGAAGCATTATGGATCTATTCACAATGAAAAAGCTCGGATGATAGCAGGATGTCGGCGTATTTAATAGTATGCACGCCTCATATTTCCCTTATTCTCTCCTCTGACTACAAGAATGTTTCTTCTCAGTGGAACATGGAGTTATCTGTAAAAATTGGCCTGCATATAATGAAGATTCAAGCCATTGTCAGTTTTGATGGTTTCGCATTCAGTTCCCAGATTAGGCACGGACCCTACGATAACCTCTGGTGCAAATAGTTAAAGGCAGTGTCCACGATAAAAACCATGTCTGATTTTTTGGTGAAGATCGGCAGCTGCAGGGCCTAGCGCGACCCTAACGTTGAAAAAAGTAAGAAAAATGAGCTCGGAACGGCCCCCTACGGCCCCAAAGTTGGACACCCGTCAGCTCATCACACCCCAGATGCACTTTCCACGCCCTCCGACGTGAACAAATGAATGCTTGAGATCGTGAGATGAGGGATGGTTTCCCATCGATCAATAGCCCCGTTCTTCCCTTCATTTTCAACCTCTCTCTATACTCAGGCCAGCTCGCATTCATCGGCTGCAAAAGACGGAGGTTACAAGCCTCGGACAACTCGTCCACCATTTTCTCTAGTTCAGTTTTTGAGGGACCATAACTCCGTTCCTAGAAGGTCTTGTGCGATTCAAAAAACATCATTGGAATCAGCATGGGACTGTCTTCAAGATAGGCAGAAAAGCAGAGAAACGATTCTTTTCGTGAACACTGCCTTTAAGGGGGCCACTCGAAAAAATTAAATGAGTCATGCATGCAAGAGAAAATTTTTGCTGATATTGGATGCCTGATAGCGTTATAAGTCATTGTTTCCATGGAAACTCCCATGGAAAGTTTTCTCGGACTACTTCGATTTTTGAAAGTGGTACCATTCATTTTTTAATTGAACCCTGAGTGCACCCCCCACTAGTTTCGCACTTTACTTCATACATTTTATCATGTTCACATCTGTTTACATCTGATTATAACCGTAGGCTATCGAATGAGATCTGCAAGCCATGAGCAGCGACGAAACGTGGAAATGAGAAAATCCAAAATCTTTTTGGTCTATTCCGTTTCCGTTTCCTGTGTTTTGACCATTTTTCCTCCGTTTCCGAAAATTATGGAAAAGATTTTCGCACAGCCCTAGCCTTGATGGATATAAGCCCTGTGTTGCGATTCAACCAGGAATGTCTTCTGATGTTTGGCTTTATTCGTGAATTTGGGAAACAGACGCAAAGAGACCTCTATATTGGCTTTGGACGTCTTCTTACGGAACACATGACAACAGTTATGATTGACGGTATCGTTGTCTGTAACTGTGAATGAAGGTAATACTGGCAATAGAAGTTCGCCGCCTCATTTCGAGATTGGCGGCTGCGTGAAGAGCACCAGTTGCCGGTAAATAGCCGTGGGATAGCCCACCAGGCTCCGCAGCGGCTCCTGGTGGGCTATTTCGCCACTATATCTCGGCCAAAACTCTCAGAGTGAGCGGTTCTTCAAATCAAAAAAGTTGCTAATTCTATTGTATACTCTAGTGGGCTGCCTATACTTAAGTAGTACCAATGATTTTTCCAAACAAAGCTGCAAAGCAAAAAAAAAACTATGCAGCCTAGGCTTATTATCGCCGAGGGATTCTCCTCAACTCGGTAAAGGTGGTCAACAAAAGTTAAACCCTATCCCTCAAATAAAAACTCTTAAAAGAACCCAACTTCTGTCAATTTCGAAGTTCATGCAGGCTTTTCCTCCTGGAATCGAACCACCGTTTTACCCCAAATGGAGATGAGGAAAACAAGAATATGAGGAGCAAAATTAGAGGAAACATATATATCAAACGAAGATGAGTAAAACAAGAATATGAGGAGCACTTATAAAAAACGCGAGCCATCAAAAAGAGTTGATAAAAATGATGACGTGGCTCGGTAAATTGTGACGTGAAATGACGAGGAGAAACAGATCGATGGCGGTGAAGTCTTCAGGGTGCGAATAAGAGTTCGAACCGACGGCTGGGAGTTCGAACGGAAGTTGTCGGGACCTACGCCGACGTCGAGCGTTTCGCCCCTTGAGCGTTCCGATTGGTATTAGGCTGGGGTCGGACCCGTTGAGTGCCTGAGTAACCCTCGCAGAAAAACCTTGATCCAAATCTATTCAACCATTTCAAAAGTGGTCGATGGTGGCGTTTGGCTCATAGAACTGTCCTCGATGAAAAGCTACATAAAAACAAAGTATGCTTAGGGCGGCCGAAAATCGAGAGTGGACCTATCATTCGCGATCAGAATAAGAATACTTTCTGAGGGGGAATTTCATATCAGATCTGGAGATCTGGTGGAAGAGATAGCAAATAAAATCGAGCAGTACGGTCGACACCACAACAAACGTCTACGCGCACGGTCCGCAATATCACTAAAAAATAAACTCCGTCAAGAAGATATCCGCCCTGTGTGATTGCCTTTTTCGAAACGCGAGTGATGTGCCATCCACACACGTCGTCGACGGTAGAGATGGCAAATGAGTATTGTACTGGAGGAGGGCAAATACGAGACGGGCCTATCTGTAGCTGCATAGTGAATCGTTTTATATGTTTCCGACAGTGCATGCTTAGTGGTGTCAACCGCAACATTCAATTTTGGTTATTATCTCAACCACCTTTACGAGCATATGTGCTGCCTTTGGGCAAAACCTTCCAGATTTGACTTGAAAATTCCCTTTGGAAATCATTTTTCGGTGCTGATTACGAAAGAGAGGTGCATACGTCGATTTTCGAAAGCGCTACACATTTTTTAATCATGGCTTCCCATAAGGGAAACAGAATATAATCGGTTCGAATTTTTTTGTGTGAGTTATTTGGAATGCTTGACACGAGTCTGAGGTCCGCCTATTGTTTTTCGAAAGATTATGATAGATTATGGTGGGTATACGGTAACACGGTTTTTATGATTCTGAATAGACAACTTCCTCACCGATTGTCTGCCTTCCTTATCACACAAAGATCAAGATGAGAAACTTTTCCTAGTATCCAATTTCGTCTTGGGATATTCGGTAGAGTGTTCGCCAACCCAAGACGGCGAACAGAGGACTCTTTCACAAAATGGCTGTAAGCCGAGGAGCTGAAACGAAATCCGAAAAACTGTGACCCTTCACATTCGTACTATCGAAAAAAGACAGTATTTTCTGTAATCGAACACCCGACTGTACCATTTTCAGCCTCCACCAAAGGGGGGGGGCGTTTATTAGGAGGGGAGCTCTGAACTTCAAACAAGCAGATGTCAATGTGAGAGAGCAGCGTATATCGGCTGAGCAAAAGTAATGGATTATTGTCCGCATTCACATTCTGCCTCAAAGCAATCCAGAAAAATAATAATCAAATCCTCTCCACGGTTCATGCCTTCGAGAATGTCGTCCAGATTTGTCAACAACGTCGACTTCTCAAGCGTCGGTGGGATGATACATTAGGCTTCGATCTACAAAAATAGAATGGAGAGGGGGTGAACGTGTGCGAAGGTTCGGGAATGGCGTGGAACGTCCTGGAAAAAAATTCAAGCTTGGGGATTTCCATTGCCGGAGCGCTTGTAATACACTTTGTTATGATGGTGGTGAATAATACTGAAAGCTGCAGTTTTTGGCTAGGCTTCACAATGTGAATAATGCGCTCAATCAGAACGAGAAGAAATGTGTTCATTTTCTCTCAAACATTGACTATCACAGAATCTTCAATTCAAATAAGAGGGAAGCTGTTCTATTTTCAGAGGGTGTTCTATTTTCAAGCTCTGCCAATGGGGTGGGGGCAATTAGAGGAAGGTGTTGAAACGGAGGGATGCTCAATTTGAAAAGGATGTTCAAGTACAGGAAACACGGTGATAGAGTAAGCCCGTGTATTCTACCTGAAAAGCATATATGCGTTGTGTCTGTCGTTCCATATAACCAGTACGGTGGAACCCTCTATAATGTCCTCAACGGCAACCATACGATCCATAGCTCTCAACCCTTAACATAAGCATCATGGAAACGATCATTGTGCACAAAAGAATAACTCCTCACCAATCCTGGTCTGGGTGTTGACATCGCGCCTTTTCTCACTAGCGCTCGGCTCGTCAGCTGACGCAGATCTTCAAAAATTATGTTGAGTGACATTATCAGTACCGTTGAAAGCATAGCAAGCTCAGAATATAGCATAATTCTTGTTTACAAACTCTGCATGAACAAGGTTCCATTTATATTTCGGAGTTCCGCAGCCGCTGGATTTTGTGGCTTGTCTACGAATGGTGAGATTTCGAAAATGACAAATAGTACGGTTACCATTTTGGATTTAGACTGACGCATGGACCAGGCGGTTGGCCGTGCGGGGTTGGCGGTCTCACTGGAGAATGGGGTTTTGATTCGCGCGGGTGATCTACCGTCGCAGCCCCGTCCACTCATCTGACTAAAACTATTGCGCGAACTCTACACCAGGGTTCGAGATGAGGTGTGATTTATCACAGATGGGGGGAGGGGGTCGGACCCGTCGAAATCCGGCGGGATGGGGGGGTCGGACCTTCGGGCAACCAAGAACCACGATGGACTTCTATCAGAGCGGGGGGGGAGTTGAGAGCAATACCGTTGGTATAAAAAAAGACGGCACACAGAGACGGCAAAATGAGATCACAATAAGAGGTCAAAATAAAACTGGAGATCATACTGAGAGAGCAAGATGAGACAGAAGATCAAAAAAGAGACTGAATAAGGACAAAACAACTGCGAAAGAACAAATGACGCAAGGTATGAAATGAAGATGTAAAAATAAGGCAGGAACACACAAGTAGAGCTTACAATTCACTGGTGATCAAGCATGCAAGACAATAAACGAAAGTAGCATGGCCATCGTTGATGACTCTGACATGGAGGAGTCTTGGCTAGGTAAAGTGTGTCGCCAAAGCGCTCCTGGATATGTCAGCAGCAGCGATGTTGAGTATTCGCTGTCATCGAGGTCATTACAAGCGGACTATCCTGTCAACGAAATGACAAAGATGTTCTGGAATTTCGTAATCGAAGATGCATTTTTAGGCAATTTAGGATTCACAGGTGCGATCGGGGGTGTGTATACAAGTCTGCTAGTACCTGCTCGTTGGTGCCCCTGCTTCTACTGAACCCAGCAGACGTTTGAGTGTACACAAGGAACGTTCGAGCGATATAGCGTGCACAACTATATCGCGAAAGTATCCTGCACATTGCATAAAAGTGTCGCCGTCCGGCACACCAAGGCCTCTGGTCCATAACACCTGAGGATCCGTACCTAGGGAGTTCATGGAGTCTTTGGTGACAAGCCACATTTTCGCCACCCTGGATTGCCGGTGATTGTGGAGTGATATCCAACAATTTGCGCTGTCCAGACATCTGCGCTATTTCCATGCACCGTTTGCTGCGTTGCAGGAAACCCGCCTCAAGGATAGACCCATCATCAGCGTCGGAGGGTACACCATCTACTGCGGTAACGCTGACGATAGGAGAGTGGGAGGCTGTGCAATAGCTATAAGGAAGGATTTCAATGGTATGGTCAAGGATCTCGGCTCAACGTCGTGCCGGAATGCATTCGTACGACTGCGGGATCACAGAGGATTCAATCTGTGGATAGTGAGAGCTCATGCGCCCACTGAAACCGCCGAAGACAATTCGAAGGATGCGTTTTATGAGGAACTCAATACGTTGCTGGCCAGGATACCTTGTCAACATGCTGTTGTCGTGGGGATTGACGCAATTGCGAAGATGGGACTTGATCAGGAATCCGAAGTACTCGGTAAATGGTTCTACCCAGTGGAGCAAACATCGGACAATGGCTACCGCCTTGTCGACTTTTGTGAACAGCTTACGTGGCAGGGACCAACCCAGCTATCTCCAGAAGAGCAGCGGAAGCGGAAGATGATAACTTTGGAACTACAGCTTGACTATGTCCTAACGAAAAATATTCCAGTATCGGACATTCGAAGATCTAGAGCTAAGTGGGATGTCGCATTCGATTCGGATCACCGTCCTGTCTTCACTGCAAGGATTCATAAGAGGAAGCGAGGGGCTCAGCCTCTCCAGAGGATTGACATGACAAGTCTCAGAGATGAAGAGTGCAGAAGGAATTTGCGACAACGCGTTTCTATTCACATCGGAGTACGGACTAAGAAGAAACTTTGCGACGCGGATTCTCTTGTCAAGTGCATCCAGGACGCTTCGAAAGAGGCACTACCGGTTGTACAGCCTAAGAAGAAGTTCGCCTACGTCTCAGAAGAGACAACATCTACCTACAACAGAGTATGTGCTCTCCGAACTGCAGGAAACTTCGTGGAGGAGAAGCGTCTGAGGAGGAAGTTGCGTCGGCAGCTTCAAAGTGACCGCGAACGAGAGTGGACGTGTAGAGCTAAGGAGTTCGAGAAAGCTTGGGAGGAGAAGAATCCGAGGAAAGCCAACACGTTGCTGCGACAGTATAGCGGGAGGATGAAGAGATGTTCTCCTGTCTTGAACGCTACCAATGGAGTTGCAGTTGGTGATGCGACGCTGCCAATATGGAAGGATTACTTCAGTTCACTACTGAATCGTCCAGCGCCATCAGTACCTGAGCTCCCGCATGTTCAGAGAGCACATTACGATGTCAGTGAGGAACCGCCGACTGAGTCTGAAGTTTTGGATTGTGTCCGGAAAATGAAGAATGGAAAGGCAGGTGGAGATGACAACATCACTGCTGAAATGCTGAAAGCTCTTCCTCCGTCTGGGATTCGTGAAATGACCAACACCATCCGTGCTATATGGATGAGCGAAAGGATACCCGATTCGTGGAGACATGCTATCATCGTACCTCTTCACAAGAAGCTATCCGTCACGGATCCAAAGAACTACAGAGGAATCTCTCTACTTCGTGTCATGTACAAGATTTTAGAACGTATCATTCTCGAGCGACTTATCAAACATCGTAAAAGAACGACCAGAGATGAGCAAGCCGGTTTTCGACCTGGAAGATCGACCATCGACCAAGTGTTGTTCGTAAGAAGAGTAATTGAATCGTGGCAGCGGTATTCGAAGCCATTACAGCTTGCTTTTTTGGACTTTGAAGCCGCGTTCGACTCTCCTCATCGTGATCGATTGCTCAATGCTCTGCGAGCAGATGGAGTCCCGGAAAAGTATGTTCGGTTAATCGAGGACATGAACAAAGGAACAACGGCAGCAGTTCGTACACCTGTCGGACTTACGTCAGCTTTCGAGGTGAAAACAGGAGTAAGGCAAAGAGCCGTTGCAGGTCCTTTTTATTTCAACTTCGCCGTTGATGACATCATGCGTAGAGTTGCAGAACAGTTTCCTGCGGATGTGATCCTAAGACCATCAGGACGCTCCCTTGTCGACCTGGAGTACGCCGATGACATTGTGTTATTCGCTGAAAACAACGCAAAACTGCAAAGGATTGTGAACCTCGTTCCGAAGTATGCCGCAGCCTATGAACTTCGTCTTCGTCCCAACAAATGCAAGCAGATGTGGGTCTTTCAGAGGCATTCAACGGGAGTTTGTGTGGACGGACAACGTATCGAACTGGTGGACGATTTCTGTTATTTGGGCTGTTTGCTGAAGAACGATGGTAGTTATGCAGCGGATATTCGACAACGATGTGCGAAAGCTACGTCTGCATTCCCTCTAACCAAGTGTTTGTGGTCTACCACCATCGCGAAGGAAGTCAAGTTGCGCGTCTACCTATCCGCTATTCGCCCTATCATGATGTACCGATCGGAGACGTGGGCAGCACTGAAGACGCAGATGGAAAGGTTGGATTGCACGGAGAAGAAGCTTTTTAGGCGTTTGCTTGGATATTTCTGGCCGCGTGTATGCCATAACGAAGACCTTTCCAAGAAAATCGACGCAGTACATCAACGCTTGACACGAGGGAGGTGCCAGCATCTCCTAACGCCATATCAAGCAGCAATGGAAAGTCGACTTCGACTGCTCGGGCATATACTAAGAAGACCGCCGGATCGTCTCGTACAACACGCTTTAGGAATGCTTCCAAATCCTGTCTGGAAACGGCCACCTGGGCGTAGGCGAAAGTTCTGGACGGATGTGGTTAAAGAGGATTTGAAGTCACTCGGCATCGAAAGACAGTTCAGGCGCGATGTTTCGTTTCGCACGAAATAGAATAGTGACAGCTGGATGGAATGTGTTCAAATTGTGGCTGAAGACCGTGAAAAATGGACACGGCTGACTACTAGGACGGCACACCTCGGTGAAGATGCTGAATGACCGCGTCAGGCGAAAGCCATCCGATTAAGTCAAGTAAGTGAAGGTGCGATCCCGCTAAAGGTAGAAAATTTCGAATTTTGAGAAATAGTGGACAGTTGACTGCTTGAGAAGAGCATTCTTTACTGTTATATCTCTTGCAATTTACTTCACGTAATTGACTCGTGTCCAAGATGCGATATTGCCTGAAGCATAGGATTTTTATGCTCTGAGAGCGCGTAGGTGCGGTTGCGGGCCCAGAACCCACATTTTGAATACGAATGACCGCATGTGAAAACGCACCCAAAATTTCATGAAAGCAGCTTCAAGCCCAAGAGCGCTACATAGGGTGAGCGGAGCCTGTTTTCATGCCCTGAGGGTAAATTGGTGCGGTTTCAGGCATGAAAACCACATTTTGTTATTGACAATACGAATGTGAAAACGCACCCAAAAGAATGAAAAGAATGAAATCGATTACATGGGTCCGCGACTAGGTTTTCCGCACATCGTAGCAACGCGGGACTTCTTAATTCAAAATTCGTTAAATACTTGTAAATATTTCACAGCTATCGATTTTGTCATGGAACGCACACTATGTAGCGCTGTGCGGCTTAAAGATGCGTCCATAAAATTTTGGATGCGTTTTCACATCCGGATATCCAATTATTATACGTGGTTTTCACGCCCGAAACAGCACCTAGGTGCCCTCAGGGCACTAATGATTGTTCAGCCATTGAACACACATTTAGTGTCATTGTCACAGGTAAGGTGTTTTTGTCTGCTTTCGTGGAATACATTTATTTATTGCATTATTAGGATACATTGATACAATCGATGCATCAATGTAGTCTTGATCTAAAGATTTGTTCAATATAAAAAATTGCGAAGTGAGGACCTTCCCCCTCGGTCGTCGCCATCACTTTTTTCCAAGGGGGAGGGGGCTGAGCAAATCGCTTGACTTGGGTGGGGGTCGGACCAATGTTGGGTTGTATCACACCTCGCGCCGTAGCCTGCTCTGCACATGCCGCGGAGTCCATCGGCAAGGAAACGCCAAAATATAACTTCATCAAAGGAAGAGTGGTGAGATTGCCGATCGCAGACTGCGCGCAAGGCATCTGAACGAGCAAGAGCTGGCAAGAGGTTAGGAGATTCGTAAAATGCTATGAATACTAGGTTGTAGCAAAGGTTTATCGCCTTTCTATAATACTTTGTCGACGTTTTGAACCTTTACCGTTGGTCTTTTGACCAAAGTTCGAGAGCACCAAATATTTCCCATTGGATACTTCTTTCCATTTCGTAACAACTCAGTGGTTCTCGAATTATATGCTGAAATTCTGTGAAAATCTCTAGCACTAAGCATCATCGAGTGATTCTATTCACTTTAAATCAAATTACCAAAGCTGCCGAAGTTGATAGGACATCTGAACCCACAGACTGGGAACTGATCCCTGCATAGACTGGAGTCCAAAAAAAGGTCCGCTGAGTGTTGTGAGAAGGGGAGGGGGGGGGGGGGACAAAAAGGTAACAATTTTAAAGGTTGGTGTATTTTTTTAATGCACCTGGGTAGATCGAAAGACGACAAAAACGTGAAAGGGACCGAAATAGTTGACCCAAAGGCAATGAAGCGAATTTAACATGTACAGTGGCCTCGATATCATCCGGAGATAATCTCCAGAAAGTTTAGTGGAGAATAGCAATCAGAGTCTCAAGTTGTGACTCACTTTCTGACCCCAATGCTCGCTGCATGTGCCTCAAGCCCTGTTTTGACTGCATCGCTGCTGTTTTTCATCGCAGCGATTTTGCATCCGCTGCTGGAGCAAACTGGCAGCGGCACCGAATTTGTTCATAGTGCATAACCCTGTTGATAATGTGAGCAAATCAATCAATCGGTGGAACTCAGTGGACGGCCATCGTTAATAACAGGTCCCGACTTGTAAAGATTAACCTCGTCAAGTCAATGGATCAATGTTTACAGGAAGAAACGTGTCACTCGCTGACAATCGCTCCATCGCAGCCATTTAGGCCGCGACGGAGCGATGATCAGCGACCGTTGATAATCGCTTCTCCAGCAATGAATCAGTAAAACATAGAATTTGGCCGCCGTGACCCGGTGATTAAGGATGTCTGCCACGAAGCGATCACAAGTGGAGCGCTTTTCAATCACACGCGATGAGAAAGGAGCAGTTGTCCCTCGCATGACCTCAGCGAATAGGTGCAGTCAAAACGTGGCTTCAGCGATCATTGCGATGAGGTAGCTGCACCCACCCAATCATTTGTCGATGGCTCAGAGGGTAAGGCGGTGGACTACGAAACGATGGATTTGTGAGTGTTGATGGTTCAAATTCTACTATTCGATTTTAATGTGGCCGCTGCCACTAATGTCATATTTATTGGTCCATGATCAATTTTTGCACCATTTTCTGTAACAAATGCAAGTTCGCCTTTTTTCTGACGTAACGTCACGTCATTAGATACATATTGATGTTTGACGCTGAAGAAAAGGATTACATCACAGAAAACTTTACATCGAGCTGTTCCTTCTTATCTGTGACCACATGATTGGCTACTCAGGAGTTCTTAAAAGCTAGTAGTTGTGGTAGCGCTCGATGGAGCAACCAAAACAAAGCTGCTTCTAGCACCAGCAGATGCGCACAAATGCGAGGGAGTTGCAATTCTCAGTCTCCTGACAGAGCTTATCGAAACTACGTCGTCGTTATCATATGTTTCCGCCTACATATGGGTGACTACTGAATATGGGGACAATCATTCGGGCCATTTTTCGACACCTACCCACTACGCGTTCAACAATAGAAAACACTAGATAAGCAAGATCTGTTTTGTGTATGGAATCACTGCCAGAATTTGCGGAAAAAAACTCAATTTCCTGAGGTAAGCGATTTCAAAGAGAAAACCTCACACAGCTTCGCTTTCGACTTCTGGTACACGCTCTACCGCGAAGACGCTCTCCCTCATATCGTCGAAACGGCTGAAACGCAATTACAGATAAATGCAATCTGAAAACTAGCGACATTTCTCTTACCCCATGGCCATGCCGTCCGATGTTCCTGGCATGCTAGAGATGTGTTCAGTCTGTGATGCAATGCTTGTGCCATAAACAGATCCTGAATAGACTCTGAGTGAATCCACAGAAATAACATATGATCGCGGTTTGGCGAAACCCGCATTTAAAAAGAGTGAGCAACCGACATTTCCAAAAATCCGGAGAAATCACCTATCTTCATATCAATCACGAAGCGACTGGAATGGTTAAGTTTTACTTCGGCTTTGTGATCAGTCAGATATGTATGCATGAATTGTATATAAAGCATGTCCGAATGAGAGTGTCCGCCCACACGGTCGGAGGACGTGTCGCTCGGCCGTCGCGAAGGCATTTTGAAACCTGTGAATCGATTGATAGGATCAGCAGGCGAACAAAAAAAACCATAGTCCAGTCAACTGTATCTCAGTGGAGGGCTACGACTGTCCGAAAAATGCCTTGATGACGGCGGCTCGACACGCAAGCTGACTGCGTGGGTGGACAGTCTCATTTGAACGCAGCATAAAACTCTTCAAAATGAACCTGCTATAAACCCGTAATGGACCGTACAAAATAACTATTCGGCGTCGCCGACAGCACGTTTCGCGGTAGGTTCGCGGAGCCGTAATCCTGCTTTGAACCTGCCCAGCGGTTTTTTCGGAAGGCTTACGGAAAATTCTGTCAAAGCTATGGCGTGCATCACGATCTAACGCAAATGCACGAAGAAGCAGACTACTGTCTCGCGTGCGCCATCTGTATGTATCATAAACATCCTCACGACACACTTAAATATCCTTCCTCAGAAACAATCGCAGCTTTGATGTCTTTTTCGACAGAGTTGCAGAATGCATTCCCGTCAGCTGTTTGCGTCAGAATATAGTCTCTCAAACGATCGCGTTCGGCCGTTAACCACTTCATCGAGAACTTCTGAACATTTAGGGAATCGTCTACACAACCAAGGCAGACCTGTGCTCACATATATATATATATATATATATATATATATATATATATATATATATATATATATATATATATATATATATATATATATATATATATATATATATATATATATATATATATATATATATATATATATATATATATATATATATATATATATATATATATATATATATATATATATATATATATATATATATATAACATACGATTTCTTGTTCGAAAATTTTCTTCTCGTATTCTATTTCCATCTTGACCTTCGCCAAATCTTCCTCTTTCCTCTGCAGAATCCCCTTAGTCAGCAAATCGAGCTTGCCCTAAAAATAACACTGAAGATTCGGAATCACGGGAAATGGAACAGTATCCAGCCGCACCTTGGATTCCTTTTCCAGTTCACCGCGGATTTCAGCTGCAACAGTACGCCTGGACTCTTCACTTTCCGGATCTGACTGCAAACGGATAATTTCCGCCGATTTCTTCTTGAGATCATTCTTGAGCCGACGTATCTCGGCATCCCTATCCTGAATCGAACTAAGTTATCCATCTGACACAGGTCAGACAACCAGTGTCAAACAGACCGTTGTCACGGACCTCGACAGAGCTACCCCCCCCCGCTTAGTGATCAGATTTTTTCAATGTAGAAAATTTTTACGTCCCCCTACGTCTGAGAAAAAAGTTGACAGTTTTGAAACAGGAAAAATCCGGGAAAAATGTTCTTCTGCTCTTGAAACTTTTACGTAATCCACACTGGACTTCCGATTCTACTGATGTACTACTGATGACCCCGCGGAGTGGTCACGTCGCACTCACACCCTGATTTCTCCTACTGCTAACCTTTCTACAAACTCTAAAGTGGGTGCAAAACGTTCGCTAATTTCCTCTGATAGGTTTGAACCCCTTGGTGGTGATATTGACGAGTGTGCGAGTTTTTTTATCAACACAACAATATGGGCAACCGAGTTCCGGCTCTCATCTATTTTCTTGTGGTTATCTCTCACTCAGAACATGAGCAGCTCTGATTTCAGGGTAGCAGTTATAGGAGAAAAAGATTAGGACATAACCAGCTGAATGAAATAAACTCTGAAACTTTCAGTAGAGATGAATGGAAAAAAATTGGAATGAAAATTGACAAATAAAAAATATCAAAAATTAGGGGAATTGAGCGCGGATGTCGGGGAAAAATACTCTGTATGAAAAATCAAAATTCTTATCACTGGCGACGCGTGCGGCGCCTCATGATGCTGCAGCCTCCGTCTGCCCTCCGCTCTCTCGCTGTCTTTAACCTCCGCTCCGCACCAGACACGTATGCAGAATCCATGAGAATTTCGCGTTTTACAGCCTATAAACCATCGGTGGTCTTGTGCCTGATCAGTTGTTTTCGCTCGGGTTTTGCAGTAAATTGCATTGGAGCACCGAATTATCCAGAAATTGGGAGCAGTACAGAGAATACAAAGACATGAAAACAAACCCCTGCAGCGCGCAGTTTTTAGCACAGCTGGGACCTCAGAGTGTCTTGTTTAAAGGCAGTGTTAACGATAATCTCTGATCTTGAGATTAATAGCTGAATGAATAGTTTGCTCCCGAGTAGAACCAAAATGACGCAGAAATCGAGAAGAACGCACCAGAAGGGCACGAAATCATCTACTCTCACCCCGCCTTTCAACTCTCCCAGGAGCTGTTCGTTCTGATAATGAAATCTTTTGTGAACTTGCCCTTTGGAATTCTCTACTCTACATATGTTGCCCCGCTCTTTCCTTTGGACCCTAGCTAAAACCTCGGCTTCAGTTAAAAACGCTACTACACCGTTATGGACGCCGTGATGGCAAAATATTTTTCTTACAGCCGTTATGGAGTGAAAGCGTGCGTACAAGCGCATACACGTATCGTTGATCACTGGTCGAGAGATAGCTGCGGCACAGCGATCTAACGTGATATCACTTGATCGATGTTAAAGACTATCATTACCTCCTCGCCTGCGTGCGTGCCACGTGTGTTCGTCGCGGCGATCTCTCCACCAGTGATCGATCACAACAACACCTAGATTTTGACTTTTTGGCCCAAAACTTCTACGTGCCCCCTTTGGTGGATACCAATGGTTACAGACACGTGCAATAATAGTCTTTTATTAACACGAGTCTGATCAGTGAACAGACGAACCAACCAACAACATTCCATCGCCTTCTATACAGATTGCGGAGGCGGTCCCACAAACAAGGATCATACAATGTTGTAATTACAGATATATTCACAGGGTGTACCGAGCCTCAAGCATTATCGTATCTATTAATTGTAGCGGCACCTAAAAGGCACACCCGCGTGTAATAAACCTACCAGACACCATCCTCTGGATATGATGCCTAACGGCTGAGTTGTAAATGGTGTCTGGGCTATGGATGAACTATACAATACTATATAACCGTTCTGAATCTTAGTACCTAATACCATTTGCCTTTATCTATACCGGACAAAGCGCCGCGAACCGGCGCTTTGGCCGGGTCTATATATGTTATATTAGATATACAAGGTTGTATATCCAGAACACTGGGGCGGCCGGCAATAAGCGGTAGCTAAAATGTTGTACAGATATCAGGCCAGTACTCTTATGCACATTCGAAGGTTGAAAAATAGTGTACAATAAATCAACTTTATATGAGATTTAGTTGTTCACAACACTAGGGCGGCCGGCAATGAGTGGTGGCGATAGAAATTTATAGAGCTCAATATCTACACATACCCCTATCACGAGTTTGAATGCACAACTTGCAACAAACACGACTAATATAAGAAAACAAAATGAAATAGAAACTACTGTGTACGATTCAAACTGGCGATATTCTTCTGAAACGGCAGTTTATTCCTGGATCTCCTTGATTCGTACTTAATCCGGGGTGCGTGTGATCGTACATGGCTGCGTTGTCGGTGATCCTCGTTGCGGTCGTTTCGAACACTCAAGCGATTGTAGCTGCCATCTTGTAGTCGACTTTGTATAAGAGCTTCCCTCTCGCGTTGCGGCGCACTGAACGGTTCAGCAACTGGTGTGGTGCCGGCATAAATGCCTTTTGCAAGTTTACGTTTCCGCTTTCTTTTGGAGGGCGACACTTCCTGTGCAGCGGCTGTTGTAATGCCCCATGTGGACTTGCTTCATATGGCCCCTTGAAGTGATCCGCACTAGTTTTGCTGCCGAAATCGCATGATTCAAGTCCGTTCAGGTTCTTTAGGCCCTTCGTGTAGCCATTTAGTGAAGCTGTCATGGATGTTGACACTATGGTGGAGCTGATTTGATGTTTTCGGGTTCTAGAGTTGCATGTGATACTCGAAGAAGAGACTATGTAGCCGAATACTGTTGACATTAGAAGTAAACCAGATGGCAGTCTCATGACAGAAACGTTGTGTTCGATGACATCGCTCAGGAGGTCTTGTCCAATGAGAATCTCTGGGGACACTCCTGTACATGGGCACTCAAGCTTGGAGACTGCGATTCTCCTTTTCTTTAATTCTTGCCTGCTGTCGACAATTTAGCAGTTTTTATGCAGAAATTTGGTCTATCCTTGATTGGGAGTGACACGTTTTGCAGCTTTTTCAAGCAGAATCGGCTTCTCAAAGTTATGACTGCATCATTGAGACTGGGAATTCCAAGCAACTTTCCAATTCCAGCAGTTGTGGGCATCGTTGAGCTGGCTACAGGAAGCTTCAGCCTATCTGCGATCTCCTTTTTCAAGACACTCCTTTGAGATCCAGAAACCAACACTAGAGTGATATATAGGCTCATATTCCATTTCAGCTTCATTAAAAATCAATACAGATGTTATGGGCATCGCTTGATGTCTGACTCGCTGACGGTTTTGTGAAACGTTGCATTGGAGAGCCTGAGCTGATATGACCTCCGGTTGGCCGACCTACTCTGTTTCCGAGGGCCTGTTTGAACTGTTGCAGCCAAACCTATGACTTTTGTATGTATGCATCTGATGCGTGGTATGAGACCGCCGATTTTCTTTACGGATATCGTTTCTTTGACAGAAGTCATTGCCGAACATTGTCTTCATTAATTTTTGTTGTCTCTTGGAGTGTTATTACTCCATCAACTGCTTCCATAATGTCGTTCGCTTCATATAAAGAGCCAGCTTCATTCTCCTTCTTGACCACCTGGCTGCATATGTGCTCCGTGAACTTTGAGAGGATTAGACGTCTCCACACTCTGTCGGCGTTCATTGACACTCCAGTCTGCTCAAGATGTGTGATGCGAGACGAAATGGCTGAGAGAATTTCACGACAGCTTTTTGGATTCTCTCGGGCTCGAGGCAGATGCTCAATTTCGTTAATCAATACATCGGCAATACTTCATGATCTGCAGTATTGCTTTTTGAGAATATTGACAGCAATAATATACTTCTCTCCTGTGATAGGGATGCTGCTTATTGTTGCCGCAGCTTTGCCTTTCGATGCCTACTTTAGGAATAGAAATTTCTCTCGCTCGCTTAAATCTGAGTCGTTGTGAATCAAGAAGCCGAACACTGACCAGAATGTGTTGAATTCGCGGAAGTTGCCGGAAAAGATAGGCACTTCGAGTCGTGGTCGCCTCACTCGCACATTGCGATCGCTGTTTCCTAATCGTTCACGGTCATACTCATCTGTTTCGCTGTTGCTAGTGCTGCTGCCAGCTTGCTGGTTACCGTAATTACTCGTATCTGTTAGGAGCGCCGACTAATGAGCACAATCCTCTTTTCTAAACTCAATTTTGTTTAGCCATAGGATGACTTCTATATCCAAGTTGTTTGCCTCAGATTCCAGGTGCTTGTTGAGATCGAGCATCAGCTTATCACTTTCTTTCTGTTTCGTCCGTGATTCCATCCTTTCGATGGCGTCTTGAACGCATTTATCCGAGAATTCCTTGGCTTTTGTTATGGATGGATCTTGTCAGGTGGTTTAATTCAGTGCGTTCCCGTATGAAGGCTTCACATTCTGCTTCCTCAAAGAGGTATGTGAATGGTGGTTCCAATTTCTTCATACCGTCTTCGTTGGATTTTATCAGCGCACAAGCATTTGTGATCTTTGTTTTGAAGACTTGAATTCCAGCCATTTTTCACTTTTTCTGGTTTGTTTCAATCTTCGAGGTTCCTTGAGCTTTTTTTTACAGTGGGTGATTTCCTGCCACGCGAGACTTCTTCTTTTTTCATTACCTCAAGAAGGATTTGCTTCGCCTGTCAGATTTTCCCGGTTTATTAGGAAACTGCTTCGCTTTCTGCTTTTCTCACTTGTTTTCTGCTTTTCTCACTTGAGGAGACAAAAGCTCTGACACAGTCCTCTTGGCTTCTTGGCTGAGAAAGCTCGAATTGGAAACTTGCTGCGAAACTTTTTTCCTGATTGCAGGAAAAGGCTTATTACTTCACCGGTTCCTCGTTAGAGGACGCACAAGATGAAGGTTTTGAAGTACGCCTTGCCGGTTCCACTTTTGAAGACTCACAAGACAAGACGATTTCAAGGTTAAACTCTGCGGGTTCTCCTTTCTCAGAAATTCGTGGGGAAGTTCCCGAGGACAATAGACCTGATTTGGTCGCTATCACTCGGTCGAGGGGAGAGGAGCGAGACGTCCCCCCGGAGGGGGACGTCTCGCCCCTCTCCCTTTGATATATACACAACGATAAGGCGTTCGAAACAGTCAACTCCGGGGGGAGAACAAGAGAAGTTCGCTTCACGGTTGTCCCCATGGCCTCCCCCCCAAACATGATGAACGCGAAAACAAAGCCGCAGCGTATACGGTGATGCAGACGGGCTAGTCGCGAGGTGGTCTCGCACTTCGCGAGTTGAGGGTGTAGATCTGCCACTCGAGGACTACGTAAGACATCTCTGTCTGGTTTTCAGAGGAGCTAATAAGGGTATCTATAACCTTCAGTCAGAGGTGAATATTTTTGAACCCATCGCAATTTTTCAGAAACAGGAGACTGTCGAAAACAGCGAGTTCTAGCAAGCTGATTCTTGATCAATCATTGAACAATGGGAAGATCTGCAGTCGGAAGGTCGCGGGAAAACCTGCAGTCGGGAGAACAAGAGAACTCCTGCTGTGGGAACTTCCCCCAGTACTCTGCTGTTGAGACTTCCCCTTCGCCTCCCCTCAATTCAGGGAAAGTTCCCCAGTTGTTTCAAGGGAAGTTCTGCTGTCGTTCTCGGGAACTTCCCCACGAATATCTGAGTTCGGAGACGCACAAGATAGAGTTTACGCTCTTTTTTGAAGGTTTGGAGGCAAAACACTGCCGGTTCCCCTTGCGGAGACGCGCAATACAGAGTTCACGCTCTTGAAGTGGTAGCTTAAAGGTAAAACACTGCCGGTTGCCCTTGCGGAGACGCAAAAGACAGAGTTCACGCTCTTGGTAGAGATTGGAAATTGTGCCCTGCCGGTTACCCTTGCGGAGAGGCACAAGACAGGCACTTTTTAGGTTTATTCTGCCGGTTCCCCTTGCGGAGACGCGCAAGACAGACACTCTTTTTCACGCTCTCACTTCTCGTTCCTCCCATGAGTAACACGATATGAGAAGTTTGTGTAGTGCGGGCTCGCTTTTTCTCTCGTTTCCTCAGGGACGAACACACTAGATGAGAGTAGAGGCGAGGGATCATTCACTGACCGATGCACCAATTTGGTGAATACCAGTGGTTACAGACACGTGTAATAATAGTCTTTCATTAACACGAGTCTGATCAGTGAACAGACGAACCAACCAACAACATTCCATCGCCTTTTATACAGATTGGGGAGGCGGTCCCACAATCAAGGATCATACAATGTTGTAATTACAGATATATTCACAGGGTGTACCGAGCCTCAAGCATTATCGCATCTATTAATTGTAGCGGCAAGTGAAAGGCACACCCGCGTGTAAAAACCTACCAGACACCATCCTCTGGATACGATGCCTAACAGTAGAGTTGTAAATGGTGTCTGGGCTATGGATGAACTATACAATGTTATATGACCGTTCTGAATCTTAGTACCCAATACCATTTGCCCTTATCTATATATGTTATATCAGATATACAAGGTTGTGTATCCACAACACCCTCCTCCCCCCCCCCAGATTAACTTTTTTTAAATCTTTACTTCCCCTACCCCGTTGTACGGGCGAACAACTACCATCTGACCCTGCAGAAAAAACTACAATGTTTTAAATCATTCGTTCTTTTCCAGCGCATCAAAGTAAGTTCAAAATAACTTCGCCTGCAGAAACGCTCGAAAATTTTGTTGAGATAACAAAGTTATTGGAGTCGCATGGCCCCTAGTAGGAGGCTTGCGTCGTTAAAGGCGCCAAAAACGAATTATAACTACTAAATTCGAGCAATGCATGTCGAAAAAATTCGTCAACCCGCCCATGAGCTTCGTCAACCCCGCCCCCAAAGACAAACTCTTCCAGACTGATCGTTCGAATATGGTCGCTTTGGCTGGATTTTTAGGCTTCCATCAAAGTGAGCGTTCTAGAAGAAGCTATGAGTGTCTATCGGCTTAGCTACCCCAACCATTTTGGCGCTAATATTCGCTGTTTCAACCGCGACCGGCAAAACTCGTTCAATTTCACCCGACTAAAACAACCCTTATTCCTCTATTTGCATAGTTTTCGTTGGCTTTCTCGATAGTTCTGCGTATTACCAGTTTCAAACCTTCGATTTACATCATAAAATCGATATCATTTGTGAGTGTATCTGCTGCCTTTTAGCTTTCATTGATCTACCTTTTTCCGTCAAGTTTGTATTGTTGTTTTCCATCTCCAATCGTAGCAAATGCATCATCACCATCAAGGAACGAAGAGTAAGGGCAGTGATCAAAAACACGAGAACGAAGAATTTTTTTAAATGTCAAGTCAGAGAGAAATCTTACTAAAAAAATTATTCTGAGACTACAGATTACTGTAGGAAATCAATAGTAACTCAACCTTTTCCTTTTTTTACCGTGGGAACGGCACCAAAACACTGACGACAAGTCCGCGAATGCACCTACCTCAATGGTTCTTTCGTAATCCGCGCTCAAACGACTTTTTTCCAGTTCGATGGCTATAATACCTTCCTTGTACGTGTCATTCCTCACTTCATTCACCCTATTTTCCAAGACTTGCACATCGTTTTGGAGCCTTGAAAATTAAACTGTGAGCTCAGAAAGAATGAAAGTTCTTCAGCTTTTTCAAAAGAATTTCTACAAAGTCGCCCCAGACCCAGCAAGCCAATTCGCGATCGGTGTCGCATCGCAATCAGACGGGTGCGGGAATCTTCAGAACAAAATTCAGAAAACAGAAAATCGAGTTTGTCACAAAACAGAGAACACTAACAAGGGAAGTATACAAAGCGTAGGTTGGTTGTACGGATTTTCGGTTCGGCGTTTATTTATACCGATTAGAGGGCTCTGAAAGCGTTTTAGAAAATTGTTCCAGATTTGACTTAAAACTCGCCAAGGAGTTTTTTGGGGCGCTGACGACGAATCTGAAGTTTATTTGCCGATTTTCCAAAGTTGTCGGCTAATTTCGTTCGAAGCTTCCCAACCGGAGAAATTTCGAGAGAAAAACGCCACTTTCGAGATTTTCGGAGTGCTGTGGTAGATATTGCTCAAATCGTTCCTCTGAGGGTTATTTGGGGTGCTGAACATTAATATGAAGTCCGTTTATCGATTTCTTGCAGGTTACGGTAGATTACGGTGGGTATACGGTAGCTTTGTCAAAATTTCAGATGTTACTGAAAATCTGTATATGGGGGTTATTTGGGGTGGAGAATCCGAATTTGATGTCCATTTGCCGATTTTCAAACTATTAAGGTAGGTTTTGCCCCCTAAATGGCATATTACCTACCGTAGCCTACAATAGATCTCAGAATTTTGACGAACAGACCCCAAATTCGTTTTCAGCACATTAGAGTACCCCTACTACACATTTTGAGCACAATCCGAATTTTTTTCGATACACCCTAAAGAATTTCTTATGGATACCCTCACCTTTTCGCGAAACTTCAAAAACGCTCAAAACTTTTCGGAACCAGCTGCTCGCGGCGGGATGCTGTGCATTTTTATTACTCAGATACAAGAGGTAATAAGGATACTAGTCGTTTTCGCAGGTCCAAACAACGCTTTGTATAATTCCCTTGTAAGTAGAACATTTTTGATCCATTCATACATATGATCAAATTAACCGTTTTCCAACTTCTCTTCAAATAAAAAAGGTATATTTCTGAACTTCAATTATATCGTTTACATTCGTGAACTCATTTCTCATGAGTGAAGGATGCGCCCTACATTTGACTCTCATTGAGAATCGCGCGCATTAAGCCTGTACTATGCTTTGCGAGGAACCACACAATGGTCATATCAGTGTCTCTATCCTTCAGAACACGTCGGGCTCCAATTTTTCGATCCAAAAAGATAGGAATTTTGGTGGGCTTTAGGCGTGGATTGAATGCACGGTAGAGTATGGCGATAACAGCGCCTCTTGCCAATGCCGAAAAAAGTTAGCATCTTGAACACGTAAATGAGTGTTTTTATTGAATTCTTAATAGGAGTATCTCTTTCACATCAAAGGGTGGTTCTCAAAGAATGCAAGGGGGAGAATTAGTAATGAAATTATGTGGTATGCGAAAATGATCAATTGAGTACTTTCTTGAAAAAGATCTTTAGTACCAAGATAAATGATGGACAAAATCGCCTATATCAGGAGAAAGCAACGTGAAAAAATTTAGCGTACTGAAGAAAATGATGAAATCATCTCGAACCTTCAGCGACATTTCGCCAAAATTGGCTTTCTACAAAGACTTCGTTGTCAAATATTAGTGGGAGGACTAATGGAAAAGTTCATAAACTAGCTCGTCCTCACGCAGTATGTCTCAACTTCCTGGTTTCTTGACACTTAAAAAAGTTCATGAGGGCTTTTATTAACGAACGTGATAACCATTCTAAAGCTATTGCGACTTATCGTCACAATATCACTGAATATTCAATTATTCTGACTTTGGCTCGTTTTTTCGAGAAACATGAAACAGAAGAGCCAAATTAGCCAGACAACAGAGAATTCCAGACACCCCTGATTGCAATGCACGCGCTGCATTACTCCGATTTCGTGGTAGGTTCCTCAAACCAGTACTGAAATGATGCAGCTTCATCATACCTCTCCACTTCAGCAGATTTTTCCAATAGATTTTTAGAAGTTGAAACATATTTGTCACGGAAACTTCTAAGCTCGTCACATTCCACACACCGTTCCCTCAAACTAGAAGCAAGGATCTGAAACCAAATTAACTGTGCTGCAGCAAGTAAAACTGACGTATATAATTGCGATTGCTACAGTTGGCACAACAGCATCTGCAAGGTAACTAGTCAGTTTGACAGGTGGGAGAATCACGACATTCTTTACATATCTGCTTCCTTGTGATTCTGACAATGGTTGCCATTCAGCAACGGAAAAAGGTAGAAGAAGTGTCCAAGACAACTTCAAACTAACGAATAAAACTCATTAAATTTCCGAAAATTCCTGCCTGATTTAAGCTCTGTTAAATCCCTATTGAACTGTCGATTTTGATTATCAGCAGCAGCGGAGCGGTGGGCTTCGGTGAGATACAATACCGCGCGTATGTTTTGGTCATCCGGCGCGCTAGGGCGCCGGAGCGCGCCGTTTGGCGTCGTTTCTTTATAACTCGGTTAAAAGTTATTTATTCCGAAAATAAACGTTAGATTTGAAATCAGCATGGAAAAATCAACCTAGTGAACGTCCAAATTTTTAAAAAACTCTCATAGGAGGGAATTCGGGTTACGGTAGCTATCAAATGTTTCCTGTGTCCGAAAGGATTGGCGATTGAGAGTAGTAGTGTATGGTTTTTCTACGTTGTTTTGTATTTATCACATCCGTACACTGTTTTTCAACCTCAAAGTTCCTTCCGGAGCGTTCTGTCACCAACCTACCGAGACATTTTCATACAAAAACCACAATTGCTAACCATACATGGATGTGAAAATTATCGAACTACGAATTTCCTCTATATTGGTGAGAATTTTTGGAACAAAATGCAACACTTTCTTGGGAATTTAGATTCGAAGAAGTCAGTTAGATATCGCTGCTCTAAAATGAGTCAATTTCTTTGTTTTCGGATTTAAAAAAGCAGGTTCCACTGCAAATTTTACCAGGCGTGAAAATGGCAGCAATGCAGGTGTTGCCCTTTCGAATTGCGGGCGAAATCAGGTTCAAAATGAGGTAGTGTATTAAAATCTTTCAAAAAATCAACAATTGAGAATATTTTAAATTTTTTATAGAAACTGAATTTTCATTAAAGTTCCCAAATTCCATTTTTATACTAGAAACCTACTAGAACCTGACGCATTTTTTTAAAAGCGCATGAATACGCTTGAGAATGGTTTCAACGATGTGAAATTTTCCGAAACATTCCAAATCTTTCAGAAAAAAATGAAATTTAAAAAAAAAAATTCATTAAAATTTCCTTGTTTGGACTCCATCCCAGACGCCTCCTGAAACTACTCATATTTCAAACTCCACTCATATTCTGAAAATACAAGTAAATCCGCAATTCCTTCAGCCCCAAAGGTTCTAGCCGCTAAGGTCTCACCAGCAATCTTTGCGCAGAGCCATATTTAGAGGGCTCTCGCTCCCGCTCCAGACGCCGTCAGTCGGAATCATCCCTCACTGTTCTAGACTGACCTAAGAGCAGGTCTGGAAACTCCCTGACTCCCTCCTCAATGCCCCTTTGTGCTTCAGAAAGCGTTCATGGTTGAGCTCAAAAACAAACGAAATTACGGGTGGTACAATTACAGGAAAAGATATTAAAACAGCGCAGTGAAAAGGTAATAGTGGGAAGTGCTCCAATAGTTGAGATCGGTACTTTATGGATCGATCAATGGTCTCAAATCCTTCCGATCTCTGGTAGGTATGAGGCAGTAATCGGCATGCCGGACCATTAAAGCATTCAATTGAGGAGGGGGTGTAGTGCAAGTTTGGGGCAGTTGGTGTGCTCGCCGTCACGGGGTGAACTGCGCGGGTTCAATTCTCGCGCATGCCTGTGGTTTTTGCACTTAACGGCGCCTGTTTCATCACTTCATAGGTTTGAGTGCTCACATCAACACGTGCAGGTTGGAGTAGTCGGCGTGCGCGCCGTTGTGATAAGAGTGTCGCGAGTTCGTTTTCCATAGAGCATTGTAGTTTTTGCGTTGAAGGGTGTTTCATCGTGACAAATGCGAAAGAAACATATGGCATTAGTATTCGTGGTCATTTCTTTTCACGATATATTTCTCGTGATGTTGTGAAAACACGAGAGGGTCTAGTACCAGCCGCAGACACTCGTCTTTGGGCTGGAGTAGTTTTTTGGTCCCTCTATCGAAAAAAATGGCCTTACTTGGGGTTCAATTGGAAATTAATTTCTTTGCGATTTTTGTGAACGAGTTTGGGCTATGAAATGTCAAATTTCAGATAGATTCAAAATACGTTTACTATTCGATTGAGAACAGAAAAAATATACCCCAGCCCCCGAAGGGGGGTCCGAATTTATAAACCAGCGCATGTTATTAGTGGCGATTAGCTTCTCAGAGTCTACATTAATAAGTCACGATTTCGAAGTACTCAAGTTTCGTTCCAAGCCAAGCTCTGAGAGCTTCTTTGGGCATCTTCAAAACATTTTTCTGTACTGTAACAAACTCAATTTAGAGCTCTATTGGTTATGAAGAAGCGTCAAAAGGGTTCTCTGAAGTAGGCAGTTCGTCATGGTACCATTAAAACTGACGCAGCCCAATCGCCACTAACAACTTCGTTTTTGTTTTCAGGTCTATCCCGACTTGACGGATTTTGGATTACAGCGAATTTCTTCACACATTCTTTTTTTCGAAGACAAGTTGCCCACCGCATCGCCAAGATTTGGGCCTCTCCAAACACTATTTCGGTCAACAAAAATCACAGGAAATTGGTCGATCCGGACGAAGTTGAAAAATACTGGTGCGCCAAATTCTGTTCCAAAATACTGCATTGGGTTCAAAACCAGAAAAAATGGTTGTGGCAGTAACTTTTCTAACTCCCAAAACCCGTGGTGAGCAGATAGACGCAATAACAATTTTCTGTGATTTTCGATTATGACGAACTGCCTAGTTCAGAGAACCCTTCTGACGCCCCTTCATAATCTATACAGCTACGCTGGTTTATGAATTTAGACCACCATTTTAATTCAGACCCCCTTTTAAGTCTGGAGTATATTTTTTCTGTTCTCAATCGAATAGTAAACATATTTTGAATTTATCTGAAATCTGACATTTCATAGCCCAGACTCGTTCACAAAAATTGCCAAAAAATTAGTTTCCATTTGAACCCCAAGTAAGGCCATTTTTTCGATAGAGGGACCAAAAAACTACTCCAGCCCGAAGACGAGTGTCTGCGGCTGATACTAAACCTTCTCGTGTTTTTACAACAACACAAGAAATATATCGTGACAAGAAATGACCACGAATACTAATGCCATATGTTTCTTCCGCATTTGTCACGATGAAACACCCTTCAACGCAAAAACTAGAAAGATGTATTAGCAACGAACTTGCGACACTCTTATCACAACGGCGCGCACACCAACTACTTCAATCTGCACGTAACAACGTCAGCTATCAAACCTACGAACTGATGAAACAGGCGCCGTTAAGTGCAAAAACCACAGGCACCCGCGAGAATTGAACCCGCGCAGTTCACCCCGTGACGGCGAGCACACCAACTGCTCCAAATTTGCACTTCACCCCCGCCTCAATTGAATGCTCTGATGGTCCGGCATGCCGATTACTGCCTCATACCTACCAGAGATCGGAAGGATTTGAGACCATTGATCGATCAATAAAGTGCCGATATCAACTATTATTACTTTTTACTGCGCTGTTTTAATATCTTTTCCTGTAATTGTACCACCCGTACATAATTTCGTTTGTTTTTGAGCTCCACCATGAACGCTTTCTGAAGCACAAAGGGGCATCGAAGGGGGAGTCAAGGCGTTTGCAGAACTGCTCTTAGGTCAGTCTAGAACAGTGGAGCATGATTCCGACTGACGGCGTCTGGAGCGGGAGCGAGAGCCCTCTAAATATGGCTCTGCGCAAAGGTCTCTGGTGAGACCTTAGCGGCTAGTACCTTTGGGGCCTAACAAATTGCGGATTTACTTGTATTTTCAGAATATGAGTGGAGTTTGAAAGGTGAGTAATTTCAGGAGGCGCCTGGGATGGAGTCCAAACTGGGAAATTTCAATGAAAATTCTAATTTTGAATATCTTTTATTTTTTACTGAAAAATTACAAATGTTTTGGCAAGTTCCAAATCGTTGAAACCATTCCCAAGCGTATTCATGCGCTGTTCAAAAATGCGTCAGGTTCTAGAAGGTTTTTAGTATAAAAATGGATTTTGAGAACTTCAATGAAATTTCAATTTTTATGAAAAATTGAAAATATTCTTAATTGTTGATTCTTCGAAAGGTTTTCATACACTACCTCATTTTGAACCTGATTTCATCCCGCAGTTAGAAAGGGCAAGAACTGCATTGTTGCTATTTTCACATGACTGGTAAAATTTGCCATGGAACCTGCTTTTTTGAATTCGAAAACAAAAAAAATGACTCATCTTGAAGATGCGATGTCGCACTGACTTCTTGGTATCTGAATTATCAAGAAAGTGCTGCATTTTGGTCCAAAAATGCTCACCAATATGGAGGAAATTCGTAGTTCGATAATTTTCACATCCATGTATGGTTAGCAATTGTGGTTTTTGTGTGAAAATGTCTCGGTACGTTGGTGACAGAACGCTCCCGAAGGAACTTTGAGGTTGAAAAACAGTATACGGATGTGATTATTACAAAACAACGAAAAAAAACCATATACCAGTACTCTCAATCGCCAATCCTTTCGGACACAGGAAACATTTGATAGCTACCGTAATCCAAATTCCCTCCTATGAGATTTTTAAAAAATTTGGACATTCACTAGGTTGATTTTTCCATGCTGATTTCAAATCTAACGTTTATTTTCGGAATAAATAACTTTGAACCGAGTCATAGAGAAACTACGCCAAACGGCGCGCTCCGGCGCTCTAGCGCGCCGGATGACCAAAGGATACGCGCGGTATTGTATAACTAGCCATAAGGAGGTTCCGACGAAAAAGCCTCCACTTCGCGCTGTGATAATCGGAAACAGGAGTTCACTTAAACTGAAACGGAGTCTATGTATCAGCCAGATCAAGACAAAAACAATCATGTCTCGCAAGCCTGTATTATCCCACCCCTTCGAAAAACAGAAACAGAAGTGACACTTGAGAAAACATGAACTCCTTATCACTATTGTATTTTACCACAACCACTGCTTGCTCTGCCTGGACTCAACCGAGCAGGCTAGGGTTTACCATGTCTGCTTACCGACGAAACCCTCCATTTCGAAAGCCAGTCAGAAAAGAGCGGCATTCATGAAAGTGGATGGGAATTAACCGGTATGTAGACATGTTACACTCAGGTAAATCAAGCTGTTCCTCTCGCGGCCTCCTATTTGACAAAGCTATCACTTCAGATCATCGAATGTTTTCTCAAGTTTCACTTCTCGTCCTGTTACTCTAGAAGAAAATGCAGGCTTGCGAGACAGAATTGCTCAAATACTGTCATTCTGGATGGTTTTTAGTGCTTCAAACTTTCTTGACTGCGTGGTAGGGATCGTGTGAGCCTCTTTATGCTGTTCTCTCCACCATTTTTGTGAGCAGGTATGCTGCCTTTAATGAAAATTTCATTAGGGCTAACTCCTCAAAACATGACTATAGAAATTCGAAACCCGTAGCACTTTTTTGCCACCGAAGACTTTCAAAACAATCGTAAGCTATTCGAAGACTGTTGGTTCTCGGCACATATTTTTGCCAATTGATTGGGAAGGAATTCACGAGCTTTCGCTTCTAATGAGCATCTAGTTCCGGCGTGAATGAAGCCATTAGTTGAAGATTGCCTATGCGTATGCAAAACATGCCTTGAAATGGTTTTGACGCAAATAATTCTACAGATATGGAACTACGAAAAATGCCCTACTTGTTCACTTTATTTTTCAGAAACGAGACAAGAAGTGACGACCTTCAATGGCATACAAATGTTTTGAAAGCCTTCTGATGGCAAAAAAGGCTTACGAATTGGAATTTTCATAGCCATCTTTTCAGAAATTAGCCAGAGTTGATATTTTTACGTGAAACCGCTTTTAAATTACGTATTTGAAAAATTGGGAATTGGGAATTCATATCAATGTTTGATCATGTCTCGCTTGGATAAGGCTGAGATATGTGGGAAAACAGTATTGGCAAAAATGCTGAATTGATATCCTTTTGTCCATTACTGTATGTGTGAAGAACTATCGGTGAAATAACTCACTCCACGCTCCGCTTCTGCTTCATCGAGTTTGGACTCGTAAAAACACCGCATTTTGGATACCTCTTCAGCGAAAGCATGAGTAGTCAGCGCTTGTAACGAGGCGAGTTTGTCTACGAGGAAATCGCTATCTGCTGACACACTTGCACGTAAATCCAGCATATCCTAAATGAAAACGTTAAAATTCAACTGAGATAAAATCAATGAAAAGGAATGTTCTGTGTATTCACGTTACCACAATTATCTCTTTTTAAAAGGAGCATTGTCACAACACAGCTGTCGCAGAGAATATGTGCGCAATGACCACAAAATTTGGATTCCGAAAGAAATTGCTTCGATCGGGTACCAGCAAGCGCTTTGGCTAGACTGCGCAGGTTTGCAGGTGACTTCGAAGAAAGGCCACATCACCGCCTCCGTGGGATCCAGAAGCCTCAAACAACATTAAGGCAACTCCTCGTTGTGGAGATGGGCGGACCCGTGAGAAGATCAGGAGCCAGAACCACCCAGAGGCCGTGACAAAAATCATCCGCTAAGACATGCCCGACATAACCTTCGATGGCATAGTGAACAGACAGCCTAAGGGAACCGCAATGATTGAATCCTCATCTTCCAACAACTTTAGGTTGAACCGTCTTTTAGGGAATTATGCAAGAGAGTGACGATGAAGGGAGAGGTATGCTGAACGAAATGTTAGCAAGTGGATGCCTCGAAAAACTAGTTCAAGCTAAAGGTAGTGTTTACGATAAATCGTGGATGTTCAGCTTCTTACATATTATGATAGGTCAAGAGCTTGCCATGACAGCAGTGTTACCGAAAACGACAGAAAGTGACGAGAAAATACCTTTTTCCGTCTAAACGGGACTCTTGTATGACGTTCTATTTTTGAGAATGGAAGGAATGACCGGTGTAAAAGAATGAAGTCTTCCCATGTGATAGAGTTATCCACCTTATCCGTGCTACTTATCAAAACCCTTTCCTTTGCTAACCGGCCGTTCACCTATTAAAGCTTCTTCAGAAAGGACTAGTTTGGGAGGCAGAGTGATTCAATGGGTTGGCTTATCCACGCGATTTTCACCCATTTTCAGATGATTTTTCGTGATACTTTCTTCACTCTTTTTATCGGTAGATCCCAGAGCTCACGTCTATTTGGAAAAAAAGTAGAGATTTTTCTATCGTGAGCACGTCATAAATATGAGAAGAAACTATGTACGAATCGGGATAACGAAATATACAAATCCGGCGATAAGAGGTCGAAAGCTAAACGTTCCGAAGCTTCAGTCTCATCACGCAGTCGCACCCGATTCCGGCGATAGGAGGCCAACAGCTCGACCTTTCGGGGTGATAGCAGGTCCTTTGCGCCGACTCCACCCTTTTTCTCGTGTCGTCAGCTTGCGTGCCTTGTGTCGACACTTCAAAAAACCGCTCTCGACATTTTAGTTTGTCCATGCTACACATGTACAGTAAGGTATCTTCTCGGACTAACTTCTGTCATTGTCCGAACTTCTAGCACTGATTAAGCACTGGATGCACTCAAATTTTGCGCTATTGTGGAAGGAGGCCTTGCTTTGAGTTCGGAAAGCCGCATCTTCTCGGCAGCAGCGAGACAATTCGTACATGAGAGGTTCGATCATTAAAAGTGATTGAGAAGCCTTATGATTTATACTATCGAAAGAGCTATGTACCCTCTGCTTCCCCACAGCTCGCACTTAGTTTGGCTGCAGTTCGGACTGCGATCCGCGTGTGCGCTGCGGCTCGAAGAACAGTTCGTGCTGTGGGTGGCCGTTTGTGGGGGCCAGCAAGGTGGCCATCAATCGATGCCACACGAATTTTTGCGGTCTCAATCATCTGTTTTAGCTCGGTGACGAACATTTTTAGTGCTCTCCTCATTTTGTTATCGACTAATCTTCCATTTTCAATATTTTCTGCTGCCATATTCAATCTCTGCTCTCAGTTTGAGTAAGTTTTTTCATTACTTTCATTGTTTTTGAAGTGAGTTTTTTTTAAATTTGTTTTTATTCGTTTATTCGCTAATTTATTTTTGTCTTCATTCATTTGTCATTCATTAACTTTTTATTTACTTAGGAACTGGTACTTTTGTTCTCCTACGCAATTATTTCACCTTTTTAATCTATAAATTGTTCATTTACTTATTCATTATTTGATTTATTTGCTGTCTTAGACATTTGAGTGTATCCATTTGATTATTTCGTTTGTTATTACCTCATTCAGTTATTACTAATCAACAACTTATATATTCAAAGAATAGTTTGATAGATATTGTTTGAAAATTACATATGGGGCCACTTTTTTCCAATTGTATTGTTTTGGCGTTTCAACAGTTACGCTACTGACTGGAAAGCGGAAAATAATTTTAAATGATCATTATGTAGTGTAATTTCGATTCAAGGGTTGCCTGTTTTCATTCAGCTAATTTTGGCTATTCTTTTTTATATTCTCTACCTTGACTTGGAAGCAATTTTTTGAGCTGGTTTGCGCTTTAGAACTGTGTTGTATAAACTGAAGTTATGCTCTTGCATTTGATTTTTCTTAGTGTATCATTTATGAATATCATTCTGTTTTTGCACGCGTTTACGAGTTGAGCAGCGGCTTTCAAGATTACCTGAAATGTGAACTACCTGCGATGCCTACGAGAGTAGTGCTGAATTTAAGGGAGTTGTTACACTGTCAAGGTAGAGAATGTGAAAAAGAATACCAAAAATCAGTCTAAATAGAGCGAGAGACCCTATTCAAAATTATCAGGAAAATTTCGGCAAATATCTAACAAAATATTTGGACGATATAAAATATTGTTTGGTAATCAATTTAAATTATTCAAATGACTGAGACAGCAAATAAATGAATGAGCAAATGTGAATTAATAAATATAAATGTTCAAATGTGCCAGAAACGGAAACATTGAATCGTCAATAAGAAATAAAATAGTAAATGAATTAATAATCAATGAAATCAGGAATAAATTACCGAGAAACAGATGAATAAACGAATAAAAATGAATAAAAATAACTAATTACTCCAAAAACAATGAAAGTAATAAAAAAACCTACCCAAACTGAGAGCAGAGATTGAATATGGCAGCAGAAAATATTGAAAATGGAAGATTAGTCGATAACGAAATGAGGAGAGCACTAAAAAATGTTCGTCACCGAGCTAAAACAGATGATTGAGACCGCTAAAATTCAGGTGGCATCGATTGATGGCCACCTTGCTGGCCCCCACAAACGGCCACCCACAGCACGAACTGTTCTTCGAACCGCAGCGCACACGCGGATCGCAGTCCGAACTGCAGCCAAACTAAGTGCGAGCTGTGGGGAAGTAGAGGTTATTTAATCTAGAGTGCTCATGCTGGAATCTCCCAATATTGGTTAATTTCAAAATTTTCATCATTTGAAAATCAATGTTGAATGGTCCATTTTTGCATGGATCACCGTTTTCTTTGGCCGCTGGTCACCTTTGTTTCCACATTCTATTTTCGAAGTTCAATCAAAATTTGTCCAGAGTTTGCAGCGGTAAAGACACTGAAGAGGTTCTCTTCAGAAATTACACACGCCCAAGGCCCCGTTTTGACTGCAGGTGGTCGCTGCGGCCATGCAAAGGACAACTGCTCCTTTTTCATTGCGCATGGTGGAAAAGCGCCCCTAATGTGATCGCTTCGTGGCAGACGTCCTTCATCGCTGGGTCACGGTCAGGCATGTGCGAAAAATTTTGAAACCGAAAATACCGAAAAACGAAAAATTTTTGGTTTCAAAAACAAAAAATTCCGAAAAAAAAACGAAAAAAATGTCTTTCGGAGCGTCTTCTTTTCGCAATTATATATTTTTAACTGAAAAATAAAGGCAAAGTGATCGTAGTGCTTCGAACAATAACAAAATTATACTCTCTTAGAGAACAAAAATATACGCAATCAACTTAATCATGTGAGAGATTTTAGTCTTGTTGCAGCGGCGAATCCTGACAAAGTTGTGACGCTGAACACCTCCCGAGCTTCTTCTCTGGCGTTGGGGGGGGGCTCCTCGCCCACGACTTTGGGGACTGGGGCGAAAATACCGCGAACTGGCGCACGCGACTTTGTCAAGGTATTCTCCGGCTAAGCTCGTGGGCTACTAGCGAAAGGCTTTTTTCCAACTTTATAGTAGCCCACGAGTATACGGCCGTCATTAGTCGATGATTTGGTATCGCTCCAAGCCCACGACTTGGCCGTTTTCAAGAGTTGCACGTACGCCGACGTTGATTGTGTTGAGACAAATAGAAACGTGTTCAAACAAATCGCCACCTCATGGTTCGGCGCCGTTTTCAACATTGTCGTTTGTTTCATCCACACCTCACCTCCAACCTCTTTCTGGTCTTTCGGTTTGAAATGGCCATCTTAATATTTTCTTATTCTCCTCGCTGTAGTGTGTGTATGTGTGTGTAGGTGTGTGTAGGCGTGTATGTGCGTATGTGTGTGGGTATAGATGTGTATGTTTTTATGCGTGTATGCGTGTATGTGTGTGTATGTGTGCATGTGTGTATGTGTGTGCCTATGCGTATGTATGTGTATATGTGTGTGTGTATTAGAGTATGTCAACGAATATTCGGAAAACGAATATTCGGCCGAATGAACGAAATGTTAGATTAGGCGTGTTACTACTGTTACTGAACATTAACATGAAAAAGAAATACAAACAGAAAGAACGTTTGGAAAGAATCCGTGGAAGTCTTAAAGGACTGGGCAGTGGCCGTGGAGCGCACCGGTTACGGTAACTGCAGAAGTCCGCAGATTTGATACCCTTACGCGTTTTCATCTTTGCATTCATGTACTTGAAGGAGTTTTTTCGATTTCCTGAGCAAATAAGGCGTTTTTCGCGGTTCTTGGCAAATCGTTTGCATTCTTTTTCGAAATCCCTAGCACATTTGCTCAAGGCAACGCGCCCACCAGGCTAAAAGCGGTCACGCCAGAGGAAGTGCTTTTTAGCGGCTAAGCGTTGAAGGTGCGGTGGAAGGTTTTTGGTCTTAGGACCATGTTTCCGAAGTGGAACACATTTCTCTATTACAAGGTGGACAACCTACTGTAACCTACTGTAAACCTCGAAACTTCGACAAATGGACTCCAGATTCTTGTTCACCACCCTAGATTACCCTTACATGCAACTTTTGAGCTATATCCGAGAAAATTTTTTGGAACTTCCAAAAAAAATGCCTGATGGGAACCCTTGCCTTTTCGCGAAGCTTGAAAAATGCTCTTAACTTTTTCGAACCTGCAGCTCGGGGCGGGAAACTGCGCATTTTTACTATTGAGCCAGAAGAGATTCATTTTCATTCAGTTATCTGTGCTTTAGAACATAGATCAGCACATAATTGCATTCGAACATGAGTCTATTTTCTTTTTCTTTGAGATACTAACGATACTAGTCGTTTTCGCGGGTGCGTTTACCACTCCAAACACTTCCCAATTCAGTTCTTTACTTTCTTACGTAGGAAACGTAATCCATCGTTCATTTGGCTTATTTTCATAAACTGCTAACGATGTGTGCTACTATTCGCCCAGCTCGTAGAGAAATCATCAATAAATTTACAATAGAAATAGAAAAAAGTATATAAACGTCAATGTTTTTGTCAATTCGAGTGTATCCATGTCTTATATTTTGAAATCTTCCCAGATTGGAAAGAATAACCCTACAATCCTTCGCAACGACGAAAACTTCATTACCACCTCGCCCACTGCCAAAAATACCACTAGGCGTGAGATTGTGTGCGGGGTCCGTAATCACGTCGCGCCAAGTGGGTGTCTGGTTAGCATTATTCGCCGCATTGCCAAATCCGAGCCGCACGGCTAAACTGCTTAAGATTGTAAGACATCTCATTTAGGTTATTCCTCCGTTCCAGCAAATACTTCTACTCTTGGGGGTGTGTATACAAGTCTGTTGGTACCTGCTCGTTGGTGCCCCTGCTTCTACTGAACCCAGCAGACGTTTGAGTGTACACAGGGAACGTTCGAGCGATATAGCGTGCACAACTATATCGCGAAAGTATCCCGCACATTGCATAAAGGTGTCGCCGTCCGGCACACTAAGGCCTCTGGTCCATAACACCTTAGGATCCGTACCTAGGGAGTCATGGAGTCTGGCCACAAGCCACAATTTCGCCACTCTGACCTGGCGATCGGTGTCGAGTGATATCGTAAAAGCTGCGCTATCCAGACTTATGAGCTATTTCCATGCACCGTTTGCTGCTTTGCAGGAAACCCGCCTCAAGGATAGACCCGTCATCAGCGTCGGAGAGTACACCATCTACTGCGGTAACGCTGACGATAGGAGAGTGGGAGGCTGTGCAATAGCTGTAAGGAAGGATTTTAATGGTATGGTCAAGGAGTTCGGCTCAACGTCGTGTCGGAATGCATTCGTACGACTGCGGGATCACAGAGGATTCAATCTGTGGATAGTGAGTGCTCATGCGCCCACTGAAACCGCCGAAGACAATTCGAAGGATGCGTTTTGTGAGGAACTCAATACGTTGCTGGCCAGGATACCTTGTCAACATGCTGTTGTCGTGGGGATTGACGCAAATGCGAAGATGGGACTTGATCAGGAATCCGAAGTACTCGGTAAATGGTTCTACCCAGTGGAGCAAACATCGGACAATGGCTACCGCCTTGTCGACTTTTGTGAACGCAGTGGTCTGATTATTGCATCGACATTCAAGAGGAATCATCGCCGCCATCAGCTTACGTGGCAGGGACCAACCCGGCTATCTCCAGAAGAGCAGCGGAAGCGGAAGATGACAACTTTGAAACTACAGCTTGACTATGTCCTGACGAGGAATATTCCAGTATCGGACATTCGAAGATCTAGAGCTGTGTGGGATGTCGCATTCGATTCGGATCACCGTCCTGTTCTGTTGAACTTCACTGCGAGGATTCATAAGAGGAAGCGAGGGGCTCAGCCTCTCCAGAGGATTGACATGACAAGTCTCAGAGATGAAGAGTGCAGAAGGAATTTCCGACAACGCGTTTCTATTCACATCGGAGTACGGACTAAGAAGAAACTTTGCGACGCGGATTCTTTTGTCAAATGCATCCAGGACGCTTCGAAAGAGGCACTCCCGGTTGTACAGCCTAAGAAGAAGTTCGCCTACGTCTCAGAAGAAACAACATCTACCTACAACAGAGTATGTGCTCTCCGAACTGCAGGAAACTTCGTGGAGGAGAAGCGTCTGAGGAGGAAGTTGCGTCGGCAGCTTCAAAGTGACCGCGAACGAGAGTGGACGTGTAGAGCTAAGGAGTTCGAGAAGGCTTGGGAGGAGAAGAATCCGAGGAAAGCCTACACGTTGCTGCGACAGTGTAGCGGGAAGATGAAGAGATGTTCTCCTGTCTTGAACACTACCAATGGAGTTGCAGTTGGTGATGCGACGCTGCCAATATGGAAGGATTACTTCAGTTCACTACTGAATCGTCCAGCGCCATCAGTACCTGAGCTCCCGCATGTTCAGAGAGCACATTACGATGTCAGTGAGGAACCGCCGACTGAGTCTGAAGTTTTGGATTGTGTCCGGAAAATGAAGAATGGAAAGGCAGGTGGAGATGACAACATCACTGCTGAAATGCTGAAAGCTCTTCCTCCGTCTGGGATTCGTGAAATGACCAACACCATCCGTGCCATATGGATGAGCGAAAGGATACCCGATTCGTGGAGACATGCGATCATCGTACCTCTTCACAAGAAGCTATCCATCACGGATCCTAAGAACTACAGAGGAATCTCTACTTCGTGTCATGTACAAGGTTTTAGAACGTATCATTCTCGAGCGACTTATCAAACATCGTGAAGGAACGACCAGAGATGAGCAAGCCGGTTTTCGACCTGGAAGATCGACCATCGACCAAGTGTTCGTCGTGAGAAGAGTAATTGAATCGTGGCAGCGGTTTTCGAAGCCATTACAGCTTGCTTTTTGGACTTTGAAGCCGCGTTCGACTCTCCTCATCGTGATCGATTGCTCAATGCTCTGCGAGCAGATGGAGTCCCGGAAAAGTATGTTCGGTTAATCGAGGACATGAACAAAGGAACAACAGCAGCAGTTCGTACACCTGTCGGGTTTACGTCAGCTTTCGAGGTGAAAACAGGAGTAAGGCAAGGAGCCGTTGCAGGACCTTTTCTTTTCAACTTCGCCGTTGATGACATCATGCGTAGAGTTGCAGAACAGTTTCCTGCGGATGTGATCCTAACACCATCAGGACGCTCCCTTGTCGACCTGGAGTACGCCGACGACATTGTGTTATTCGCTGAAAACAACGCAAAACTGCAAAGGATTGTGAACCTCGTTTCGAAGTATGCCGCAGCCTATGGACTTCGTCTTCGTCCCGACAAATGCAAGCAGATGTGGGTCTCTCAGAGGCCTTCAACTGGAGTTTGTGTGGACGGACAACGTATCGAACTGGTGGACGATTTCTGTTATTTGGGCTGTTTGCTGAAGAACGATGGTAGTTATGCAGCGGATATTCGACAACGATGTGCGAAAGCTACGTCTGCATTCAATTCTCTAACCAAGTGTTTGTGGTCTACCACCATCGCGAAGGAAGTCAAGTTGCGCGTCTACCTATCCGCTATTCGCCCTATCATGATGTACGGATCGGAGACGTGGGCAGCACCGAAAACGCAGATGGAAAGGTTGGATTGCACGGAGAGGAAGCTTTTAGGCGTTTGCTTGGATATTTCTGGCCGCGTGTATGCCATAACGAAGACCTTTACAAGGAAATCGACGCAGTACATCAACGCTTGACACGAGGGAGGTGCCAGCATCTCCTAACGCCATCTCAAGCAGCAATGGAAAGTCGACTTCGACTGCTCGGGCATATACTAAGAAGAACGCCGGATCGTCTCGTACAACACGCTTTAAAAATGCTTCCAAATCCTGTCTGGAAACGGCCACCTGGGCGTAGGCGAAAGTTCTGGACGGATGTGGTTAAAGAGGATTTGAAGTCACTCGGCATCGAAAGACAGTTCAGGCGCGATGTTTCGTTTCGCACGAAATAGAATAGTGACAGCTGGATGGAATGTGTTCAAATTGTGGCTGAAGACCGTGAAAAATGGACACGGCTGACTACTAGGACGGCACACCTCGGTGAAGATGCTGAATGACCGCGTCAGGCGAAAGCCATCCGATTAAGTCAAGTAAGTGAAGGTGCGATCCCGCTAAAGGTAGAAAATTTCGAATTTTGAGAAATAGTGGACAGTTGACTGCTTGAGAAGAGCATTCTTTACTGTTATATCTCTTGCAATTTACTTCACGTAATTGACTCGTGTCCAAGATGCGATATTGCCTGAAGCATAGGATTTTTATGCTCTGAGAGCGCGTAGGTGCGGTTGCGGGCCCAGAACCCACATTTTGAATACGAATGACCGCATGTGAAAACGCACCCAAAATTTCATGAAAGCAGCTTCAAGCCCAAGAGCGCTACATAGGGTGAGCGGAGCCTGTTTTCATGCCCTGAGGGTAAATTGGTGCGGTTTCAGGCATGAAAACCACATTTTGTTATTGACAATACGAATGTGAAAACGCACCCAAAAGAATGAAAAGAATGAAATCGATTACATGGGTCCGCGACTAGGTTTTCCGCACATCGTAGCAACGCGGGACTTCTTAATTCAAAATTCGTTAAATACTTGTAAATATTTCACAGCTATCGATTTTGTCATGGAACGCACACTATGTAGCGCTGTGCGGCTTAAAGATGCGTCCATAAAATTTTGGATGCGTTTTCACATCCGGATATCCAATTATTATACGTGGTTTTCACGCCCGAAACAGCACCTAGGTGCCCTCAGGGCACTAATGAATGTTCAGCCATTGAACACACATTTAGTGTCATTGTCACAGGTAAGGTGTTTTTTGTCTGCTTTCGTAGAAGACATTTATTCATTGCATTATTAGGATTCATTGATACATTTGATGCATCAATGTAGTCTTGATCTAAAGATTTGTTCAATATAAAAATTGCGAAGTGAGGACCTTCCCCCTCGGTCGTCGCCATCACTTTTTTCCAAGGGGGAGGGGGCTGAGCAAATCGCTTGACTTGGGTGGGGGTCGGACCAATGTTGGGTTGTATCACACCTCGCGCCGTAGCCTGCTCTGCACATGCCGCGGAGTCCATCGGCAAGGAAACGCCAAAATATAACTTCATCAAAGGAAGAGTGGTGAGATTGCCGATCGCAGACTGCGCGCAAGGCATCTGAACGAGCAAGAGCTGGCAAGAGGTTAGGAGATTCGTAAAATGCTATGAATACTAGGTTGTAGCAAAGGTTTATCGCCTTTCTATAATACTTTGTCGACGTTTTGAACCTTTACCGTTGGTCTTTTGACCAAAGTTCGAGAGCACCAAATATTTCCCATTGGATACTTCTTTCCATTTCGTAATACGGCCACCTGGGCGTAGGCGAAAGTTCTGGACGGATGTGGTTAGAGAGGATTTAAAGTCACTCGGCATCGAAAGACAGTTCAGGCGCGATGTTTCGTTTCGCAGGAAATGGAATAGTGACAGCTGGATGGAATGTGTTCAAATTGTGGCTGAAGACCGTGAAAAATGGACACGGCTGACTACTAGGACGGCACACCTCGGTGAAGATGCGGAATGACCGCGTCAGGCGAAAGCCAACCGATTAAGTCAAGTAAGTCACTTCTACTCCATCCGTGAAGAAATTTTGGTTTAGCAATCTGATTTCTAACCCGTTTTATCTATATTAAATTATTGTTGTTTACTGTGTCGTTGTGCCATTTCACAAAGGGGTATCTCCTTGTTTACCTGGTTAAACTTTTGGGTCACGTGTGAAATCGAAACCGTTCAAAACCACTGAACTTGGGGGCCAAGCCGGTGATCCAAGTTTATCTAAAAGGGGAGACACATTAGACAACAATTTTTTTCCGGTCTAGCCTTTTTCATTCCTAATTCCTAAGGTTTCTGCGCCTCAATATTCTCGTTTGCCTACTCGAAGCTTCCGCGTAGCTTGGTGTTGAGGATTTTTTTTTTGCGACTTGTGGAATCGTGAGCATTTAGGTGCTTGCGGTTGCGCAAGGACAGCGAACGAGTAACGTAGAGCTTGGGCTTGGCGTTGCTTTCGTCCGTGGTGGTTCAGGGAGTAATTCCTTTGAATGTTTTTTTAAACAGGGGGGCACCTCTGCCCGAAATTTTTTTTAAAGAATAAAACACCGAAGGTACTTTCTGACCCATGTCAACAACACAAAGCGGCGGGGAAGCCGGTGTTGTCGATGATGTTTCGGAGGTCGCAACCCAAACATGTGCACATGGTGTTTCAGATAGAGTTGGTACTCAGCGGTCGTCCGGAATGGATAGCCATCTGATGGAGGAACCGAACACGGACACCGAGCTCGAGAAGGAGTTCAGAAGGCTGTGCAGAGGAGAGGAAATGCCCTGTGCCGTTGAGGTGTGTGATTCTCTTCAGAAAGCAGTCAGGGAAATGCAAGTGCGGGTCATGGCTGAGGTAGCCAAGCATATGCGCACAAATAACCCCCAACGCGAGGCGATTGAGGAGGTGGGAAGCATTTCGACTTGCAGAGTGCTAGAGTTAGTGCAGCGCCTTAGAGTTTTGACTAAAGAAGGCGCGATCCTTGCGAAATGGACGGAGGCATTACTTGATAGCCTAGACTGTAAAGATAGGAGTGTCTTTGTGGAAAAACTAGTAATAATAAGTTTATAAGTTTATTACATCCGCTAAAGGCAAATGTGAGAAAAAATTATAACGAGGATCAACTGTAACAGAAATGTTCAACATATGCTCATAACCATGAAAGCAGAAACAGCGGTTCATCTCGAAAAACTAGGATTCAAAATCCAGCAGGATCTTTTCAGCACGTGCTCTAAATTGACTCAATGTCAGCCCTGGAGGCATATTTTTGTGATGTCGGAGTATGACCTGCCAGCTCTGTATTTGAAGGAGTTGGCATACAAACTGGTACTTGGTCCGCGTAAAACAATTTTGAACGAGTTTCCTCTCGTCCGAGAGTAATTCAAATTGAACAGACGCTTCATGTTTAGCATTTTATGGTTGTAAATTCAGAATTGAACCTTGCATACGTCAAATACTCTACGCCGGGACCTGAGCGAAGGCAGATTCAAGTATCTATTTCTTATAGAGGCGCTTGGGATTCTTTCGTACAAAAATCCACCTACTCGTGTGAGAAGTTTACGTGTAAAATTGTTTTGTACTTTTTCAATAGCATGAATGTCTCTCTTCTATTGAGGATTGAATACAAGAAACACTGGCTTCTACGAGTGGGCGAACATACGTTTCGTATGCCCGAAGTAGAACAGACTTGTTCCTGCTGCAAAGACCTTTGAAATGTGAAACGTTCTCAGTTTAGCTTGATTACACCGAACTTTGATATGCGCAGTGAAATCAAGTTTTTCATTATAATGAACACCAAGATCTTTCACGGTATCAACAGCAGAAATGGTTTCACCATTCACTGAGTAAGAAGTAACAGTTGAGCGTGGCTGAGATTTTAGCTGCATAAAAGTAGTCTTTTGTGGAGACAAAGGCAACTGCCATTTTTCAGTTCATTTCACAAGCGAATCTATGGAGTTTTGAAGGTTGACGGAATTCTCTGGATCAGAAATGACATTATACATTTTGACATCATCTGCGTACATTTTGACTTTGACCCCTAGACCTTGAACGGATTCGGGTAAGTCAGCCGTAAAAATGATCAAAAGAATTGGTGACAAGACACCTCCCTAAGGTACCCCACTTGCAATGGCCTTGGTATCAGAATAGATCTCAACTAGTTTTACTTGGAAAGTTCTGTCGCTGAGATACTCAGCTATCCATTTGATGACAACAGGGTGGAACTGCAATTTCTCTAATTTGAATAACAACTTTTTGTGTGATACACGATCAAAGGCTTTTGCAAAATCGAAGAAAACTACATCACAGCCAAGTTTGTTGTCGAGTGCCACTGCCCAATCGTCCAAACACTCTAGCAGGTTTGTTTCTACGGAACTGCCACTAACGAACTCATGCTGATGCTCTGTTATGATTTTCCGATCTAATAGATATTCCATTATGTGATGCTTCAAAACTTTCTCAAAAAGTCTGCACAAGAGAGAAGTTATACTCACAGGACGATAGTTATCGGGATCACAGGACGGCTCCTTTTTGAGAATGAGAGTGACAAAAGAGTGTTTCCATCGTAGAGGAACCTCACCATGCATAAGTGATTGATTGAAAATGTATGCAAGAGGACCACATAATAGATAACCTAACTTTTGAATGAAGAAAAGTGGTAAAAAGTCAGGTGTTACAGATGAGGATTGGGGCCATTACATGATAAGCTCATAAAGCTTCGTGGCTTCAAACCATGGGAAATCCCCCATTCTCTCTACGTTAGATCCCGTGAAGGATGGGCAGGATCCATCGTCTTCTTGGAAAGAATTGACAAATCGATCCGCTAGTAAATTGGCTTTTTAATATGCTGTAGTTACGATCGTCCCATGATGACTCAGGCAACCTAGAAGCCTTTTCTCCCTGATCTTCCCATTCAGGTACTTATAAAAACGCTGTTTGTTTCTAGATTCAACCATCCTTTTTTCTAAGGAGCTGTTATACTTTTTGAGTCTACTTTCAAACTTCAAGGAAAAGTCTCTAAATTTTGACCAGTCATTGGTGCGTCTGGCTTCGTGAAAAAGACAATTCCGATGCTCGAGCATATTCTGTAAATACTGCGGCAGCTTTACAGACTTTAGTGACGCACATTTTTCCAATGGAACATGAAGCTCTATGGCTTCGTGCAAAACCGATAAGAAAAGCTCATATTTTCATTCACATTATTTTTTGTTTCGAACAAATCAACCCATCGTATTCCGGCCAAACTTGCTCGAATCGCATCAAAATTACATTTGGAGTAAATCCTACGATGAACTGGTGTGGCTGGGGTTTCCCAACTATGAAATTTCAACAAAATGCTATTGTGATCACTTAATCCCACAGGAGACGAAACTTTTACATCCCTTATTAAGCTGTCACTGGTCGAAAATACTAGATCAAGAATATTTACACCTCTCGTCGGTTCTGTTACATGTTGAGAAAGATTGTGGCAAGAAACCAATTCTTCCAACCCGCTTAGTGGGGACGAATTTTCAAAATTTGTGTACCTAGCATTAAAATTAGGCATGTTGAAGTCCCCTACCACAACTGCATGCACGTCGCAAGCTACTAAATCGCTCAAAACTTTCACAAGCTGCTCAGTTTTTACGGATAGGCAGAAGGGAGCTCTATACACCACTATAAACCTGAATTTGTGACCTTCGCAAAAAATATCGGCGCATAGTATTTCGTACGAGTTCTCAACGGATTCCACAAAAACCGTTGAAAAAGATAGTCTGCGATTTACAAGAAGAATAACCCCACCGCCAGATTTTCTAGGCCTGTCGCACATCAAGAAATCATAATCCAACATCATATTGCCCAAAACGAAAGACATAGAGTGACTAGGCTTAAGCAAAGTTTCAGAGAAAGCCAAGATATCGTAATTTTTCGAAAGAACGAGCGAGACATAATCCGAGTTTCTCGAGATGGAGCTTACATAACAGTATAAACACTGCAAATAACTACAAAAATACCCAGGAAGCGTACCTAGTTTTCCTGATTCGAAACGAGAGAAGAGTCACCTTGCGTTGTTGATTCGCTTGTGTATGCCGAATTCTGGACTATGCCAGGAGGCGAGACCCGAACAGTATCAACTCTGCGACTCATGCGTTCCTGTCGTCTGCGTTCCAACTCCTCTTTAGTTAAGGATTCCCGCAGGAAAAGCCTTAACCCCGGGTAGAAACGGAGTCGATGGGCCCGCGCTACAGCAATACGTTGAAACGTCTTAGTCGGCAATACAGCCTTAATCAACCTATTCATGCCTCGTGACGGTTTTCCAAGACGATAAACTGTCAAAGGATTGCATTCTACATTGAGGAAATCCAAGATATTACATGTATTAACGAAATCGTACGAAATTCTCTCACGTGAACTTGGTGAATCATGTTTTGGCACGCCACTAATCACAATTGACCTAAGTCTTTCATCCTCCTCATGAGGCGGAGTTCGTATAACAGGCGAAGCAGTACAAGGTGGGACACATGATCGATAGCTGACAACAACGAAGTTACGCAAATCACTCTCAGAAGAAAACTTATTGCGTAGCTCTACCACTTCCTTTTTGAGCTCTTCATTTTGGGCACGGCAAGATATCAGTTCGGATGTAGTAACGGAGATCACCTCTTTTATGCATGCAGGCACATTCTTCGCTTTTGATATAGCATCGACTTGCTCTCGAAGTTCCTTCGCCAACAACGTTTCCATTCGAATACTGCTCGCCACACCATTCACATCAGCGCCAGCCACGATTCCAGTTTCACAATCCATATTCATATTATTGGTAGATAAATCGAATGTCGTAACCGATAATCCGATGGAAGGAAACAGTCAAAAGGCAGATGTGGGGAAAGAATACCAGGTATTGATGAGGGAACAGTCGGGATCAGACGTTGATGAGGGAAACAGCTGTAATCAGACGAAGAGGCCGAAGACGACACAAAATGGCCTGAGCGATGAAAGAAACGACCGCTCGCCGCCGCCGCAGAGGGGGAATGTAGAGTTGATACAGGTCAGGGACACTTTGGGGGAACTCATAGGTGACCGTAGGTTGTCCGTGAAGAAAATACCCGATGTACTTATGGAAACCTTTCAGATGCGAGATGTCGTTCAAGAGAAACTCGACGAGCAGCAGAAGGGGCTCGAAGAGCTGAGAGCCTGGCGCCGTCAGCGCGAGCAAGAGGACCTGGAACGGTAAGAAGCAGCCCGTCATCCAGTGGTCGAACTGGTCGAACATGATGAGCCGAGACGTTCAGCACCAGGTGGGTCTCAGAGACGGAGACAGGGAATAGATGCTCTGGCAGTAATGAGGCCAGAAGTGTCGCAGCGGAATATTGATACTCTATTTCAGACTGGCTACGCAGGATCTGTGAACGAGAGGAAATCAACGTTGCGACCGCGCATGCCCACCTCGTCACGTCGTGGACAACAGAGGAGGATAACCGGTATGTCTGAAGTTCCTTATGAAAGTTACGGGAGCGAGCATGAGGGTAGCGTGGGAAGCGGAGTTAGTGGCCGTAACCTTGTGGAGGGTGGGCACATATCGCAGTATTTGAAATACATCGCGTTACCTGAGGTGCACCCGTATCCTGGTAGGGATGCCGCATATAACTTCCGGAGGTTTCTAGAAGCATTCAAGCTTAAATACCCTGCGGGTAGTTGGACCGATGCTGAACTATGCGTCTTGTTAAGAACTAAGCTGACGGGAAGAGCGAAGAACCAGTATGAAGCGTTACCCAGATATGTACGTAATGGGGGGTTTACGGTACTGGTAGAGGCGCTGAAACGTGAGAGTGAAGCAGAGTCGCGTAACGACAAGTTCGTTGCGCTAGGTGAACTCAAACGTTTGAGAAAGCGTGACGGACAATCAGTCGCGGATTTCTGATTGGAATTGGAGCGTCTGACACGCCGCGCATATCCGGATTTGGACGAGCGAGTGCTGGCTACCGAGAGAGCGCACTTGCTTTACCAACAGCTAGCTCATTGGAAGGATTCTTATCATCTTATTGAGGCGTTAGAAGAAGAAGATGACGCGTACAATAAGCTGAAAGAAACGGCCAAGCGAATTGAGCGTAGGAACATAACACTGCGAAAGGCCCTAGGTGAAGGGGATATCAGCAGCTACAATAAACGTGTGACCGAGCCTAGCAAGGTCAACCAACCTCGGCGGGCAGAAGGTGCCCCAAGGGATCAGTCCACCCAAAAGAAGGAGATTAAGCCGGAGAATACCCGCAAAAAGGAGACGACATGTTTCAAGTGCAAGGGTACGGGCCATTTTGCTAGGGACTGTCGGAAAACGGAATCACCGCCTAAAACTTCGTTGTCTGCGCGCCTGGCCGTCACGGCGTGTCGATCTTTAGACGGTAAAGTTGCCGCAACGCGAAGTGGGGAGTCGAAACTGGTGTGTCCGATGTTCGGAAAGAAATCCACTACGGTTGTGAAGCTTTTCGGAAGAAAATGGAAAGGGCTGTTAGACACTGAGTCTGAGATTTCCATTATCCCGGCTAAGGTGTTGCTGAGGGCAAAGGACGATGGTTACAATATTGACAGTAGCGTTACCGAACATCCTATGGATGATGCAAAATTAAGTTTTGATGCGTCGGGGAACGCTATGGAGTTTGTAACCGTTGTTGAGGTGAACCTGCGAGAAGGTGAAAAGGCAGGACAGGGGGTCCGAGCTAAGGTATACGTCAACAGAACAGGCGACGAGGAGGTGATTTTAGGGACCATCGTGTTGCCGCAGTTGGGGTATAAACTAATGCGAGAGAGCGTTTCGCCAAGTGCCTCAGATGAGCCTACTCAGGTGGTAGCATCAGATGAGGTAGCCGGAGAGCAGAAGGGCTTGGCGTTAGTGGTGAATCGGATGTATGTGGCGCCACGCTCAGTGCAGTGGATCACGGTGAACGGGTGTTCACGAGTGGCGAATTACTTGTTGAACTGGGAGAACGACAGAATCTACTCGGGCGTGAGCCGATCAGACAATGATGGATGCGTGACGATCCCGGTAGTCAACCGATCCAGAAAACCCGTGATTTTCCGAGAGGGGGAATCGGTAGGAAGCTGGGAACAAGAGGTTACCGCCTGGGATCAGGCCAGGAAACGAGATGTTCCGTCCGATCTGTTGAAAGCGGGCTGCGAGATGTTGTCGGTTGGGGAAAGAATGGGTCGATTAGAGCAACATTTGATTGAAAATCGCTCTGGAAAAGATCTCAGCTCGGAGCTGAGAAAAATCATACGAGACTACAATAGCGACTTTGCTGTAGTTGATTCGGAATTGACACAGACGTCTCTGGTACAACATGAGATTAACACTGGCGACACGAGGCCGATACGCCAGCGCACGCGGCAGGTGCCCGTCGGCGCGAGAATCGAATTCTAGGAAATCCTGAGGGGATTACAGGAGCGCGGCATAATCGAGAAGTCGCATTCACCTTGGGCATCCCCGGTGGTCTTAGTTAGGAAGGATGGGTCGCTGCGTCTTTGCGTAGATTATCGGGAATTGAACAAGCATACGACGCAGGACGCATACCCGCTACCCACTGTGGATATAGTGCTGCAGAGTCTGCAAGGGAAAAGGGTATTTACCAGTCTTGACCTATGCTCAGGCTACTGGCAAATTCCCTTGTCAGATGATGCAAGGCCCAAGAGCGCTTTGACGACCTCGGAGGAGCTAGTTGAATTCACGGTTCTGCCTTTTGGTCTGAGCAAGTCCCCAGCGGAATTCCAGCGCTTAATGGATAGAGTGCTTGGCAAACGGAAAGATCGTGAGGTGTTTGTTTACATCGATGACATTTTGATAGCCACTGAGAGCGAGCAAAAACATTACGAGGTACTCAAGGAGGTACACCAGGCGCTGCGTGAGGCGAACCTGGAGTTGAAACCTCAAGAGTAGTAGGACCTATGAGAAAAAATCGCGAAAAACCACTGTTTTGGGCCAAATTTAAAACCTGATCTTTCTTGTCTTTTGATGGTAGACGAGCACACTTCAGATCATCGGCATCGATGATCTCTTCTATCCAGGACATCAGCTGGCTTGAAATCGAATTCAAATCAATGAACCTTCGGATTTATGTACACATCGAGACCCAGAAAAGGGTTTAGAGAGAAAAAGACGACTAGCATTTTTGATAGCGACCACTGCCTTTAATTATGCATAGCACATATTTGAAATTTCTTGTGCTGGGTTCAATTTCAATGTGAGCGGTAGTGTCGCGGTCAGCACTGACCAGTAGCTCAGCCTCCCGGCGCCATTGGACGGTAATGGCCGCTACGCAACCACAAGCACTGAGTTGGGGTGTCTACACAGGGATTCAGTTCGACCACTTGAACTGGATGGAAATTTATATGAGGCCGTTCGCCTAAGCAAATTTTTATTCACAGCTTTCTGTTACGGATCGACAGAGAGTGCGAAGAAATCTAGGTTTTTTCAGTCAGAATTTTTGGAAAAGGTTCCGTATAAAAATGAGGAGCCTCCGAAGAGTAATTTTCTACGACTTATCCATGTACTTTTTAAACGGAAGCGATGATTCCTGACCTTGAAAAACCGATGTATAGCCTAGCCTTCTCATTTTGAGCAGGTCGAAACAGGATTTTTGAGCTTATCATCTCAAAATCTCCTTGACATTATTGTATTTCGCCATGACCTAACACGCCCGCTACTTGCTCCGCCCGGACTCATACGAGCAAGCTAGGCTTTTGCTAGCAGCTAGGCGGAACCGATTAGCGTTAATAGATTGGTGATGTTTCCGCCTGTCGAAATTTATATTTTTGTTCCTCGGAGGAATATTCTTTTTTCCATTCCTGAAATGACTATAAGGAATATTCCTGAAATTTATGTCCATGCTTGAAAGATGCGCCGTTGTCGTTTCAGTCTGCTAGAAACAGGAAGTCCAAGAAATTTTGACCCCATCAGTCTAATTTTTATCCAAAAGTAGTGTAAGAAACCGTTGCGCAAGGGGCAGACCATACATTTGTTTTTGAACGCAATTATTCTGAAATCAAATAAAAGACGATTGCAAGCTCTCTGCAGACGTCTGTTGACAGCGAAGAATCGACTGCGAATCTCATCAGAACCGCAAATTTTTGACCGAAAAAGAACTGAAAAAAAAATCTTTTTCGTTTTTTTCGATATGGATTTTCTTCGCCAAAAAAGGCGAAAAACGAAAAATCGTAAAATCGAAAAACGCACACCCCTGGTCACGGCGACGGAATCCTAGGTTTTACTGAAAGCAAGTGCTGAAGGAGCAATTATCAAGGGTCGCTGATCATCGCTACGTCGCGGCCAAAATGGCAGCGATGGAGCGATTGCCAGCGAATGACACGTTATTTTCTGTGAACATTCTACATTGACATGACGATATCAGTATTTACGAGTCGGAGCATGTTATTAATGGCCACCGGCCACTCCTATACACCGATTGATTGATTTTTTACGATCATCCATGAGGTTAAGCACCATGAACAAAATCGCTGCTGCTGCAAGATCGCTGCAGCAGCGGGTGCAAAATCGCTGCGATGAAAAAAAGCAGCGATGCAGTCGAAATGGGGCTTTATGACGACCCTTCAAATTTCATTTAAAAATTCATAACTGATGAATCAGCGTTCCAAGAGTCGATTTTAAAGAGGTTGTTTAAAAGAATTTGGTGCTTCAAAAATTTTTACGTTATTAATCGACTTTATCCGAGATATGAGCAGAAAACTGAAGTGCTAGAAAGTGTAAGTGCCGATACTTTTGCCCGCTACGGTATACTCCTCGCTACTGTATACTCCTAACTTCAGAGCACTTTACGATAGCCATGGAACTTCGCCTTGTATACTCATGTATGACTTCGTGTCAAGCTAAACGAAGATGCGTTACAAAGGACCGGAAGCAGACTCCAAGAAAGTATACCCCTCAAGCTGAACGAGAACTATGCAGTGTGATATGAAACATTGGGCTACCTTTGATAAAGTAACGACCTCCGCAGCGATTGGCTTCAGGAACTCATACGACTGAGACCTACTGGTCAGATCATCCACAACGAATTGCTGAAAGGAAAACCCTATGACCTCAAGTGCAGGACATTCGTCAAACAGTGTCAGTGTCAAAACTTGCTCTCTCTTCCGTCTGATCGGTGGCCTGGAAATGGTCGTCCGGAGTGCTAAACTGGCTTGACTTCTCCGACATCTAAATCCAATACATAGAAAAAGAAAGAGGCAAATACAGGGACAGACAGAGAGATAAGACAGAAGAGAGAAAAACAGACAGACAGAGACAGACATAAAAAGAGAGGGAGAGAGAGACTAAAGGTACAACAATGCAACTAGCCTGTCGTGTTTGTGGAGCTGGAATTTGAATTGGCGCAGTCTTCCCAACCGATGCTGAGGCTGACGTGAATGGCAGCTCATCTTCCTCACCCTGAAAGCAATCCAAGCTGAAAACAAACAGACATCAATGTTGTGACCACTACCATTCACTGATGTGGACACTACAATAAATGCATCAGATCCTTGTTTTAAACTCGAATCGAGAATGAGGGCCGTTCCTACCGCAAACACCATTTGAATATGGGGTCGAGAGTTTATCTCATACTGATAAAGTAAGGACATTACATGATACTACTGCACTCGCAGAGCAAAATCAAATTGAGCCAATGACATAATGATGATTACACGTCATCAGGAAACAGCTGAAAACATGAGGCACCTCCAAAGTGAAGGATGGTACACATATGTTTTCAATGATCACTACAGGTAGCGCATATTTTCGAACTGATATCATGGGGTTTCGCATGAAACACTACTCAGGCTCCATCCATAGCAGACGTTCCAGCGTCAAGTGACGCTGGGGGGTTGCATCTTCAAAATTTGCTATTGATCTGGCTCCCCAGCGACAACTGCAGCCGGTTTGTTGCTGACGGTGGAAGCATAGCGGGTGTAGCGATTGTCACCTATATTATCAATGCCATCGTTAACCCCGTGCCGTCCTCGGGCACGTTGCATGCGCCAGCCGTCGAGCGTCATGCACCAGCATTTGAACCACGACTTGACGCCTGCCGCTGGTCGCTGACACCTGTCGTCTGCTAGAAACGAAACCTCAATGAGGCGTCTCGGATCAAACAAAATATGTACCAACTTTTCTATTTTCTGGTTATTTTCGCCTACTGTTCGTATTCTGACAAAAAAAAAGCGGAAATAGGCAGAACACAAACAAATAGCTCGCGATCCGCGATTTCAAATCCCAGAGTAGCTGCAGCGGCTGACAATAACATACTATAGCCCCATTCATAGCTGGTCGCTTCAACCTCAAGTCGAAGCGACCAACAAAACTGCCGCCATCTAAAATCGCTGGACGAAGCGATTTGAAATCGCTCCTTCGAGCGATTTAAAACCATCGAGGGGCCGCGATTCCGCGTGAAACATGACGGAGATTTGCGGAAAACGCCGCGAGATTGAGTGTGGAGTCTGCAATTCGGCGCCCAATACCCTACGTCTTGACGAAAGATTACGGCCTAGTCGCTTCGACTAGACGAATCGCTTCCATCATGGAAGCGACGCGACTAGTCGAAGCGACCTAACAAAATCAAGCAGGTCGCTTCGACCAGCTATGAAATACCCCAGTCGCTCGGCGATCGCGACTGAAACTGCAAACTGTTCCAACCCGTCGCGACTCAGTGCAAGATCTGTTGACGCGACGGGTTTTGTAACTGTTGGCAGTGCCGCGACTAGTCGAAGCGACCAGCAATGAATGGGGCTTATGAATACCATCGCCAGCCCACGCCGCCCTTGGACACGTTGCATTCGTGAGCGATTCAGAGTTCAGCGCCAGCGTTTCGGCATCAGAACGCTCGTAGCTAGCTATGGACGGAGCCTCATATGCGTGCATGCCTTTCCCTCCCTGTCTCCTGATCCCTCCGGGTCAGAATTAGATTCGCTCGTGGTCAGCAATACGCCACGTAAACAGTACGCCAGACCGATATGACTGAATGGAGCACGAACCGGCGTTTTTTAACTGCCAGATGCTTTGCGCTAAGACCGTATACTTGGCATAGTTTACGAAGCAGTATGCTGCTACCTTCTGCTTTATTTTTTCCCCGATATACTCTCCACTCTAGAACGTTAAAAAAGGCAGTCTGATTCGCTTAAACCAGACGCGCTGCCAGCAACAGCTACGACTGGGTGATAGAGCGCTGCTGAAAAAGAACGGAAATTCCAATGAATCGCACATTGCGCAGCTCTCACTGCTCCAATGAGGATTCCAATGCTGGAATGTTTTCAAATTTCCACTGCGAAAGCTTCATTCTTTCGCTTAAACGGACGAGAATTTTCCCATTGTGCTCAAATGAGCACCACTCACGACAACTTGTCTTTTCTATTTTCATAATTGATTTTCAAAGTCGCTTGAATAATGAGCCGATGCAAAGTTTCTTGAGAAGATTTAAATACGGCACAATGCGAACCAACACATGCTACAACTCGGAGAAATTCAGCTCTGAACTTGCATTTATTTGGCCGCAAAATGCCCGCCGGCGCGAAACGTCATGGAAATAGTCCACATTAGGCCTCGGAATAGTCAAGGCTCAATCGGGAAATTTTATGCATGATGAATGCCTTTGCTCGCCCACAACGTGTACGATACCGCAATGAGGCGGGTGAAACAATAAGTTTTAGTCAGCTGCTCAACCTAGAGGTGCCACCGGTTCGCGCTAGTCGTGAAGCTCTCCCTGTAACTCACAGAGAAGCCTGAGCCATTCAGCGTTGAACTTTCAACGGAACAGTCCATATTTGGCCAGCCATTTCGCACCTGTTTCCATAGATTTCCCCGAAAACACTGTCAATGGTTGTTTGAACTCAGGGGATCGTCCCCAACCCGACGGCCGTGGCCACGCCATTAGGGATCAAACACAACCTTGGTTGGCCGCCGACATGCATCCTCTAGCCCCTCCCCCTTGGGAGGGACTTGGTAGGGTATTCGTCCCTCCTTTGCTGGATGTGTTCAATCGATTGAGGGGAAGCGACCCCAAACCAACGGGCTCACTCAAATGCCCAGCGAAGGAAGCATCCCCAAACCGACACGTGGGGCAATCATGTGCTCTGATGTACTCGGGGGATCGTCCCCAACCCGACGGCCGTGGCCACGTCATTAAGGACTAAACACAACCTTGCTTGGCCGCCGACATGCATACTCTAACCCCTCCCCCTTGGGAGGGACTTGGTAGGGTATTCGTCCCTTCTTTGCTGGATGTGTTCAATCGATTGCGGGGGAGCGACCCCAAACCTACGGGCTCACTCAAATGCCCAGCGAACACAAGGGAGCATCCCCAAACCGACACGTGGAGCAATCATGTGGATCGCTGGAATATTGATTGGAATTCTTCATTTCCTCTTTTGATGATTGCTCATGTTTGTTTTTGTTTTTGAATTGAAAACTTTTAAACCTTGTTTGCCCATTGTGTACTTTTGAAGTTTAATTGGAATTCTCGCGGATAAAGTTTTTTTTCCCATTCACAGTGCACTAGGACACTCTCGTCGCAGTGAAGGCTTTCTTATCATCGTTTTTTTTTTTCGCGGTAAATCCGCGGCAAAGCAGGGGCACTTTATCTCATAAGTTTTTTATTTCCCGGTAATTTGGCGGCAGCCACTGGGTTGTTCAGAGGTGATTTCGCTTAGTGTTCGCCGTAATTTCCGACCTAGCGACAGCTTCGCCTCAGTTTCTCGGTTAGATCCAGGTTCGCGGCGAGTTCCCGGTGGTTTCCACACAATTTCTTCTGAAGGAGGGCTCCATAAGGAGCCTGCTATGTGGAGATTATGTATGTTCGATCACTGGTTGAGAGATCGCCGCGACGAACACACGCGGCACGCACGCAAGCGAGGAGGTAATGATAGTCATGAACATCGATCAAGTGATATCACGCTAGATCGCTGCGCCGCGGCTATCTCTCGACCAGTGATCGACGATAGGATAGTTGTACAATTTCGAAAAAAAATGTCGAACTAAAGAAATTTGAAAAATTTTCGTTCTAGACCACATTTGGCGGCCATTTCACAGCTAATCCGCGGCCAGCATTATTTAGAGGTTATCTGGCGGCTATTTCGCGGCGAGCATTATTTGCCGGCTTTTACGCGGCTATTATGCGATAAGCAGACATTTCGCGGCTATTTCTCGGTCAAAACTCAGAGTCGTTTTTCGTGTAACAATAGATATTACAGAAGAGAGCAGTCGCGACTGAGCCGTCTAAATTGCGCAAAGATGATGGGTGTACATCGAAGGCAAAGCTCATCTTAGCCGAGATTATTACAATTTGCTTTATATTTTTGATTATTTTCATGTATGTTCTCTTTTTGAGCACGTTTTTAGTCTTCTCTATTTCACTCTGTGAGACCTGCACTAAATGCAGCCTTCGTGTTGCCCAGAAATGTTTGCCTGTCACTTGAAGATCTTCTATCCATAGCCGCTGGTTTGCTTGGTGTGAAATCATAAAGTATCATTTCTGTATATTGTTAATCCTGTATGTGTTAAACCTGTATCACTGTTGCTTGCCGCTTGTGAGTGGTCCTCATTTTCTTCATGTATGAGATTCATACAGTATTGTTAGCGTTTTTACTGTTTTTGGTTTTGGATTTTGCGTTGATTTTGAAGGGAATTGCATTGGAAGTGAATTTGAGTTGGATTTTGTGTTGATTAATGTTTTGATACTGTTGCGATTCGTTACAAAAAGGTGAGAAAATGAGTGCTAAGTCTATTGAGCTATTTTGGCACAGTACACACGTAGCGATCGAGGAAGCTAGCGGAAAGGTAAGCGGTATGGTAAGTATTTTGAGACCCGGCACCTTAAGGCGGCCTTACAGAGGCAACTGAATTCCTGCGAAACTCAGCTTTAGTCCCTCCCAATAACAATTTTAGGAGGGATCAGCTTCAGCCAACCAAGTCCCCGCAAAGTTCAACTTTGGTCCCTCCTAATAACAAACATGGGAGGGACCAACCACGGCCAACCAAGTCCCTGCAAAACTCAACCCTGTCCCTCCCACTATCAAACTTAGGAGGGACCAACTCCGCCCACTTTAGGGGATCGACTCCAGGGGCGGCATGCACGTACGCGGCGGGTTAGGTTGGGGTTAGGCAGGATTTGCAGCGTCGGAGCGTTTGATGATAGCAGCGCGAGGGCTAAAAGGGAGTTAGGCTAGCACTGAAAAGTCGTTCCCTCGCAAACCCTACGTAGGAGGGTAGGGCAGCCGAAACCCCGTTGAGACCCCAACTATTGATCATCTCCAGCACTCGCACAGCAATGATCAAACGCGCCGACGCCCCAAACCCTGCCTAACCCCAACCTAACCCGCCGCGTACGTGCATGCCGCCCCAGCTGTCGGTGGGGATGGAATGAGTTTGGGTTGGGGATCGTCCCACAAGTTCATCAGAGAAATTGCAAGAGCCTGTCTGCGACATCAATAAGGCTTCTTAAAAGGTAACTCCCAACGCACTGACTTCAACAAAACTTAATCAAAGAGAAAATTTAAATCGCTCCAGCCGCGAAGCGGCTGGAGAGGTTTGGTTTTGCCTGGCACTTGTGATCACTTAGATTTTGGTAAAGTAGTTAATAAAACCTGTAAAACAAATTTTCTAGAGATTTCCTTCTGGATATAAGTGAGAGAGTATAGAAGACACCCGCTGACAAAATTTGAGCCAAATCGATTGAAAATTAACAAAGTTAGATCGGCGGAAGCTTAGCTAAAATTCGCGTTTTTTCTTGTAACGCGTCCCTCGTGTCCTGTTCCTCGTTCCTCGTCCCTCGTTCCTCGTTCGCGCCACTAGCCACTGCCAGTGGTCGCAGGCTATCAGTACATAGGGCATCTGATGACGTCATCAGGGTGTCATGTAAAGTACATAGGGCATCTGATGACGTCATCAGGGTGTCATGTAAAGTACATAGGGCATCTGATGACGTCATCAGGGTGTCATGTAAAGTACATAGGGCATCTGATGACGTCATAAGGGTGTCATGTAAAGTACATAGGGCATCTGATGACGTCATCAGGGTGTCATGTAAAGTACATAGGGCATCTGATGACGTCATCAGGTGTCATGTAAAGTACATAGGGCATCTGATGACGTCATCAGGGTGTCATGTAAAGTACATAGGGCATCTGATGACGTCATCAGGGTGTCATGTAAAGTACATAGGGCATCTGATGACGTCATCAGGGTGTCATGTAAAGTACATAGGGCATCTGATGACGTCATCAGGATGTCATGTAAAGTACATAGGGCATCTGATGACGTCATCAAGGTGTCATGTAAAGTACATAGGGCATCTGATGACGTCAAAAGGGTGTCATGTAAAGTACATAGGGCATCTGATGACGTCATCAGGGTGTCATGTAAAGTACATAGGGCATCTGATGACGTCATCAGGATGTCATGTAAAGTACATAGGGCATCTGATGACGTCATCAGGATGTCATGTAAAGTACATAGGGCATCTGATGACGTCATCAAGGTGTCATGTAAAGTACATAGGGCATCTGATGACGTCATAAGGGTGTCATGTAAAGTACATAGGGCATCTGATGACGTCATCAGGGTGTCATGTAAAGTACATAGGGCATCTGATGACGTCATCAGGGTGTCATGTAAAGTACATAGGGCATCTGATGACGTCATCAAGGTGTCATGTAAAGTACATAGGGCATCTGATGACGTCATCAGGGTGTCATGTAAAGTACATAGGGCATCTGATGACGTCATCAGGGTGTCATGTAAAGTACATAGGGCATCTGATGACGTCATCAAGATGTCATGTAAAGTACATAGGGCATCTGATGACGTCATCAAGATGTCATGTAAAGTACATAGGGCATCTGATGACGTCATCAGGGTGTCATGTAAAGTACATAGGGCATCTGATGACGTCATCAAGATGTCATGTAAAGTACATAGGGCATCTGATGACGTCATAAGGGTGTCACGTAAAGTACATAGGGCATCTGATGACGTCATCAGGGTGTCATGTAAAGTACATAGGGCATCTGATGACGTCATCAGGGTGTCATGTAAAGTACATAGGGCATCTGATGACGTCATCAGGATGTCATGTAAAGTACATAGGGCATCTGATGACGTCATCAAGGTGTCATGTAAAGTACATAGGGCATCTGATGACGTCAAAAGGGTGTCATGTAAAGTACATAGGGCATCTGATGACGTCATCAGGGTGTCATGTAAAGTACATAGGGCATCTGATGACGTCATCAGGATGTCATGTAAAGTACATAGGGCATCTGATGACGTCATCAGGATGTCATGTAAAGTACATAGGGCATCTGATGACGTCATCAAGGTGTCATGTAAAGTACATAGGGCATCTGATGACGTCATAAGGGTGTCATGTAAAGTACATAGGGCATCTGATGACGTCATCAGGGTGTCATGTAAAGTACATAGGGCATCTGATGACGTCATCAGGGTGTCATGTAAAGTACATAGGGCATCTGATGACGTCTTCAGGGTGTCATGTAAAGTACATAGGGCATCTGATGACGTCATCAGGGTGTCATGTAAAGTACATAGGGCATCTGATGACGTCATCAGGGTGTCATGTAAAGTACATAGGGCATCTGATGACGTCATCAAGATGTCATGGATAGGGCATCTGATGACGTCATCAAGATGTCATGTAAAGTACATAGGGCATCTGATGACGTCATCAGGGTGTCATGTAAAGTACATAGGGCATCTGATGACGTCATCAGGGTGTCATGTAAAGTACATAGGGCATCTGATGACGTCATCAGGGTGTCATGTAAAGTACATAGGGCATCTGATGACGTCATCAGGGTGTCATGTAAAGTACATAGGGCATCTGATGACGTCATCAAGATGTCATGTAAAGTACATAGGGCATCTGATGACGTCATCAGGGTGTCATGTAAAGTACATAGGGCATCTGATGACGTCATCAAGATGTCATGTAAAGTACATAGGGCATCTGATGACGTCATAAGGGTGTCACGTAAAGTACATAGGGCATCTGATGACGTCATCAGGGTGTCATGTAAAGTACATAGGGCATCTGATGACGTCATCAGGGTGTCATGTAAAGTACATAGGGCATCTGATGACGTCATCAGGATGTCATGTAAAGTACATAGGGCATCTGATGACGTCATCAGGGTGTCATGTAAAGTACATAGGGCATCTGATGACGTCATCAGGGTGTCATGTAAAGTACATAGGGCATCTGATGACGTCATCAGGGTGTCATGTAAAGTACATAGGGCATCTGATGACGTCATCAGGGTGTCATGTAAAGTACATAGGGCATCTGATGACGTCATCAGGGTGTCATGTAAAGTACATAGGGCATCTGATGACGTCATCAGGGTGTCATGTAAAGTACATAGGGCATCTGATGACGTCATCAGGATGTCATGTAAAGTACATAGGGCATCTGATGACGTCATCAGGGTGTCATGTAAAGTACATAGGGCATCTGATGACGTCATCAGGGTGTCATGTAAAGTACATAGGGCATCTGATGACGTCATCAGGGTGTCATGTAAAGTACATAGGGCATCTGATGGCGTCATCAGGATGCCATGTAAAGTACATAGGGCATCTGATGACGTCATCAGGGTGTCATGTAAAGTACATAGGGCATCTGATGACGTCGTCAGGATGTGACGTAAAGTACATAGGGCATCTGATGACGTCATTAGGATGTCATGTAAAGAACATAGTGCATCTGATGACGTCATCATGGTGTCATGTAAAGTACATAGGGCATCTGATGACGTCATCAGGGTGTCATGTAAAGTACATAGGGCATCTGATGACGTCATCAGGGTGTCATGTAAAGTACATAGGGCATCTGATGGCGTCATCAGGATGCCATGTAAAGTACATAGGGCATCTGATGACGTCATCAGGGTGTCATGTAAAGTACATAGGGCATCTGATGACGTCGTCAGGATGTGACGTAAAGTACATAGGGCATCTGATGACGTCATTAGGATGTCATGTAAAGAACATAGTGCATCTGATGACGTCATCATGGTGTCATGTAAAGTACATAGGGCATCTGATGACGTCATCAGGACGTCGTGGAAAGTGAGTAGCGCTTAATTCGTAGCGTGCGCAACAAGTTTGTTGCTTACTGATTATTATAGCAATCAATGCTATTTGAAAAATATTGAAGATTTTTTCATAGATATTACTTCGTAATATCAATAAAAAGTGAACAATTCTATCAAAAAGGGGTCTTCCAAGCGAAAGAGGTTTGGTTGGCGTCAGAAACGTCCCAACAAAAAGGGAACAATAGGTAAGTAGAATGAGGAGAGTCTACAAAAAGCGAACAATATTTTCTGAGACTAATTTCCCTGGCCGATACTTCTTAACAGCGAAAACAAACCGTTGTGGTACTTCACGAGGAAGACTTCAATGGTTTCCAAGAATGGACTTCAATTATTTGACGAGATTATAAGAAAATACTCTCATTAGATGCTGCACTTTGGTTTCGCTTCTCGTAGCAGCTGGAGCTAACCGTCCGTCTGTGTTTTTGGCATCATCTTCTATTCTGATGGTAAGTATTAGGTTTACATGCACATACTTTTTAACGGTTCTCGTGTAGTCAAGACCATTTTTGGAACCACAGAGTGCTTCCGTGTAGAGCGCCGCAACGGTTTGTTTTTGCTGTTAAGAAGTATCGGCCAGGGAAATTAGTCTCAGAAAATATTGTTCGCTTTTTGTAGACTCTCCTCATTCTACTTACCTATTGTTCCCTTTTTGTTGGGACGTTTCTGACGCCAACCAAACCTCTTTCGCTTGGAAGACCCCTTTTTGATAGATAAATATTATGTTTGAATGGTTAGCTAAAATTGAATACAGCAACGCACAACTGGCTAGCCCTACCTCGATCCATAAGCGTCCTTCTTGTTTTCTAACATTTCAATTTTTTTTCTGCTTTCGAAAAAAAGTTCACACATCCCTGTACCTAGCACGCAGATCCACTTGCTGCACATTTTCCCAGCTAGTTAACATTAACAGAATATGCTATGACCAACTCGTCTATACGAGTTGCTTATTGCGATGAAGCAGGCAATGATGGAGAATTTTCTTAGGAACTCTTCCTTCGAGTTTCTGCTTCGTATCTTTCTTAAATGAAGCGACCAGACACTTACTAGCATGGAAAGTTGATTGAGAGATGGCGTGATTGGCAGATTCAAACTGGAAGACGACCCAACACGTGAAGGAGGAGACTTTGCCATTAGCAAAGCTGGCGCCGTTGAAGGTGAGGAGTCAATCACATCATCGGTACTGAATGGAAGATAGGGTAATTTCGCCAATTGAGTAGATAATCAACATCAACAGTTCTGTAGCTGATTCAATTCGCGTTCGACTGAACTGCGCTCGAAAAGTATTCAAGAGGTGAGAATCTAGTCTTGTCCAGTTTCGCTAAGCCCATGACGAGATACGAGCGAAAATCGTATGCGCAAAAATGTCATCCAGTAATATAGTCCTCCAATTAACTCTAGTGTGACGAATGGATGATGCTGCGACGGTAGACCGGCGCGCGCGATCGAAACCTCGTTGGCCGGTGATGCCGTCAACGTCGCACTCATCGCGCCTGATCCATTCAGCGGATTAAATTTGATAAGCATACCAAACAGTAGCGGCCAAAAATCTATTGAGATGTTTTTTGTTTCGAATATCTTTGCTCCCTTTGAGGCTATCAATTTCATCATTCAATCTTTGGTCATAATGCCGATATATTGAAGTGCACTATAGGACAATAACATAAATGTACATCGATAGGGAAGATTACTTACTTTTATGAAGATTATTAGGAATCGCGGTCTGCGACTTTTTTTCTCATTCATCGTTTTGTATTCCGCGAAATGGGTCGTTTACTTGTGCTTTAAAAACAGTTACGTGGTGATCGATGGTCTCTCACCTGAGGTTCTATCAAGAGGTTTTTTTGGAGGTCCGTTCGATATCATAATGCAAACCATTTAAGAAGTCTTGAAAATTGGTGCAAATTATTGATTGCAAATTAGGCTCGAGGATGATTTCGTGAGATAGAAGCATTACTGGATGGTATCATAACCTGCACCTAACGCGACATTCGGAGGCTCAATACTCACCAGGGGAGTGTTAGAGTGTTAATCGCATGTGCCAGAACGACCAATATCGTTAGTTTCTCTTGTGGCTCTGCCTACTAGCATCTAGTAAAACTGCGCAGTATCCCGCCCCGAGCTGCAGGTTCCAAGAAGTTACAAGCTTAGAAAGGTCGTTTTCTGTGCTTTTCGTACCTCCCAAAAGGCGCAATAGTCTTCGGAAAATCCGGAAACGTACCCCATAAATGTGTTCAGCGCCCAAAACTACCCCTTGAGCAAAGATTGGGTGAACGCACATTTTCCATACTTTGTCCAGACTGATAGCGTTTTGGACTTGAACAGATTTTCGGTTGGAAGTTTACTTATACCGATTAGAGGGCTCTGGAAGCTCTCTAAAAAAGATTTTCGGTAGGAAGTGTACTTATACCGATTAGAGGGCTCTGAAAGCTCTCTAGAAAAATGTTGCAGATTTGAGTTAGAATTCTCCCAGGATGTTTTTTTGGGGCGCTGATCACGAATCTTTGGTTTGTTAGTCGATTTTCCAATGATTTCGGCCAATTTCATTCGAAGCTTCAAATCCGGGGGAAATTTCGAGGGAAAAACGCCACTTTCGAAATTTCCGGATTTCTTCAATAGATGTGTCCCAAAGTCATTCTCTGAGGGTTATTCGGAATGCTAAACACGGATCTGGAGTCTGCTTATCGATTTTTGGCAGATTACGGTAGATTACGGCGAGTATACGGTAGTTCGGTCAAAATCTCGGTTTACTCAAAATTTGTGTACGGGGGTTATTCGGGGCGGAAAATACGAATTTAACGTCCGTTTGTCGATTTTCTAAATACCAAGGTGGGCTTTGCCCCCTAAATGACATGTAACTTACCTAACCTACAATGCTCATAACTTGTTCGAACCTGCAGCTCGTGGCGAGATACTGCGCATTTTTACTATTGAGCCAGAAGAGATACTAACAATACTAGTCGTTTTCGCAGATGCGTTTACCACTCTAAACACTTTCCTTGTTAGGTGAAGAAAATATAAGAATTTTCATATAACATAGATGATTTTGTGTTCTTATTTATCTGAATAATTCATTAAGAGGTTTCTCGGGACCCAAAAATCGGCACCGTAGCTCTAGACTATTCAGACGTCGTTCTGCCAAAGGCTCATTGACGAGTGCAAGGCATCAGAAGACAAGACTAGCGTGAGCGACGGAGCATCTTCACAAGACTCGACACCAATGAAAATTGTCTTCTTCTCACCTGGATCTGGCGCTCCAAACAGACGAGGCGTAGATTTATCTGGGAGAACAACTTCTACCATTCCTGTTCAGTATACATTCCATCCGATGACCAGAATCGCGTCGGATCGGATTTTCGGATATTGCCGATTTTGCAAAACCGACTCATCGGATAAAACGGATACTGGCCCAACCAAGAATTTCGAATAACGGATCCTATCCAGAACGAGAATTTTCGACCGGATCGGTTATCAGATATCCGATCGGATAAAATCGGATCCACCGGATAATTGGGATGAAAAAACGGATAAGCAAAATTTTCAGTAGTACCGAGGAACCAACTCCGTGTATTCAAGCAAATACCATTCCAAAATCAAATGTAATCTTCACCAAATTCTCGTAGACACAAGCAAATCACCGCTTTTGGAAAATTCTAAAGCAACAGTTGACATGAGCAGTTGGACCGGTACTAGTAAATCTTCAAATTGAAAAAAATTACGACAAATCATCGTGATGACTATAAAACAAGACTTGTTTGGAGATCTTCGACTGATATGGTTGCTTTAATCGTAAAGCGCATTTGAAGAGGCGCGCTCAGTCTACTTTTCCGGTGTCGTCTTCCGACACATCTTCCTCTCCGAAAGTAGATTCGTCACTATCCAAGTCAGCTTCATCATAATCGGAATGGACCTTACTGCGCCCGTACTTCTCAAAGACTACATGTTTTTACAGAGAATTTTCCAAGGCCTGACGTTTGGAAAGTAATGTAGCACAGCGTATCTTGGGCAATTAAATATTTGGGACCGTATTCCTCGCAACGGGGTTGGCCGCTGCACGCCGCTTCTCGCGCAGGAATTTCAACAGCGGAAACCAGAAACCTCTCGTGGTTATCAAAATGAGGCGTGAGCAAAATGCTCTGGCCGTACACAGCACGAGACATAGAAAAGTACGAGCACAAGCTTCAGGAATTATTTTAGCTGTTTTTTTTTCATTGTTCGCGTCCGAAAAAAAGGGGAGATAAATTTCATGATAGGGCGACAAAGGCGTTGCCCGAGAACTGGGTTCCGCCAGGCCGCGGTGAGTTCACTGCTTGGTGTTTCACCCATCGTTAACTTCGCAACACCCGAAGTTTCCCTTCCCTTTCAACATATGATTAGTAAGTGACCTAGATTTGTTATTCTATGTTTTTCTGAGTGGGCTTATTTGACAGATAAAGGATCACCTAAGATCAGGGCGGGTACGAGTGCTCATAGAATCGTGACGAAGGATGACACGTTCCGGTTCTCCGCCACTGAATGGAGGACTGGGATTTTGACAAATACAAGTACAGGTGTGAAACATCCTTCCTGGATCCCTCTCTACTTTTCGACGAGAACACAGTATACGTGCTGCAGCCAACTCACGCATCAACATTCTGCGTGCACTTTCTGGCTTCGCCTGGGGCAGCTGAAAGGAAGTTTTGCGTACAACGTATAGAGCCATGGTGCTGCCTGTTTTGAGATATGGTGCCCCCATTTGGACAGAAAACCGGCCTGCTCCCCGTCAAGCAGCACTTCTTGATGCACTCTCAGCAGTTCCTCATTGGCATCGTCACGAAACCCGACCCTTACCAACCGCTAACTCCTATCATCCGGCCCCCAACCTCGCAACATACCGTCGATCACTTAATGGGAATACCCGCGGCGCAGCGATCTAACGTGGCATCACTTGGTCAATGTTGATGACTATCATTACCTCCTCGCTTCCGTGCGTGCCACGTGTGTTCGTCGCGGCTACCCCGTCCCCTCCAGTGGTCGACCATACGCACACCTTTCTATGCTGCCCTGTCTACTGTTGACCATCAACGTTGGGCTACCTCCGAGCTCTCACATAGAGGACTGCAGATTGCTGAGCATACACGTTTCGTGACAGTATACTTGTCTGCTGCTCAGCTCAGTACCATATATGGCGGCGTGCCTCCTAGAGCCGATGATAGTGAAATCGACCTGCCCAGGTGAACTCGAACCATCTTAGCAGGTCTACGATGTGGTCATTCTACTTACGTGAAGGCCTACGCACACAGGATTGACCAGTTAGTCCCCGGTAAATGGCCTGATTGTCAACGTGTTAGACATGATTCATTGCATCTATTTTCATGTCTGGTCAGACCTGCAACCCTGTCTGCTCAAGATTTATGGTACAAGCCGTGTGAGGTTGCCAACTTTCTGCGCCTCTGATGCCATGCTCTCTCAGGGCCGTGAAGAAGAATAGTAGATGGAATAACCTTCTGGATTTCGGATTTTCAATTTTGGCGCCGACAATGCGTCAATTTACACGTGCGCGCGTAAAGCACAGACGCACATCACCGACAATTGCATCGTGCACGTCGACGGAAATTGATTTCAATTCTCGGACAAAGCACAAACAGTGGGCAGTGGGTCAGGGATTACCTTTGGGGCGCGATTGTTGAAGTGAGAGAAATGAACGCAATTTTATCCGGTTTCATTAGAAATTATCCGATTTTCATCCGAAATTATCCGATTTCCATCCAAAATTATACGATTTTCATCCGATTTTGATCCGATTGATTATCCGTTTTTAACCGTTTGTCTATCCGATTATCCGGTTTTCTGATCGGATCCTTCGAATTTCACTTTATCGGATATCGGATATTTCGAATATCGTGTTTTTTCGTCTGATCGGATTTCGGGTCAATCCGAAATCGCCATTTTGACGTCGGATCGGATTTCGGACAATTATCCGATCGGATTATCCGACACGGATATCCGAAACCGACTCCGTCGGATGGAATGTATACTGTTAAGTCTAGAGAAGATGCTCCGTTGTCCTCGCTAGACTTGTCTTTTAATGCCATGCGCTCATCAATGACCTTCGACGAGACGTCTGGGAAGTCCACAAGCGGGAAGCCGACAGAAAGTAGAGAACGAAGGCCATACAAGAATTTTGTAGATCAAGACTTCCCCTGTGTTTTCATGTCAAAATCGAAATAGATCGAATTTTTCGAGTAGCAACCAAGGCCTTTGAATAGAGAGTTGAGCTTTTGAATTAGATACCACACTCGATACAAGGGCTCACAAAAGAACAAGGAAAATTTTCTGATCCTCAGCTGTTGTGCTACTTTTTTAAACACTCAGAAACATTTTCAAAATAGTACACTTTCCGTCAACCTTCGACTGAAAAATATCGCACTGTTCCCTTGATTCAACGACGAATTCTGCTAACTCATAATTTCAAAACATTTGGAATTTAAAAAAACGAGGGATTCTAATAGAATCAGACTGAACCGCTTTGCTTCCGCGCAATTTGCTCTGGTTTGTCCTGATGCGCCAACGCGCCACGGAACATTGGAAGCATCGTTCGCGCTGAAAACCACTTTTCTTTATTTTCAGTCTCAATTTCATGAATAAGCTCGGTCAACAAGATCGATGAAGCTTTTCGCGAAAAAAACGTATAGTTCTGAAGTTGAAGTGAATAAAAAATGAGGATCCGCCACCAGTTCTCACAAGTCACCTAGCACGAGGAACAGAAGCGCCAAATCAGAAGGAGACGATCAAGAACTGAAAACATTTCTCGGGGAATTCCAACATTCACAGTGAAAGCTTCTTTTTTTTTAAGTAATTTTTATTATAAGGAAGACAAAACAAGCCCACTTAGCTAACAAGTTCAAAGCGCAAAATCATTTCCAAAGTTTAGAAAAAAATCTCACGTATTACGCCAAGCGCACCGGTCGACGGAAGGCGCGCGTAGAGAATAGATTGAAGTTTTTGAAAGGTTTTTTCTTTGAAAGCTGTGAATCCTGAAGGGCTTCTTCGCTATTATCTCGAGAGCTTGCCTGCTCAAAACATGATAGGTGTCGTCTCCGCTCTAACGCCCATCCTATTCACCCACCAAAGCAGATCGAGTGCAGTGGGCCATAACGATCATGAAGGCGGATTCGTTTCGAACGAGCAATATTTCCTGTTGTCGTGCTGGAGCATTGTTAATGAAAATTCATGCTTCGGATAAATTTCTTCTGAGAACAAGGACTCACTGCTTATTGCGAAAGTTTGCTTTAACATTACTTTGATGAAAGATGCTCCAACATCACCACAAGGAATAGCACCCTTCTGAAACGAATCCGTCGCCATGATATTTACAGCCCACAGCATCGAGCTGCTTTGGAGGGGTGAGTTGGGTGTGCGTCACGGCTGAAATGACAACGAACAATGTTTTCCGTTAGCGAATGGCCTTCCAGATCGCTGTCTTTGTATCGGAAGTCAAGAATCAGATCGCTGTCTTTGTATCGAAAGTCAAGAAGTCAGCTAAAGTCGGCCTCGCGTTAGAAACAGATCTACCAATACCGTGAGGTTTTCGTGCTACCGACATCTTTGACCTTTCAGACTTTATCATGTTGCTTTAGGAGTCAGAATACTCTTGATAGCTGCTGACTGCCCAAGGAAAACGGTGCAATAGCTCAACTATCCTCGGGTTGGTCATATCCACTCGAGCTGCCGCACGTAAGGCCCCGTCAGACTTGGCCGGAAAACCGACCGAGCCCTGCGTAGAGAAACCGACCTCGGTGCATTGGACCTGCCCGTGTGCGTGCGTGAAACACGTGTATCGACTGGGTGGATTGCGGTCGGCAGCAGACGGTCGCAGTTGGACATAGTGGGTTGATTTTTCTGCACCCGCCTGTCACTATTTTGGTGCGTATCGACCATGTGGGACTCAATACATCGACTACCTCTGACGGCGGCCTAACTGGTTGGACTCGCTCGGTCTAGGAGGGGAGAAGTCCTCGAGGAATCTAAGCTGTCAGCTGCGTACACCTAACCTTTTTTTACGCAACACTCAGACAAGCTTCCCCTAGGCCTATCATTAAAAGAAGTGTGCACGATGAAAAATTTGTCCACTTTAGCTTAACGTGAGCTTTGGGTCAATCTAAGAAGAGAAAAAACGGAAAAACGACGAAAAACGGTCGGGAAGTGGCTGAAGATCTCGTGGGTCAGCCCACCCATAGGTAAACCCCGCCCACGTTCTACGACAGTTGCCCTGCGTTCGTTTTACCGTAGGAACCGGCACCGAATTTTCAAATATTTTTCATCGCGGAAGGTTCTAACATTCCAGCATGTACATTAGCCCCTCTTATTTTTTGGGAAATTTTTGATAAAAGAAATAGAAAGCAACGCCTCTTACTTAAGAATTTTGAAGCGCGAAACCATTTCTCCACAACCGGTTGGATGCATTGGCCGCAGTATCCCGAAATACACAAACAGGAATAATTAACTTTTTCAGAAATTTCTCTAAACAGGTATTTGAGTGTTCTGTGGGGGCTTTACCCTCTTTACCTCTTCTTAGTGGACTTACCTACCCAAAACATCGAAAACTGTATTACGGTTTGTTAATGTGAACAATGCTTTTGAAGGCACGGTTTACGATAGAATGCACTCCCAATATCTCCACGGTTCACGGAAGGTCTGGTGCCTCATATAGCAAGGCATGCCTAAAAAAGACGCGACAGCAGGATAAGGCATGCCCTGAATTTTGATTTGATTTAATTTATTCATGAGGAATACTCATGTGTAAAAAAAGGAAACAACAAAACCTGAACGGTTGACAAGCAACGAGAATATCTCTGGGATTCATAAAAAAACTATGTATAGAAAGAGATCTAACCCTACTGAAAACAATAAAAAGTCAAGATCAAGACGGATCAAGGTAATCATTAACCATGTTTCTGAACGCATAAAATGAACAAGGTGGCACGCGGTTTTTCGTGAATTTGAGGTAGCTACCGGATGCCCTGTTAACGAAAAAATTCGTCCTGCTGCCCAACTTGGCCTTGGGAATGATTGGCTTTGACGCACCCCCTATTGTAACAGATGGTCCAACGGTGAGAAATTTTCCAGCTGAAATCCCGCAGCTGCCAGCCAGGAGTCTATGGAACATAATGAGATCAAATTTCTGCCTGCGTAAAGCAAGGGTGGGCAGCTTGAGATTGGCGTTTCTAGTACTGGTACTAGATATACCGTCATACAGGAAACCTACGTCTTCTGATAAAAAGCTTCCTAGTAAAGCTGTTTTGCACTCTTTCCATTCTGTCAATGATTTTGCGCTTAGGAGGATTGAAGACAACAGTACCGTATTCCAAAAGTGGCCTGACGTAAGTCCTGTAAGCTCGAAGGAGCACTCTAGGATCATCAGTCACTAGACCGCGAAAAAAGTTGATAAACAACTTTTTGTGCTTTATATGCGATTTGCTCACAATGTTTATCAAAACTGAGATCTTTAGTCACCAGGAAACAGAGATCATTTCTTTCTGCTACTTTTTCGATAAAAGAACCCTCAATATAGTAATTGGCCTCAGAATTGCGGCGACCAATGCGGAGCACTTTGGTCTTATCTTTAGAAAGAGGTAGTCCGCAGTCCAAAGCGTACTGATGTACAAGGTTTACAGCATTTTGTAACATCACCTCATCGCCGAGAGAGCCCAGGCTATGGTACAGTTTGATATCGTCTGCAAGAGCAGACCACTTGACACCGGTTGAAGCAATAACCGCGGACAGATCATGAATGTAAATATTGCACCGGCCCTTCAGAGCAGTGGTGTGCGTTTTTCGATTTTTCAGTTTTTTCGTTTTTCGCCCTTTTTGGCGAAAAAATCAATATCGAAAAAAAGAAAAAGTTTAAATTTTTCGGTCTGAAATTAGTGGTTCTGATGCGACTTCCAGTGGATCCTTTGCTGCCTACAGACGTCTACAGCAAAATTGCACTTGTCTTTCATTCGGTCTCACAAGGGAGGCTTGTTACCTTCCGGTGGCGGGCGACTCTGAAAATCACGTTGTCGTTGCTGTAGGTCTGTGAGAGTATATAAATGACCCGTCCTTGAAATTGGCTGAATGGCTAAAAAAAACGGCATTTTAAATGCTCAAAAACAAGTAAGGGTACCTACTCATCAGGGAATTTGCGGGACGTTCAGAAAAATTTTTCGGGCTCAAAACTTTCAACTGTTTAGGGCGCTGAATCCGAATCTGGGTTCTATTCCGGGCCAAACAGGTTACTGTAGGTTACGGTAGGCATAATGCCTTTTAACAAGCGATACCTGCCTTAAAATTTCGAAAATCGAAAAATGGACCTCAAATTCGTGTTCAGCGTCCCCGATATGTAACACCCACAGTGAAATTTTGGGTTAAATCTGAGACTCTGACCGAGCTACCGTATACCCACCGTAACCTACCGTTATCTATCGAAAATCGATAAATGAGTTGCAGATTCGTGTTCGGCAGCACGAATAGCTCCAATGTACAAGTTTTGAGGCGATTTGATCGTAGGATTCTCGAAATCGTCAGAAGTCGCGTTTAGGGCAGCGAAATTTCCCCCATTTTGCACTTCGGACAAAATCGGACGTTTTTTTAGAAATATTGACAAATGGGCCTCAGATTCGTAGTCAGCACCCAAAACGACCACCACAAACAAGTTTTGAGCTCAATCCGTGACACTTTTTTCAAACACCCTAAAATGTGATTCCCTTGCCAGAATCATTTCGCATAAAAGCAAACATGATCTGCCCCTTGCACAACGGTTCCTTCTACTACATCACTTTCGATAAAAAATTGGACTGACTGGGTCTAAATTCCTTGGATTTCCTGTTTATCAGCAGACTAAAACTACTACGGCGCATCTTTTGAGCATGGCCATAACTTTCAGGAATAATCCTCCGAAGAACCAAAAATATGAAATTCGACAGGCGGAAACATCACCAATCTAAATAATAAAGCTAATCGATTCCGCATAGCTGATAACCTGCATCGGTACTTTAAAGGCAGCGTTCACGAAAATAATTCTCAATGACCGTTCGTCGTAAAATGATAGGCGACAAGAGTTCTATGCTCTCAGTGCCGAAAAAGCGGTTTAAAAGAGCTAGGAATGGCAAAATAACGGATGCAAACAGGCCTTGTGAGGTCACCGAAACGCCTCATGTCCCTTTTCCGGCCCTAGACCCTCGAGGTTGTGATAACATGAAGTAATCAAGTCAAGGAAGTACTGATGAGCGAGCTAAACGGCTTGATTGCATTTATAGGTTAAATCCTTCATAGCGGTCGATTCCTCCACGCTCAAAAGTCAACGTAAGCAAAAGTGGCCCTCTTTTAGCACAAAACACGGTTTTCACGTTCTCTTCAAGCACGCCTTGCCCTATAGGGCACCAGACCTTCCGTAAACGGTTGAGACATCAAAAGTGAAATCTATTGTGAACACTGCTTCAAGGTCAGGAATTTCGTTTTCGTTTAAGATGTTCATGAAAAAGACGTGGAGAATTGCTCTTTGGAGGCCCATAGCTTTCAAGCGGGAGCCGAACTAAATTTTTCTGCTCCCTCTATCAATCCATACCAAAAAAAACTGCGAATGAAAACATTTTTGGGCGAGCGGCATCATGTATAGTTCCATCCAGGAAAAGTGGTTGTACCTAACCCCTATGTACATAGACACCAGAGGCCGGATTCATCATTGGAAAATGGGTAAGCGCAAACTCTAAGTTTTGCAGACCTGGGTCTGAAAATTGGGTTCGGGTTGGATAACCTAGCATCTTTGATTCACGCACGCACATCCCGGGTTGGTTGAGCTAACCCATGTTTCGAGCGAAAGGAAGGTGTCTGCAAATGCACACATAGTTTTCGCGACGTCTATTTCCGATTTCTCATCTCATGGATACATAATTTTTCAGACTGCCAACCTCTCGTATTTCTTCCCTTCTGGTTTTACTACTGAAATCTGATTCTGTTAGTCATTGTTTTTATGCTTGCCTCATACTTTCTTTTGACTTCAATTTTTATGTTCTTCTGTATATTTAGTTTTTTCCACTTTTTTTAGTAAGCCACGGGGAGAACTACAGAAGAGGACTCCATCATGTTAACAACTGCACCTTCTGGAGCTGTTCGAAGGCGACCGTTGTATGTAGCACCAATAAAGAATCCGTTGTGATTTTTCGCGTTCTAAATTAAAACGGCATCCGAAAAATAATACATTGTATATTTTCACGCTTTTTAGCTTCACATGGCTCTTTTGGCGCACAAATAGTGGCCCCTATATTTCTTGAACGAATTTTCTCTGAAGATGTTTTTCAGAAGTCATCGTCACTGAGCTTTACTTGAAGAAATTGGGCAACGCTGCGTTTTTTCCTGCTCGATTTTTTCGGGATTCGTACGGTTGAGCACACACTTGAGGCTCGCTTTTTTATTTTCGAAAGTACCTGCGTTTCAAAGAATGTGTAAATATCTGATTTGACTAGAGCAGTACGCATTGTAACGTACCACAAATTTTTGCTAAATCAAAATCAGAAACGATCGGGTATATGTCAAAACGAGGAAAAGAACTGGAGCAAAACGGAAACAGAAAAATCAAACTTTTTAGTCCCAAGAATGGCTTCTGCTGGATGCTGCTTGTATTTAAAACAAGAGGGCAATCACAACGAAATTTTTTCTCACTGAATGCAATTCGCTACGCTCAGCTCCATGAGAAGCCTTTTTCTTGAAGGCTTTCCGAAAAAAAAACGAACATGACAGAGGAACAATAGAGTGGAGCTGAAAAAAAGGATTGCATGAAAAAATCCTGAAAACAATTATTAATGAGAAATGGACGCCTATTCAATTAGGGAAGCGAAGAAACGACAGAGAGTGGCGGCAGTAAAACTCTAGAGAGCTTAAAGTTTAGGAAAAGGAGATGACGCAGAAATATGACAGAAAAGAGGAATAAGCTCATGCATAGGGTTCAAAAGCTCGGAAAATTTTCCAAAAATTGTTTTCAGCCAGGATTTCAGTCGATTTTCTCTCTAAACACAATAAAAACGACGATGAAAATAAAAACCTGGATTTTGAGCATCAGTTAAGTCATACAATTGGACATTGAGGAAGAGCAGCTATAAAAGACTATATTTTGAAATTTCACCACGTCTAAAAATGTCCCTAGAGCGCATTTTCTAAGAGACTATTTTGGGTTGGGTTGCGTGTACCCTCTCTCCCCACTCGGGTTGCGCAAACCCAAACCAAAACCCGTTTCCCGATGTGTTATTAATTGATGAAACCAAAGAATTTGGGTTGGGCTGGCGCTGAACCCAACCCAAATCGTCAAACCCAGGGTCTGCGCGATGATGATCCGGCTTCAGGACTCAATGCGTGTGGTTGCGTTGCGGCCATGAACTTCCAATAGCGCCGAGAGACTGAGCTACTGGTTAGTGCTGACCTCGACGAGATCACTCACACTGAAATTCAATATGACAGTGCAAGAAGTTCGTGCCATACATCAAGAACTATTGATGTTCGTCTCTGTGCAACGTTTGTTCCGTCTTGATCAGGGACTTGCCCACGATTTTCAACTTCTACGAATTCGGTTTGTTTCTCATAAATTAAGGACGACATTCAAACCCACAGTTCTGATCAATAACTCGAAAAAACGTCGACATGATTGTTCAGAGAACTACCGCAGTTTTAAATGAAAATTTCACAAAGAGAATTTAGGAGGGTGTTCAGCGCTGCAATTTTGTCAGGATTCAACACTGCAACAAGGGTAAAATAGCTCACACTGATACGTTGATTGCGTATGCTTTTGTTTCACTAAGAAAACATGATTCTGCCATTATTCGAAGCTTTTCGATTACGTTGCCTTGTTTTTCCAATCAAAGACATGTAATTACGAAAATAAGACCTTTGAAAAGACAATTTTTTTTTCGTTTTTTTTTTTGGAATTTTTCGAATTCAAAACCGAAAATTTTTCGGTTTTCGGTTTTTTTCGGCTTCAAAGTTTTTCGCACATGCCTGCTTCGGAAGTGCGCCCCCTCCCCAACCAAGTTGGAAAATTTTGCGCCCCCCCCCCTCTTCACTTATCAAGGTTTTTTTCATTATTTTACGCTTTGAGTACCATGGATACCACGGTTACCCGGTTGATCGATACATAGGATTTGCACATGGAACTTACGAAGTCCCAATCTCGGCTTCAACGGGAGCAATCAACCTGGCACTCAGGCAGTAACTTTTTGTTGTGATCTTTTTCCAAATAATATCGATTAATCGGGCACCAGGTACACCACGGCTACCCAGCTGATCTCGGCTCTAATAGGACCAATCGACCTGGGACTCGTGCAGTAACTTTTTTTTTGTGTTTCTCTTCCAAATAAGCACTGCAACAGCCCAAGCCGGAAAACTCGCCTAGTCACCTTTTCAGAAGCCTTAAGTCTAAACTGCGTTTTTTCGCAACTTTGACGTTCCGGCATACACACTCATCATCCTTGGTTTAGCCGCAAAAAGTCCGCGATTGAAACTGGGCTCAGTATGGGTCACTCTAAAACCGAAGCCACTCGTCTGGAGACATTTGCCGCAGAGTGGCGCCTCGGTTTCCGAGCGGTATTTTCGACCCCTGGTAACCGACGTCCCGTTCTCGGCTCTAATGGAACCAATCGACCTGGGACTCAGGCAGTAACTTTTTTTTTGTGATTCTCTTCTAAATAAGCACTGCACCAGCCCAAGCCGGAGAACTCGCCTAGTCACCTTTTTCAGATCTGTCAGGTTTGAGAACGTTACACTCATGATGTTGAAATAATGAGAAGCCAATTAGTTTGCCTTTCGAACTCGCTTAACGTTCTCTCTGAGGTCGACAAGCTAGAAATAGCATATATGAAGTAGGCTAAAAAATCTGCTTATTTGTGATTGCTTATTGAAGAGCGAATGGACTGGATTGAATGTACAGATCCTGGAAGGCCAAAAGGGCAAGCAGGAATGCAGACTTTCCTTCCACCGATAACTGGAAAGGACACTTCAGATCCTATATAGCAGATAAATCCTTTGAGAGCAGTCTAACTATTACAGAACAAAGCCCAGAAACACGAAACGCTTGCGAGTCTCCAACGATCTATGAGGTCAACCCGTGGACGAGTTGCCCCACGACGACAATCGGCCAGACGATGATGCGTTTTATTTATTGAACTCGCCACAACATTTTCCGCATGAAAATCCAGCCGCCTCTCCTCCGCAATCACCTCCACAGGACTCGGGGTCTCCACGCCAACACTCTCCTGCTCATCTTTCGCAAACACCTACACACGACCCTGAGTCTCCAAATCAAGATCCTACTCCAGAAACAACTACACGCCACATCACTGCTGCTACACAAGCGGCTCCTGTGGTAGTGGATCACAACCAACTCTCAAAAATTACTGATTATGCTTTTTGTAAAGCTATGGCGAGCAATGAAAGCAAAGTCGATGCCCACTCTACGCGCGACGACAGACATTTCGGAGTTCTCAAAAACTTGGGTGTTAATAGATTGGGATCAATTCGAGAAAAAAACGAGGTTGCTGATGAGGAAATCGAAACGATCAAAATTGACGTAGCAAAACGTTACGAAATATACCGCGATAACAACGAGGACCTGCGCTTCCGATCGCGGCTACAACGCATACGTGTTAGGAACATTCCATTTTCGAATGTGTTCATAGAAGCCGTGGTTAAACACTACAAACGGCTGGAGTACTGAGAGGACCGGAGCCGCCTCGAGACTGGCTTTTTTCACTGCAAGCTTCGCGATGTTCGTCACAGTGTACTGTACACAGTGTACCTTATGGATTTAACAGACGAGAGTGATGCTCATGCTGAAATGGATTCAAACGGAGAAGAGGTTAACGACCCTACGTCAAATTTCGATTTGTGTGCACAATACGGAAGTGCGACAACTAAGGCTCCACATCCTTCAATTACAACTCAATCAGAAAGATCACTGAGAGGTATCAAAAGGACTCACACCGGTCGCATCATCGCAGGGCAACCAAGGACGTCGATAAAAACTATCTCGGATATAGCGTCGTGTATTGTCTCAAAAGACTAATTCATGACTACGTCGTCCCGAAAGCAGGCATGAAGATGTGGCGACAAACTCTCTGGCGGCATAATTTGCGTGGCCAGCACAAAGTAATCCACGATAGATTCTTGGACCAGCAGAACAACGAACTGAAGAAAGCAACAGGAGCTACAATTGCATAAACTGCTACAGCGTACACAATAGCCAAGGAGGGATTTTCTTTTGCCAAACAATTTCCACTCCTTATAACAACATCGAAGACGGAAGCGATTGCTGCGGAAGCTCATTAAGAGGCAAGAATAGCTACACATATGATCAAGCAGTTCGCCATTAATATGAAATACAATCTCCTCAAATATGTCATCGGTAATGACTTGCCCATCTCACTTCTACCGGATGGTACCACAGATAATGGAGTGAAATGGATTGTGTTTCTGCTGAGAACTGTATCTCCCGTCAATCGTCCCAAGACCTTTCATCTCGCCCTCGTATAAGTCGAAAGTGAATCTCCAGAAGACATCTTACATGCCTTACGAGAGCATTTGATTGGATTGACTCCCTGGCACAGCAGCCTGGTCTCTCTATGACCTCATGGAGTTTCTTCATGAGTCGCCCGGTCTCACTCTTAAGCGATGGAGCTTCAGTGGTGACGGATCGAATGCAAGGCTTCCATGGATTGATGAAGGCTCAAATCAGAAACAGAGTGTGAGGACATACAAAGGAATGATCTCGTTCTCTCAGTTTGCGGAGCTCACAAGTTGAACCTGGTGATTACCTCGCAAAAAGGGTATACCATGAACCTCACTCAAGCCTTGGTGATAGAAATGCACTACTTTTTCGGTTCTCCAATGAGAAGTCATGGAAGATCCACCCACCGATCTATTGCGACGGAAATAAATTTTCGAATCCTCCAAATGACGATGCTGCACCGTGTACGCTGGGCTGCCAGTTTGCAGTTATCTGTCCAGAATATTCTAAGCACTATCCTGTACTGCTTGAGAATTTGAGAAGACATCATTTGATTCTTGATGCTACTACGGAAATGCAAAAAGCACTTTAGGTGGTGACAGAAACTCGAGCATTCATCGTACTTCAACATGTAAACACAACACTTCATCATTTTGTCTCAGTTTCTGAAGCTGTACAAAACGGAGAGAGCCTGTTTGTGGACTTCGTTTCTCGCTGGCGACGTCTCAATGCTGAATTCGAAGGAAGCGGAATAAGGACAGAAGTAAATACCTATTTGATGGAGAGTGGCATTCTAAAGTTATCAAAACGTAGCGGAAGGGCAGAAAAACTCATTCCTGACTACTTTCTGAACTATCATCCTCGCTTGGACGCACCTGATACATTGCAGCGCACCCAGCAGTACAAGATGGCCTGTTACGATAATTTACTCTGTTCCCTCGCGCGCTTGTGCGGAGCGAGGGCAGAGAGAGCGAGAAAGTGTGGGGAGAAGGAGACGCAGCGTACGCGCGCAGACGCACGCGATGAACGGAAATAAATTTCACTCGGAAACAGAGGATAACTGAAGTTATTATCAATTGTTCATTATCTTTATAAATACCTGCCCAACTTTCTATGAGTTTTTTTGGGAATAAATTCAAAGCTTCGCTATTTTTCTGTTCTACTAAATCCCAAAAGCTTTCGCGGGGCGACCGGCCGGGGGCCTGCGCCCCCCCCCCCCCCCGCCTGGAGTCCAGAGTTGCGCCCCCCCTGGTTATTAAGAAAACCGGAGGTGCTTTACACTGCGCGACAGTCGCGCTTTTGAGCCAAAATAGGTCCTCCCTCTTTACGTTGATTTTTGAGCGTGGCGGAATTGACCACTATGTATAAAGAATTATGTCTATCAAAGCATACACGTGATCAGCTCCCTTATCTGCACTTCCTTGACTTAATCATTCTTGTAATCTGAGTAATCATTTGATCACATCAAGCGGGCGGAAATGGGACACGAGACGGTTCTGTAACTCCAAAACACTTGTCTGCAGCCGTTATTTTGCCAATTCTTGGCTAGTTTTCTACAGTTCCTTCGGCATTGGGAGCAGGGATGTGCGTAAATACGACTAACGACTAACGAATTTAACGACTAACGGGCTTTTTGGGTGTTACGTCTAACAACTAACGACTAACGAAATTAGAAATTTTTTCGTAAGCAATCTCAAAATTCGTTAGAAAATCACATCGCGCTTCAAACCAATGATTACTCCAGATCCAGGAATGATACATAGTTCCCTGCTGGTTTTTCGCGGTGGGTGGTACAAAAGAACCATAGCCTTCAGTATTTACTAATTCTAGTGAAACTGATTCGCAGTTCTGGAACCCCCACATTATTACCTCAACCGATTGTTGCGAAAGGTCCCGTGCAGCGTTTGTGCGACTTCGTGTCGGTCGCGCGAAATTATGGTGGTAGGGTCAGTGAACCAGTTCCGACACTGACCGGCTTCAGCGGGGATTTTTAAAGAGGGCACTATCAGAGGAGATAATATGGAGCGGTGCCTGCAGACCACAACTGCGCACCGACAGGAACTAGATCCGATAATTGGATTGTGAAAGGCGCCTTCCTCCGATTGTCAGTCATAAATTCGAGATACATATGCGATTCCTATAAAGTGGTGCTGGGACCTATGAACTGACTTTCATTTAGATTCTAATTTCGTGCGACCTTCCCTTATGGGGAGCAAGCTTGAAACGACGCGCGCGCTGAACTTGCGACGCACGGAAAAGAACAACCATTGCAAAGTTGGTGCAGTTCTCCGTGTTGTCACCATGGGATAGATCACCGTATACCATCACATAGCGCACAACTGCAAATTTTGAAGTGAAAAAAAGCGGAGAGTTCGAGGTTTCCACGGTTCCCCATATTGCTTCTTTTCTCACAGGAAAAAAAGGACAAAATCGACAAATACACACTCTCGAGTATTAGGCTTTCATTCATATTTTGGATTATGTAGATGTAGGATTGCAGTTTAAACTAGGTACCCTAAGGGTTAATGGTTTGGGTGTTTAATAGCCATGAATGTTTCGAAAAATTACATATTTTAATGCCTTCCTTCTTCATCTATTCATAAGGGTTTTTTCCTGCCTCAACTGTGCTTATTTTTCAAGCCTAGATTTCTAACGACTAACGATTAACGACTAACGACTAATGAGGGTTTTGGCCGGTTGAACGACTAACGACTAACGAATTACAAATTTTCTATTACGCACATCCCGATTTGGGAGCCTAGGATCCTTCTCGCCATTCATTTCAGTGTGGAAGGTCACCGAGGATGATCATCGTGACACAGCCTACAAGCCAGAAAAACAATTTGATAGTTTTTCCATAAGTGCGAATATACTTTTAAAACAGCCTATTTTACGATTTGATGCTAAGGTTGCTCACCTTTTCACTCCTAATACTGAGATATTGCACACTAGGGTTATCCGCCATTAGGACTTTAGTGGTAATCATACTTTCTGTGACAAATTTGATCCAGACTGATTAACTTCATACTCAAAGGTGCATCTAAACTTTTGCAACAAGCTGTAACAAGAAAGGTTATGCCAGAAAAATAGTATCACATCTACCGCAAACTACAGTCACCTCAGATTATCGGGAAACAGGCTTCGGCTTCTTGGTCAGTACCCCTGACAACACCCAGAAAAGTTTTTACTAACATTCAAAACTATTTTTCTGGACACCCTGAGCTTGCCTAGTGGGTTACACTTTTTACCCAAATGAGGGAACCTCCCCTCCCCCGCATACCTTAGCAGCATGCCTTCGTTAAAAGAAGTCTTTAGCAGCAACAAACACAGATTTGAAAACGTCATAGGAACTATATAGACTAATCTAGTTGAAAACGGCTTTTTTACCAGATTGAATCCTCTTGTCAAACACATAAAACGCTATAGCGTAGTCACCTCAACCAGTTGGAGCTGGAAAAGTTACGGGACAGAGTTGGAAACGTGAAACTTGGATCAGCGGTAATGAAGCTTTCTTCTCTCCGAATTACACCATGAGATAAGGCTGGAGACGGAGTCAAAGGATCTCTGAACAAAATAATTCAGGCTGATGGTTCGAAACAGCTCACATGATACGTATACCTGACACTAAGGCGGAGGAAGACTTGTGGAGCTGCGACGTTCAAGTACTGTTTTAATTCCTCTACACTCTGTAACTCAAAATTAGCACAATCAAAAAGGAGAGAAATATAAGAGGACAGACACAAACCCTACGGAGCTCCTTGAGATGCTCGGCATCAACAGGAGCAAGTGACTTATCGAACTCTGGTATACTCTTGACAAAGAATGATGGAAGAGTGTCAAACATATCTACAAAAAAACTTTACACTGCGTCCCATAATTATGCGACTGCCCCAATTTTTTCATGGCACCAAGTTTTATGGAAGAGATAGATTTGGTTGTTAACACCATTGTAATCAGCGCACAAAACAACCCCAATCCTTCTTCTTTTGATTCGTTACAGTTCTCGCAGTTTTTTCTTTCCAACTATTTGTTTATGTTCTTCGAGCTGTACCATAATTATACGACATCTCTACGTCTACGACGTTTTTCATCAAATCAACGCTAAAAAAACCTTATTTCTAGTTGTCAGAAGAAAATTTTCTGGCGGTTTACCGCTGATTTACGGGAGAATTGCCGCTACCTAATGGTGAATGCTGATTTTTACCACAGAATTACGTTTAGATACCGAACTGAGAGAAATTCTGCCAGAATTCGAATAAATTACCACAAATTGTACCAGAATTCTCTCGAATTTCAACGTAAATGGCCCGAAAAATTGCGATTTCTGGTAGAGTGATTTTTTCAACCGAGTAAGGTTAAAGTTCCCGTAAATTCAAAATTCGTCCAGAACGAGCTGCAAAAAACTCACAGAAAGTGTGCAGGACCTCACAGAAAATGTGCAGGTGCTCAAAGGAAGTGTGCAGGACCTCACAGAAGATATGTGTAGGTGCTCACAGAAAGTGTGTAGGTGCTCACAGGGAGTGTGCAGGACCTCAAAGAAAGTGTGCATTGGCTCACAGGCAAGTGCAGGACCTCACAGAAAATGTGTAGGTGCTCACAGAAAGTGTGTAGGTGCTCACAGGGAGTGTGCAGGACCTCAAAGAATGCATTGGCTCACAGGCAAGTGCAGGACCTCACAGAAAGTGTGTAGGTGCTCACAGAAAGTGTGTAGGTGCTCACAGGGAGTGTGCACGACCTCAAAGAAAGTGTGCGTTGGCTCACAGGAAGTGTGCAGAACCTCACAGAAAGTGTGTAGGTGCTCACAGAAAGTGTGTAAGTGCTCACAGGGAGTGTGCAGGATCTCAAAGAAAGTGTGCATCGGCTCACAGGCAAGTGCAGGACTTCACAGAAAGTGTGTAAGTGCTCACAGAAAGTGTGTAGGTGCTCACAGGGAGTGTGCGGGACCTCAAAGAAAGTGTGCATTGGCTCACAGGAAAGTGCAGGACCTCACATGGAGTGTGTAGGTACTCACAGGGAGTGTGAAGGACCTCACAGAAAGTGTGCAGGACCTCACAGAAAGTGTGTAGGTGCTCACAGGAAGTGCGTAGGTGCACACAGGAAACGTGCAGTACCTCACAGAAAATGTGCAGGTGCTCACAGGAAGTGTGTAGGTGCTCACAGAAAGTGTGTAGGTACTCACAGGGAGTGAGCAGGACCACACAGAAAGTGTGCATTGGCTCACAGGAAGTGTGTAGGTGCTCACAGGCAAGTGCAGGACCTCACAGAAAATGTGTAGGTGCTCACAGAAAGTGTGTAGGTGCTCAAAGGGAGTGTGCAGGACCTCAAAGAATGCATTGGCTCACAGGCAAGTGCAGGACCTCAAAGAAAGTGTGCATTGGCTCACAGGCAAGTGCAGGACCTCACAGGGAGTGTGTAGGTACTCACAGGGAGTGTGCAGGACCTCACAGAAAGTGTGCATAGGCTCACAGGAAGTGTGTAGGTGCTCACAGACAAGTGCAGGACCTCACAGGGAATGTGTAGGTACTCACAGGGAGTGTGCAGGACCTCACAGAAAGTGTGCAGGACTTCACAGAAAGTGTGTATGTGCTCACAGGAAGTGCGTAGGTGCTCACAGGAAACGTGCAGGACCTCACAGAAAATGTGCAGGACTTCACAGAAAGTGTGTAGGTGCTCACAGGAAGTGTGTAGATGCTCACAGAAAGTGTGTAGGTGCTCACAGGGAATGTGCACGAACTCAAAGAAAGTGTGCATTGGCTCACAGGAAGTGTGTAGGTGCTCACAGAAAGTGTGTAGGTGCTCACAGGGAATGTGCATGACCTCACAGAAAGTGTGCATTGGCTCACAGGAAATGTGCACGACCTCAAAGAAAGTGTGCATTGGCTCAGAGGCAAGTGCAGGACCTCACAGGGAGTGGGCAGGTACTCACAGGGAGTGTGCAGGACCTCACAGAAAATATGCATTGGCTCACAGGAAGTGTGTAGGTGCTCACATGCAAGTGCAGGACCTCACAGAAAATGTGTAGGTGCTCACAGAAAGTGTGTAGGTGCTCAAAGGGAGTGTGCAGGACCTCAAAGAATGCATTGGCTCACAGGCAAGTGCAGGACCTCACAGAAAGTGTGTAGGTGCTCACAGAAAGTGTGTGGGTGCTCACAGGGAGTGTGCACGACCTCAAAGAAAGTGTGCATTGGCCCACAGGGAATGTGCAGGACCTCACAAAAAGTGTGCATTGGCTCACAGGAAATGTGCAGGACCTCAAAGAAAGTGGGCATTGGCTCACACGCAAGTGCAGGGCCTCACCGGGAGTGGGGAGGGACTCACAGGGAGGGTGCAGGACCTCACTGAAAGTGTGCATTGGCTCACAGGAAGTGTGTAGGTGCTCACAGGCAAGTGCAGGACCTCACAGAAAATGTGTAGGTGCTCACAGAAAGTGTGTAGGTGCTGAAAGGGAGTGTGCAGGACCTCAAAGAATGCATTGGCTCACAGGCAAGTGCAGGACCTCACAGAAAGTGAGTAGGTGCTCACAGAAAGTGTGTAGGTGCTCACAGGGAGTGTGCATGACCTCAAAGAAAGTGTGCATTGGCTCACAGGAAGTGTGTAGGTGTTCACAGAAAGTGTGTAGGTGCTCACAGGGAATGTGCAGGACCTCACAGAAAGTGTGTAGGTGCTCACAGGAAGTGCGTAGGTGCACACAGGAAACGTGCAGGACCTCACAGAAAATGTGCAGGTGCTCACAGGAAGTGTGTAGGTGCTCACAGAAAGTGTGAAGGTACTCACAGGGAGTGAGCAGGACCACACAGAAAATGTGCATTGGCTCACAGGAAGTGTGTAGGTGCTCACAGGCAAGTGCAGGACCTCACAGAAAATGTGTAGGTGCTCACAGAAAGTGTGTAGGTGCTCACAGGGAGTGTGCAGGACCTCAAAGAATGCATTGGCTCACAGGCAAGTGCAGGACCTCACAGAAAGTGAGTAGGTGCTCACAGAAAGTGTGTAGGTGCTCACAGGAGTGTGCAAGACCTCAAAGAAAGTGTGCATTGGCTCACAGGAAGTGTGTAGGTGTTCACAGAAAGTGTGTAGGTGCTCACAGGGAATGTGCAGGACCTCACAGAAAATGTGCATTGGCTCACAGGAAGTGTGTAGGTGTTCACAGAAAGTGTGTAGGTGTTCACAGAAAGTGTATAGGTGCTCACAGGGAATGTGCAGGACCTCACAGAAAGTGTGCATTGGCTCACAGGAAATGTGCAGGACCTCAAAGAAAGTGTGCATTGGCTCACAGGCAAGTGCAGGACCTCACAAGGAGTGTGTAGGTACTCACAGGGAGTGTGCAGGACCTCACTGAAAGTGTGCATTGGCTCACAGGAAGTGTGTAGGTGCTCACAGGCAAGTGCAGGACCTCACAGAAAATGTGTAGGTGCTCACAGAAAGTGAGTAGGTGCTCACAGAAAGTGTGTAGGTGTTCACAGAAAGTGTGTAGGTGCTCACAGGGAATGTGCAGGACCTCACAGAAAGTGAGTAGGTGCTCACAGAAAGTGTGTAGGTGCTCACAGGGAGTGTGCACGACCTCAAAGAAAGTATGCATTGGCTCACAGGAAGTGTGTAGGTGTTCACAGAAAGTGTGTAGGTGCTCACAGGGAATGTGCAGGACCTCACAGAAAGTGTGTGGGTGCTCACAGGAAGTGCGTAGGTGCACACAGGAAACGTGCAGGACCTCACAGAAAATATGCAGGTGCTCACAGGAAGTGTGTAGGTGCTCACAGAAAGTGTGAAGGTACTCACAGGGAGTGAGCAGGACCACACAGAAAATGTGCATTGGCTCACAGGAAGTGTGTAGGTGCTCACAGGCAAGTGCAGGACCTCACAGAAAATGTGTAGGTGCTCACAGAAAGTGTGTAGGTGCTCACAGGGAGTGTGCAGGATCTCAAAGAATGCATTGGCTCACAGGCAAGTGCAGGACCTCACAGAAAGTAAGTAGGTGCTCACAGAAAGTGTGTAGGTGCTCACAGGGAGTGTGCAGAACCTCAAAGAAAGTGTGCATTGGCTCACAGGAAGTGTGTAGGTGTTCACAGAAAGTGTGTAGGTGCTCACAGGGAATGTGCAGGACCTCACAGGAAGTGTGTAGGTGCTCACAGGAAGTGCGTAGGTGCACACAGGCAAGTGCAGGACCTCACAGAAAATGTGTAGGTGCTCACAGAAAGTGTGTAGGTGCTCAAAGGGAGTGTGCAGGACCTCAAAGAATGCATTGGCTCACAGGCAAGTGCAGGACCTCACAGAAAGTGTGTAGGTGCTCACAGAAAGTGTGTAGGTGCTCACAGGGAGTGTGCACGACCTCAAAGAAAATGTGCATTGGCTCACAGGAAGTGTGTAGGTGCTCACAGAAAGTGTGTAGGTGCTCACAGGAATGTGCAGGACCTCACAGAAAATGTGCATTGGCTCACAGGCAAGTGCAGGGCCTCACAGCGAGTGTGTAGGTACTCACAGGGAGTGTGCAGGTGCTCACAGGGAATGTGCAGGACCTCACACAAAGTGTGCAGGTGCTCACAGGAAGTGCGTAGGTGCATACAGCACACGTGCAGGACCTCACAGAAAATGTGCAGGTGCTCACAGGAAGTGTGTAGGTGCTCACAGAAAGTGTGTAGGTACTCACTGGGAGTGAGCAGGACCACACAGAAAGTGTGCATTGGCTCACAGGAAGTTTGTAGGTGCTCACAGGCAAGTGCAGGACCTCACAGAAAATGTGTAGGTGCTCACACAGAAAGTGTGTAGATGCTCAAAGGGAGTGTGCAGTACCTCACAGAAAGTGTGCAGGTGCTCACAGGAAGTGCGTAGGTGCACACAGGAAACGTGCAGGACCTCACAGAAAATGTGCAGGTGCTCACAGGAAGTGTGTAGGTGCTCACAGAAAGTGTGTAGGTACTCACTGGGAGTGAGCAGGACCACACAGAAAGTGTGCATTGGCTCACAGGAAGTGTGTAGGTGCTCACAGGCAAGTGCAGGACCTCACAGAAAATGTGCAGGTGCTCACAGGAAGTGTGTAGGTGCTCACAGAAAGTGTGAAGGTACTCACAGGGAGTGAGCAGGACCACACAGAAAATGTGCATTGGCTCACAGGAAGTGTGTAGGTGCTCACAGGCAAGTGCAGGACCTCACAGAAAATGTGTAGGTGCTCACAGAAAGTGTGTAGGTGCTCACAGGGAGTGTGCAGGACCTCAAAGAATGCATTGGCTCACAGGCAAGTGCAGGACCTCACAGAAAGTGAGTAGGTGCTCACAGAAAGTGTGTAGGTGCTCACAGGGAGTGTGCAAGACCTCAAAGAAAGTGTGCATTGGCTCACAGGAAGTGTGTAGGTGTTCACAGAAAGTGTGTAGGTGCTCACAGGGAATGTGCAGGACCTCACAGAAAATGTGCATTGGCTCACAGGAAGTGTGTAGGTGTTCACAGAAAGTGTGTAGGTGTTCACAGAAAGTGTATAGGTGCTCACAGGGAATGTGCAGGACCTCACAGAAAGTGTGCATTGGCTCACAGGAAATGTGCAGGACCTCAAAGAAAGTGTGCATTGGCTCACAGGCAAGTGCAGGACCTCACAAGGAGTGTGTAGGTACTCACAGGAGTGTGCAGGACCTCACTGAAAGTGTGCATTGGCTCACAGGAAGTGTGTAGGTGCTCACAGGCAAGTGCAGGACCTCACAGAAAATGTGTAGGTGCTCACAGAAAGTGAGTAGGTGCTCACAGAAAGTGTGTAGGTGTTCACAGAAAGTGTGTAGGTGCTCACAGGGAATGTGCAGGACCTCACAGAAAGTGAGTAGGTGCTCACAGAAAGTGTGTAGGTGCTCACAGGGAGTGTGCACGACCTCAAAGAAAGTGTGCATTGGCTCACAGGAAGTGTGTAGGTGTTCACAGAAAGTGTGTAGGTGCTCACAGGGAATGTGCAGGACCTCACAGAAAGTGTGTGGGTGCTCACAGGAAGTGCGTAGGTGCACACAGGAAACGTGCAGGACCTCACAGAAAATATGCAGGTGCTCACAGGAAGTGTGTAGGTGCTCACAGAAAGTGTGAAGGTACTCACAGGGAGTGAGCAGGACCACACAGAAAATGTGCATTGGCTCACAGGAAGTGTGTAGGTGCTCACAGGCAAGTGCAGGACCTCACAGAAAATGTGTAGGTGCTCACAGAAAGTGTGTAGGTGCTCACAGGGAGTGTGCAGGATCTCAAAGAATGCATTGGCTCACAGGCAAGTGCAGGACCTCACAGAAAGTGTGTAGGTGCTCACAAAAAGTGTGTAGGTGCTCACAGGGAGTGTGCACGACCTCAAAGAAAGTGTGCATTGGCTCACAGGAAGTGTGTAGGTGTTCACAGAAAGTGTGTAGGTGCTCACAGGGAATGTGCAGGACCTCACAGAAAGTGTGTGGGTGCTCACAGGAAGTGCGTAGGTGCACACAGGAAATGTGCAGGACCTCAAAGAAAGTGTGCATTGGCTCACAGGCAAGTGCAGGACCTCACAAGGAGTGTGTAGGTACTCACAGGGAGTGTGCAGGACCTCACTGAAAGTGTGCATTGGCTCACAGGAAGTGTGTAGGTGCTCACAGGCAAGTGCAGGACCTCACAGAAAATGTGTAGGTGCTCACAGAAAGTGAGTAGGTGCTCACAGAAAGTGTGTAGGTGTTCACAGAAAGTGTGTAGGTGCTCACAGGGAATGTGCAGGACCTCACAGAAAGTGAGTAGGTGCTCACAGAAAGTGTGTAGGTGCTCACAGGGAGTGTGCACGACCTCAAAGAAAGTGTGCATTGGCTCACAGGAAGTGTGTAGGTGTTCACAGAAAGTGTGTAGGTGCTCACAGGGAATGTGCAGGACCTCACAGAAAGTGTGTGGGTGCTCACAGGAAGTGCGTAGGTGCACACAGGAAACGTGCAGGACCTCACAGAAAATATGCAGGTGCTCACAGGAAGTGTGTAGGTGCTCACAGAAAGTGTGAAGGTACTCACAGGGAGTGAGCAGGACCACACAGAAAATGTGCATTGGCTCACAGGAAGTGTGTAGGTGCTCACAGGCAAGTGCAGGACCTCACAGAAAATGTGTAGGTGCTCACAGAAAGTGTGTAGGTGCTCACAGGGAGTGTGCAGGATCTCAAAGAATGCATTGGCTCACAGGCAAGTGCAGGACCTCACAGAAAGTGTGTAGGTGCTCACAGAAAGTGTGTAGGTGCTCACAGGGAGTGTGCAGAACCTCAAAGAAAGTGTGCATTGGCTCACAGGAAGTGTGTAGGTGTTCACAGAAAGTGTGTAGGTGCTCACAGGGAATGTGCAGGACCTCACAGAAAGTGTGTAGGTGCTCACAGGAAGTGCGTAGGTGCACACAGGCAAGTGCAGGACCTCACAGAAAATGTGTAGGTGCTCACAGAAAGTGTGTAGGTGCTCAAAGGGAGTGTGCAGGACCTCAAAGAATGCATTGGCTCACAGGCAAGTGCAGGACCTCACAGAAAGTGTGTAGGTGCTCACAGAAAGTGTGTAGGTGCTCACAGGGAGTGTGCACGACCTCAAAGAAAATGTGCATTGGCTCACAGGAAGTGTGTAGGTGCTCACAGAAAGTGTGTAGGTGCTCACAGGGAATGTGCAGGACCTCACAGAAAATGTGCATTGGCTCACAGGCAAGTGCAGGGCCTCACAGGGAGTGTGTAGGTACTCACAGGGAGTGTGCAGGTGCTCACAGGGAATGTGCAGGACCTCACAGAAAGTGTGCAGGTGCTCACAGGAAGTGCGTAGGTGCATACAGGACACGTGCAGGACCTCACAGAAAATGTGCAGGTGCTCACAGGAAGTGTGTAGGTGCTCACAGAAAGTGTGTAGGTACTCACTGGGAGTGAGCAGGACCACACAGAAAGTGTGCATTGGCTCACAGGAAGTGTGTAGGTGCTCACAGGCAAGTGCAGGACCTCACAGAAAATGTGTAGGTGCTCACACAGAAAGTGTGTAGATGCTCAAAGGGAGTGTGCAGGACCTCAAAGAATGCATTGGCTTACAGGCAAGTGCAGGACCTCAAAGAAAGTGTGCATTGGCTCACAGGCAAGTGCAGGACCTCACAGGGAGTGTGTAGGTACTCACAGGGAGTGTGCAGGACCTCACAGAAAGTGTGCATAGGCTCACAGGAAGTGTGTAGGTGCTCACAGGCAAGTGCAGGACCTCACAGGGAGTGTGTAGGTACTCACAGAGAGTGTGCAGGACCTCACAGAAAGTGAGCAGGACCTCACAGAAAGTGTGTAGGTGCTCACAGGAAGTGCGTAGGTGCTCACAGGGAACGTGCAGGACCTCACAGAAAATGTGCAGGTGCTCACAGGAAGTGTGTAGGGGCTCACAGAAAATGTGTATGTGCTCACAGGGAGTGTGCACGACCTCAAAGAAAGTGTGCATTGGCTCACAGGAAGTGTGTAGGTGCTCCCAGAAAGTGTGTAGGTGCTCACAGGGAATGTGCAGGACCTCACAGAAAGTGTGCATTGGCTCACAGGAAATGTGCAGGACCTCAACGAAAGTGTGCATTGGCTCAGAGGCAAGTGCAGGACCTCACAGGGAGTGTGTAGGTACTCACAGGGAGTGTGCAGGACCTCACAGAAAGTGTGCATTGGCTCACAGGAAGTGTGTAGGTGCTCACAGGCAAGTGCAGGACCTCACAGAAAATGTGTAGGTGCTCACAGAAAGTGTGTAGGTGCTCAAAGGGAGTGTGCAGGACCTCAAAGAATGCATTGGCTCACAGGCAAGTGCAGGACCTCACAGAAAGTGTGTAGGTGCTCACAGAAAGTGTGTAGGTGCTCACAGGGAGTGTGCACGACCTCAAAGAAAGTGTGCATTGGCTCACAGGAAGTGTGTAGGTGTTCACAGAAAGTGTGTAGGTGCTCACAGGGAATGTGCAGGACCTCACAGAAAGTGTGTAGGTGCTCACAGGAATGCGTAGGTGCACACAGGAAACGTGCAGTGTGGGGTGGAGAGCACCCAAAGCGGCGCCGCTACTGAGCGGTCAGAGATAGTGGGCGGTCAGAGATGATCAGGTGGCGTTGACCAACGGTCGCGCGCCAACGCAACGCGTATAAAAGGCGCCTCAGTTATGGACTGGGAATCAACTACTTCTACGTGTCTCCAGTCTTCCTGCCGTGCTCTCCAGTCCCGTTCCAGTGCCTTCGTTCCCGTCGTCGCCTACCTCTGCCCACAGATCACCCATTTTCCATACATCCGCATATATTCTATTTGTGTTATAATAAATTGTTCATTGTATCCGTGCTCATACCCTCTAGCCACGATTCGAGTATACAATTCGGCTTACAGCAGGACCTCACAGAAAATGTGCAGGTGCTCACAGGAAGTGTGTAGGTGCTCACAGAAAGTGTGAAGGTACTCACAGGGAGTGAGCAGGACCACACAGAAAATGTGCATTGGCTCACAGGAAGTGTGTAGGTGCTCACAGGCAAGTGCAGGACCTCACAGAAAATGTGTAGGTGCTCACAGAAAGTGTGTAGGTGCTCACAGGGAGTGTGCAGGATCTCAAAGAATGCATTGGCTCACAGGCAAGTGCAGGACCTCACAGAAAGTGTGTAGGTGCTCACAGAAAGTGTGTAGGTGCTCACAGGGAGTGTGCAGGACCTCAAAGAAAGTGTGCATTGGCTAACAGGAAGTGTGTAGGTGTTCACAGAAAGTGTGTAGGTGCTCACAGGGAATGTGCAGGACCTCACAGAAAGTGTGTAGGTGCTCACAGGAAGTGCGTAGGTGCACACAGGCAAGTGCAGGACCTCACAGAAAATGTGTAGGTGCTCACAGAAAGTGTGTAGGTGCTCAAAGGGAGTGTGCAGGACCTCAAAGAATGCATTGGCTCACAGGCAAGTGCAGGACCTCACAGAAAGTGTGTAGGTGCTCACAGAAAGTGTGTAGGTGCTCACAGGGAGTGTGCACGACCTCAAAGAAAGTGTGCATTGGCTCACAGGAAGTGTGTAGGTGCTCACAGAAAGTGTGTAGGTGCTCACAGGGAATGTGCAGGACCTCACAGAAAATGTGCATTGGCTCACAGGCAAGTGCAGGGCCTCACAGGGAGTGTGTAGGTACTCACAGGGAGTGTGCAGGTGCTCACAGGGAATGTGCAGGACCTCACAGAAAGTGTGCAGGTGCTCACAGGAAGTGCGTAGGTGCATACAGGAAACGTGCAGGACCTCACAGAAAATGTGCAGGTGCTCACAGGAAGTGTGTAGGTGCTCACAGAAAGTGTGTAGGTACTCACTGGGAGTGAGCAGGACCACACAGAAAGTGTGCATTGGCTCACAGGAAGTGTGTAGGTGCTCACAGGCAAGTGCAGGACCTCACAGAAAATGTGTAGGTGCTCACACAGAAAGTGTGTAGATGCTCAAAGGGAGTGTGCAGGACCTCACAGAAAGTGTGCAGGTGCTCACAGGAAGTGCGTAGGTGTACACAGGAAACGTGCAGGACCTCACAGAAAATGTGCAGGTGCTCACAGGAAGTGTGTAGGTGCTCACAGAAAGTGTGTAGGTACTCACTGGGAGTGAGCAGGACCACACAGAAAGTGTGCATTGGCTCACAGGAAGTGTGTAGGTGCTCACAGGCAAGTGCAGGACCTCACAGAAAATGTGTAGGTGCTCACACAGAAAGTGTGTAGATGCTCAAAGGGAGTGTGCAGGACCTCAAAGAATGCATTGGCTCACAGGCAAGTGCAGGACCTCAAAGAAAGTGTGCATTGGCTCACAGGCAAGTGCAGGACCTCACAGGGAGTGTGTAGGTACTCACAGGGAGTGTGCAGGACCTCACAGAAAGTGTGCATAGGCTCACAGGAAGTGTGTAGGTGCTCACAGGCAAGTGCAGGACCTCACAGGGAGTGTGTAGGTACTCACAGAGAGTGTGCAGGACCTCACAGAAAGTGTGCAGGACCTCACAGAAAGTGTGTAGGTGCTCACAGGAAGTGCGTAGGTGCTCACAGGGAACGTGCAGGACCTCACAGAAAATGTGCAGGTGCTCACAGGAAGTGTGTAGGTGCTCACAGAAAGTGTGTATGTGCTCACAGGGAGTGTGCACGACCTCAAAGAAAGTGTGCATTGGCTCACAGAAAGTGTGTAGATGCTCAAAGGGAGTGTGCAGGACCTCACAGAAAGTGTGCAGGTGCTCACAGGAAGTGCGTAGGTGTACACAGGAAATGTGCAGGACCTCACAGAAAATGTGCAGGTGCTCACAGGAAGTGTGTAGGTGCTCACACAGAAAGTGTGTAGGTGCTCACAGGGAATGTGCAGGACCTCACAGAAAGTGTGCATTGGCTCACAGGAAATGTGCAGGACCTCAAAGAAAGTGTGCATTGGCTCAGAGGCAAGTGCAGGACCTCACAGGGAGTGTGTAGGTACTCACAGGGAGTGTGCAGGACCTCACAGAAAGTGTGCATTGGCTCACAGGAAGTGTGTAGGTGCTCACAAGCAAGTGCAGGACCTCACAGAAAATGTGTAGGTGCTCACAGAAAGTGTGTAGGTGCTCAAAGGGAGTGTGCAGGACCTCAAAGAATGCATTGGCTCACAGGCAAGTGCAGGACCTCACAGAAAGTGTGTAGGTGCTCACAGGGAGTGTGCACGACCTCAAAGAAAGTGTGCATTGGCTCACAGGAAGTGTGTAGGTGCTCACAGAAAGTGTGTAGGTGCTCACAGGGAATGTGCAGGACCTCACAGAAAATGTGCATTGGCTCACAGGCAAGTGCAGGACCTCACAGGGAGTGTGTAGGTACTCACAGGGAGTGTGCAGGACCTCACAGAAATTGTGCATTGGCTCACAGGAAGTGTGTAGGTGGTCACAGGCAAGTGCAGGACCTCACAGAAAATGTGTAGGTGCTCACAGAAAGTGTGTAGGTGCTCAAAGGGAGTGTGCAGGACCTCAAAGAATGCATTGGCTCACAGGCAAGTGCAGGACCTCACAGAAAGTGTGTAGGTGCTCACAGAAAGTGTGTAGGTGCTCCCAGAGAGTGTGCAAGACCTCAAAGAAAGTGTGCATTAGCTCACGGGCAAGTGCAGGACCTCACAGGGAGTGTGTAGGTACTCACAGAAAGTGTGTAGGTGCTCAAAGGGAGTGTGCAGGACCTCAAAGAATGCATTGGCTCACAGGCAAGTGCAGGACCTCACAGAAAGTGTGTAGGTGCTCACAGAAAGTGTGTAGGTGCTCACAGGGAGTGTGCACGACCTCAAAGAAAGTGTGCATTGGCTCACAGGAAGTGTGTAGGTGTTCACAGAAAGTGTGTAGGTACTCACAGGGAGTGTGCAGGACCTCACAGAAAGTGTACATTGGCTCACAGGAAGTGTGCAGGACCTCACAGAAAGTGTGCATTGGCTCACAGAGAATGTGCAGGACCTCACAGAAAATGTGCATTGGCTCACAGGCAAGTGCAGGACCTCACAGGGAGTGTGTAGGTACTCACAGGGAGTGTGCAGGACCTCACAGAAAGTGTGCATTGGCTCACAGGAAGTGTGTAGGTGCTCACAGGCAAGTGCAGGACCTCACAGAAAATGTGTAGGTGCTCACAGAAAGTGTGTAGGTGCTCACAGGGAGTGTGCACGACCTCAAAGAAAGTGTGAATTGGCTCACAGGAAGTGTGTAGGTGTTCACAGAAAGTGTGTAGGTACTCACAGGGAGTGTGCAGGACCTCACAGAAAGTGTACATTGACTCACAGGAAGTGTGCAGGACCTCACAGAAAGTGTGCATTGGCTCACAGGAAATGTGCAGGACCTCACAGAAAATGTGTACGTGCTCACAGAAAGTGTGTATGACCTCACAGAAAGTGTGCATTGGCTCACAGGAAGTGTGTAGGTGCTCACAGGAAATGTTCACGATCTCTCAGAAAGTGTGCAGATTATCAGAACAGGCTCGCAGGACTTCATGGTTAGCATTTTAAATCATAGTTTTATCTATCAGGATTTATGAAGTTACACAGGAATTAAAATTTGGAAACTTTGATCGCAACTTTAACGTTTTTTATAGAGCTGTTTTTTTAATTCGAATTCATTTTTCAAATTTATAATCGGAAGTTTGTTTTCATCTCCCTCGGAACACAACTCAGTTAGAATTGAACAAATAGTCTTTCCCCAGCATACAGGATATCCGGAGCCGGGTTAAATAGAGAAAGGTTTAGAAATCGTAGCTAAAAAGAAATTTCCTAAATCACTGACATTTTCCTGAAATAAATATCGTCCGAAAATTGGAAGATAAAAAAATACGTCCAATTTTCGAAAATATTTTGATACATAAAAATGTGAGGAAAGAGGATGGAAAGGAAAGAACTGGAAAAGAGAGATGAGGAAGGAGTGCTGGCCGATAGAAAATAAAAAGCTGCGCCATATCGATAGTTTTTCCCATGACGGCACCACACCACGCGCTCGATACGCGCAACCTTGGACTCGACGCGGCTGCCCGCCGTCTAGATAACGATTATATGTGCCTACACCCAGCACCACTAAGCTTACTATCTCTGACGCCTTTACAAAACTGAAAGCATCTCACCCCTAGGAAAATAGTATTGAAAGCGTTTAATAGGATGTCGAGCACTCAGGCAAATCAACGCTCCGAGCGGGACCGGAGAGCGACTCGAGCGGCGCTGTCTTTACGCTCCGAGCGAAAATTAGCCATCTACTCGGGCCACAGCAGCCGCTCTGCGGGCGACAGCAGTACCGCTCGGAGCGATCTTCGGCCCCAACTGGCACTGCGGTGTCTCTTCGGGCGAACGAGCGTAGCTTCACCGACGGCTTCCCTTCGTTTATTTACTCGTTTCTGCTTCTCTTTTTCACTCTTTTTCTTCTTTGCTCTCCTTCCCTCTTCTGCCAGTCCTCTTTTTATTCCTCTCCTGTTTCCCCTCATTGCCCCTCCCCCTTCTTCATTCAGTCTCGAGAAACAAATTCTTTCCTATCTAATGCTGCCTTCCACTTGGTCGAAAGCCTGCTTCTTTGAGAAATATATGCTATAATTCAGTGCTAATCTTCAGTACTGTGTATCTTTGAATGCTTCTATTGGGTTGGGGAATAAGTTCGTTCGGTTTTTTTTGATGCGCTTTTTCAAATTATTTGTCGGTTGTTTAGCAAAGTGTTTGTAATCATTAGAAAGTGTTTTTTCTGCTCTTCAGAACTGTGATAATTGTTTTTTTGTATTATTCATTTTTTTCCTATTTTTAAGGCTTGGAAAAATCAGCACCTACATGTTCAACAGCTGCTTTTCTTCGTTTTTTTTTATCGCGGTCAAAAAGACCTGGGATTTGCGAAGTTTGCGACCAAAAAAACCAAAATTGGCTGCGAAGTTCAAAAACGGCAACTCCTACCTCGAAGACACATTCCGCAGCGGTCTACTTGCAGAATTCGATGAGCGCTTTATAAGGAAGAAGGTCGCAAAACAAGTCGTGAATTGATAGAAAAAAATGAGCTGCAATCTTAAGACGATCCTCAATCATCTTCACTGCATAGGAGTTGCCGAAAAACTCGAAGCCTGGGTGCCTCATGAGCTTATCGAAGTCAACAAAGAAAATAGTCTCCAAATCGCTGCTCAACACCTCGCGCGCCATCGAGTAACACGCGGTCATAAACGGCGCTTTCTCACGTTTGATGAGAAATGGTGCTTGTACGTTTTTATGGACCAAAGAAAGAAGTGAGTGGTCCCAGGTATGTTTGACCACGATAAAAAGCGAACTAAAGTAGGAGTCGAAAATGCTGATTTTCGCTTTCTGGGTATTCCACTTCCAACCCTGGAAATATGGAAAAATAGCACCATACAAAAAAAACAGATAGAGTAGTTTTGTTGAGCAGAAAAAGCTTTTTCCAATGAATGCAAACACTTTGCTCAATAGCAAGAAAATTACCTGCCATAGTTGACAGAATATCTGAGCCATCTTAGAACTAGATAATAACGTTTGCGAAAATTTTCAACAGAGCGTAATTAATGATTTTCAGCGGATTTTGTAATTTTACAGCCTCAGTTTTTTCTGACTTGCCTGAGAGCTGCAAAGTTAAGTATTATGGCCAAGTCCTTAATCAACAGTATTTTTCGACAATTATCGATCGTTTTTTTTTCGAAAATTCGATTCTCGCCCTTTTCATCGATTTTCAAAATAACGATCAGTATTTGACGAAAAAAATACTATCGATAAAGAACTTAGCCGTTATATCGTCGGCATGAATCCAAACGATACTTTAAGTTCCCCATTGACACCGAGTTATGGCCCGAGTTTGTGCCAACCTTCAACAGGGAAAACAAAGTATCACTAGGATCCATGACGACGTTATAACGGCTAGGTTCCCAGTCGATAGTATTTTTTTGTCAATTATTGATCGTTATTTTGAAAATCGATGAAAAGGGCGAGAATCGAATTCTCAAAAAAAACGATCGACAATTGAAAGAAAACACCAATGATTGAGGACTTAACAATCATACATAACTTTGGAGCTTCGAGGCCTAAACTTTTCGCGTAAACCAGAAAACACCGAAGCTGCAAAATCAAAAAATCCACCACAGATCATTAATTACGCTTCTTAGAAATTTTTTGCAAACGCTATCATCTAGTTCTAAGGTGGCTCAGATATTTTGTCAACTATGGCAGGTTTGTTGGTTAACCTCAAAGTAAATACATAGACGCAGTACTAAAGATTATAACTGAATTATAGCATATATTTCGCGAAGAAAACCAGGCTTCGGACCAGTTGAAAGGTAGAATCAGATAGAAACACAAGACGAGTAGATAGGGACCCGGCGCATGCAACGTGCCCGAGGAAGACACGAGTCGATGGTATTGATAATATTAGTGACAGCCGCTACTGCGGGTGGGGGGCAGCGCAGCAGTAGCGGCTGTCACTAATATAATCAATGCCATCGTTATGGCTCCGCATGGCCATAAAGGTGCCTATGGAGCGATACTCATTTTCCATGACGCGGCGCACGCTTGCCATAGTGCGCGATTCATTTCCCATCACTCGAAGCACGCTTCTCATTGTGCGCGACTCATTTTCCGTCCACGAAGGACGCTTCTATTAATGCGCGACCCATTTCCCATCAAGCGGCGCACGCTTCTCATAGTGCGCGACTCATTTTTCCTAACGCGGAGGACGCTTCTCATGGTGCGCGACTCATTTTACATGAAACGGCGCACGCTTCTCATGGTGCGCGACTCATTTTCCATGACGCGGTTCACGCTTCTCATGGTGCACTACTCACTTTATATGATGCGGCTCACGCTTCTCATGGTGCGCGACTCACTTTCCATGACGCGGAGGACGCTTCTCTTGGTGCGCGACTCATTTTCCATGGAGCGGCGCACGCTTCTCATGGTGCGCGACTCACTTTCCATGACGCGTCTCACGCTTCTCATGGTGCGCGACTAATTTTCCATGACGCGGCTCACGCTTCTCATGGTGCGCGACTCAGTTTCCATGACCCGATTTACGCTTCCCATGAAGGGCGACTCAAATTCCATAACGCGGGGCACGCTTTTCGTGAAGCGTGACTCAGTTTCCATGATACGGAGCACGCTTCTCGTAAGGCGCGACTCGTTCTCCATGACGTGTAGCACGCTTCTCATGAAGCAATCGCCGTTTTCAATGACGCGGCGCACGCTCCGCATTAATGGCTACTAGTTTTCCGTGCAAGTTTCCCATAAAACGCTCTCTACCTCTCCACAATGCTCCACGCACCACTAATCCCGCCCACATTTTGCAACGCGGAGATTCGGTCACGGAGGATAAGGAAGGAGGAGAGCTGAAGCTTTCGAAAGCGTAAGTACTGCAATTGGCAAAGGATTTCCATGCTGGGTCCGTGATTGCAGTGTACAAAGTGACGGTCTGGCTAACACTGCTCGCACTGCTGTCGCCCCGAGAGCGACGGGACAGCGGCCGAGGGGCGAACTGGCACCGGGCAGGGACCGCGGTGCCCTCGGCCGCTGTCCGGGCGATGACGTCATAATTGGGAGGAGCCGGTCCTGCTCGGAGCGATGGTTTGCCTGAGAAGTTAACAACCTGCTTTTTTTGAGAAGCAAAGTTTCTGTTTTTCCCTGACAAATGATTTCAATTCAAGATTGGATCCGTGATTTTGTTGATTCAAATTTAGGTTTTACGAACAGATTGTGCTTGTATTATGTTTTTTTTTTCTTGAAAAAAACTTAAACTTTTCAGAGGCTAAAAACGATTTCTGGAAAAACGATTGATAAATGACTCAAAGGCAGGGTTCGCAAAAAAAAAGGTTTTTGTGCTGTCCTCGTGAGAAAGAGATCTAGCCATTACGAAAGTTTTAAAAAAAAGTTGGAGAAAAAACGATCAGGAAAAAATTTTTGCTTGGTGTCCGCCCACCACCAGTTATCGAGATTTCCATAAATGCCTGTTTTGCCGTTTTCCATTTCGCTTCTAAAGTAATTGCTGTGCACTTTAAGAGACTACTGACTACTTCAGGACCAAAATAAATCACGGATGAACAAGCATTCATGAAAATCTCGTTAATTATAGGGGCGTGTGGATACCTGTAATTAACAGTCCCACCTTATTTTTGTGTGTTTTTCCTTAAAAAATATCACTTATTCTCACTTAATTTTACAACTGTAATTACCATCCACCATTTTCATGAAGAGAGCTCAAAAATCGTTCTTATCGCCAACTCAGAGTTCAATAAAGGGAGAATATATCATGATGCCTCACATAAAAATTTGTATGGCTAGATTCTTCCCCATAGTGTAAAAACTGCGGGAGTAAACAATTTGCAAAAATGGTTAGCAAATTCTGAAAGCGAACAAAATTTCATGAAAGTATTACTGAGAAAACACTAGCTTCGGCGATAAATTTTGGTAACCAAATTTTTTTGCAAAAACCTGCCTCGGTTTTCTTTTAAAAAAATCCCTAAAAATAATTGTTCTTTTGGAATTGGGATTCCCAGGGTTCTTCGCCCCATGTTCTACATTCTCGAGAAGCTTCACCTAGGTGCTGCAGTTGAGGTTAAGTTAAGACTGGGTTTGTGATGCAGACATTTTCCAGATTTCCGTTTAAGGGTGTAAATCTGACGTTGCCACATTGGAAAAATCGTGTTGAAACTTCAAGAAAAAAAAACGAAGTCAGAACGGAAGTTTAGGTACATTGACTTTGAACCACTAACTAGATAGCAATTATAAACTAAGGTAAGATATAACACGATAATCCCCCTGGACACCTTATTGTAAGGTGTGCTCTCGAATTTTAGTTTTTGAAACGGCTCCATTGATAGCGCACTGCTGTTGGACAGGGCCGCTGATCGCCCGTTGAAAGACTTTGTTGACCCACAGAATATACGCTGCCCCGTTTGCCCATGTCAAAAGTTAGCTCGTCGCTTCAAGTTCGGAGGTGATAGATGGGACTTATGAACAGCCTGATACTCGGTTCGATGGGCTCATCTACTGTCCTAGCGGACAGGTGGGTGAAAGCCCGAAAATTTTGGTTTGTACGTATAGTTAGTTGTACATGAGTATGACTCTATGTATTAAGAGTTGTATAACTCATATCAACAGTTAGCGGTTTAGGTATAAATTCTGGCAGAATACTGGAGATTTCTGGCAGATTACGAGAAAATTATGAAACCTTTTGGGAGAAATTTCGCCAGAAAGGAGTAGTAAAGCACTCGAATTTTCAGGATTTCTGGTAGATTTTTTTTGCTCAGTAACTTATGGAAGCAACTCTCATTTAACGAATACTTAGAGGATAAACTGAGATTGAATAGTATCTAAAAGCTCACCATGAAACAGAACACGAAGGAAATGCTTGTCGATCTTAGCAGAGAACTGAGCACGAATTTCAGATTCTTCCTCTGAGAATACAGTACATTTTTCCACGTGAAGAGAATGCCATGAGACAAACTCTTTACGGAAAGCCTTCCGGCGAAACACCTCAGTAACAGCATTGGCGTACATGATTGGAGCTTCCTTAACACAACCGATTCATGGCAATTTTGCAATCTATAAAACAAGGTTGAGATCTGTTACACATTTTGATGAATTCTCTGCAAATGGTCCTACCCACATTATTCTTCGTCTTGGCTCATTTATCTCTGGTCAAACTGTAGATCACTAATACGTTTACACAATTCTAAGATGTTGTAAACTATCTTCCCCTAAGGTTGCTCGAAAATTTGATCAAATTACATAGGCTCGAATGACGAAAAACCGTTTCTCCAGACAAGACCGCTCGAGCCTACCAAAGCGGCGGTCTCGAGTATGCACCCCCCCCCCATCTCTAGCTCGGGACTTTATCAGGCACCTTTCCTTGGAAAAATACGTACGGCTGTACGTATTCCCCTCCCCCTTTTTCGACAACTCTGCCGTGAAAATCTTAGAAGAATTTGCCTTCTTCTCTGAGCGAGACTATCATCAATTCTCACCATTCTATTTTTAGGACGACCTAGTACGTATCGCTGCGACTGATAATTCAAACAATCCCTTTCAGTAATAATGACTACAGATTTCCAAAACATATGCTCACTCATCAAAGTTCAACCCAAACAGTCATACACACGTTAAATTTTTTTCGCTTCCCCACCGCCTAACAAGGCTTGAAGGCAGTGTCCACGATAAACTTCGTCCTCGGTTTTTGGCCGAAAATCGAAAGTTCAGGGTCTCATTGGAGCACTGGGGTCGAAAGAACGAACGAAAACTAGCCCGAAAGAGCTCCATACGCCTCCGAAGTCCGCTCGCGCTATCCCTTCCACTCGCGGTCGAGTTTTCCGAGGAACAGTTTGGTCCGCTTCTACATTAGCGTTGGAGCGCGAGCGCGGCTGAGTTTTAGCATTGGGGCGCACTTGCGCAAGCTGTGTAGTTCAGGCCCATGCCCGCGCAACACATCCACCGTTGAAACGTGGCTTTCGAAACGAAGAGCTGATTTTGGAAGTTTTGCAGCGTTTTTCTTGATTCTTTCTTCACTGATGAAACACTCAGACTCTTAACCTTCGTTTTCTGGTATAAACTCGAAAGCGATTTTTATCGTGGACACTGCCTTTAAAACAGACTAACTCGAATTTGCCTGATGAGGTCAAGGCGATGTTTCAATCCGGTAAACTTCTCCTCGAACACCAGCACTTCATTGTGGGCGCTATGTAAACGGCTGTAAGTCTGGAAGCAAAGGATAACATTATTTCTCCAAGACGACGGGGCCGAATTCATCAATGACAAAATCATGGTTAAAAGTGACCGAAGCGCAGGGATATTGGCATAGGGAGTGCAGAGTCCGGGGTAAAGCATATCATTTTACCGCCGGTTTTCTCGTTGATGAATTCGGCCAAGGAAAAAAAACAAAAATCTTCTAATTAGAATATAAGTTCAAAAGCAACAACAAGAGAATTTCCAACAGGAAGAGGTAAAACCACTGTTACCCACAGCTGTCAGTTTCGTTTGCAAACTTTCCACGCGGCTGTTCCTCTACATTCATCTCTTTCAATATGGAAACAGTATTTCAAAATGATGTGCACTATACACTGCGTATCATAAAGATAGGACACCCCCTGAATTTGTCGATCTCGTATTTGTTGAGCACGATAAATCTTTTTCGTCAATACCAATGTGATTAGAATGCAAACTAACCCCCGTATACCTCTTTTGGGCTAGATCGAATGTTTATGCACTTTTCTAGAATAAATTTACGTTTTAGAACGCGTATCAAAAAGATAGGACACCCCCTGAATTTGTCGATCTCGTATTTGTTGAGCACGATAAATCTTTTTCGTCAATACCAATGTGATTAGAATGCAAACTAACCCCCGTATACCTCTTTTGGGCTAGATCGAATGTTTATGCACTTTTCTAGAATAAATTTACGTTTTAGAACGCGTATCAAAAAGATAGGACACCCCTCGGTTAAAGACAGTGTTCACGATAAAAAATGTGTCTCAGTTTCCACTAGGAATGGGAAGTGGAGGGGCACACTGTACCGTTGACGTCGAAAGAACGCATGAAAACGAGCCAGGAAAAGCTCCAAAAGAGCCCGAAGTTGCCACTTCGAGCACAAGGCGAACCCCAGAAGCGCAACACACGCCCACCGACGTGAACAAATGAATGCTCAAAATCGCTAAATGAGCGATGATTTCAAATCATAGTCCCGTTCTTCCCTTCATTCTCAACTTCTCTCTTTACTCAGGTCAGCTCGCATACAACGGCTGCAAAAGACGGAAGTTACAAGCCTCGGACAACTCGTCCACCATGTTTCCTTAGCTTAATATTTGAGGGACCATAACTCCGTTCCCTGAAGGTCTTGTGCGATTTCTGAGATATCATTGGAATCAGCATGGGACCGTTTTCAAGATAGGCAGGGAAACAGAAAAACGATTCTTATCGTGAACACTGCCTTTAAACCAGATTTCTCGTTCGATAAAATTGTATGATCACAAAACTAATAGCCGATAGGTCTTTCTCGCACCACTACTGTTACGAATACTCGATTTCGTATACTTTCAACCAAACTGATATGCCTTTCCAAGTCGATCATTTCTCGGTTATTGTCTGTTGGAGCACAGAAATCGAGAGAAATCGCCGGCAACTGACTCAATCCCAATGACCCTGAATATCCCAGAGATTCCTCATTTTGTTGAGATCAGGACTATAGACTATCCACTTTGGACAAGATAGTTATTGCCAAGCAAAGAAGCCGACCTAAGACCTGCTCACGAGAACTTTCTGGTTGTCCGGCTAGAAACTGCAACTTTGTCGCCCGAAAACGTGGGGAAATAAAAGTAGGTGTTACTCTTAAATCCTCTGGTACTTTTTGGAGATCATCCGACTGCTGGCGAACGCAAGCTGTAGACGTCCTTGACGGGCAAATGCTCTGAAAGATTATGGGAGATCTGTGACCGCAGTTCCAATGGCTAAAGTGTACAGTTACTTCGACTATTTGTGTACAGGCGATGGTTTATGATGGAAAGGAGTCCTTTCTCAATAGGTCTGATGGTCGGAAGTGCTACTAAAGCAATTAGAGGGTAGGTACTGTCAATTTAGCCTTCAGAACTCCGACCGTAGATCTCCCGTAATCCGTCAGAGCATTTGCCCGTCAAGGACGTCTACAGCTTGCGTTCGCCAGCAGTCGGATGATCTTTAAAAAGTACCAGAGGATATTAGAGTAACACCTACTTTCATTTCCCCACGTTTTCGGGTGGCAAAGTTGCAGTTTCTAGCCGGACAACCAGAGAATTCACGTGAGCATGTCTGAGGTCGGCTTCTTTGCTCGGCAATAACTATCTTGTCCAGAGTGGATAGTCTACAGTCCTGATCTCAACAAAACGAAGAATCTCTGGGATATTTAGGGTCATTGGGATTCAGTCAATTGCCGGCGATTTCTCTCGATTTCTGCACCCCAACAGACAATAACCGAGAAATGGAGCAAGATCGACTTGCAAAGGCATACCAGTTTGGTCGGAAGTATACGAAATCGAGCATTTGTAACAGTGCTGGTGCGAGAAAGGCCTATCAGCTATTAGATTTGTGATCACACAATTTTATCGGCCGTTAAATCCGATTTAACCAAGGGGAGTCCCATCTTTTTGATACGCGGTTTAGAACATTTACATTCTGATCACAGCAGTATTGACAAAAAGATCTATCTTGCTCAGAAAACATGAGACCGACAAATTCAAGGGGTGTCCTATATTTATGATACGCAGTGTATCTATGAGGTTACGGTGGTTCTGAAACCCTGCCCTGTTGCGGAACTTCGCTTTCGTAGCAGAAGCAAACCTTAGAAATCCAGGAGTTGAGGCGCAACCGCAAGATCTTGAGCAGTTCAAGCTTTGACTGGTAGAATCGAGTGCAGACCGTCCGGATTTCTCTCAATTCCACATAGATATGGCTCATCAGTTTACGATATTCGGACAAAAGTTCCTAAGCAGTACACGTCCACGGAGAGTGTTAAAGGAAACCATGTTTCTGCTGTTATCCGTTACAATGGATTGACATAACTTTTCTTTTTTTTTCTACACCACAAATATAACTCAGGCAAGGACAGCCTTGTTTCAAAAATACTCGATCAATGGTTTTGAAATTTTAAACTATACAAGTAATCAAAACGTGCTAGTTAATTACCAAGTCTCTAATGTTTGTTCGGTTTTTGTAACTGTCTTGTGTGGTCTCAGATAAGCACTAGCACATGTAAAAACCTTACCTTATCTTAGTCCGCGACGGAGCGCACGCAGCCCAGAACAGCTATAAGGCTGAGCGGAGTGGCATCGCGGCGCCATCCACAGGAAATGGTATACTTTGTCACTGTAATGAGCGAAAGGCATGCAATCTAGCACAAATCGCGGCAGGACCCGGATCAAAGCAACGGCATCGGTCGTCGCAGGAACAGTTGCCGCGCGTCTGTCGTAGCGGCGTGTAGCGGAGGGCTGACATTTTGCAAATGTGTCAAAGCCTGTCGCTGCCACTGTTGCGCACTGCGACAGCGGCAGGTTCAAAGGGCGGGAGCTCTACGATAGAGGGTCGCTGCCGTTGTGCAGAGCGACGCGACCGTGTGTCGCAACAATACACCATACCCCTAATGATGGGCTGCTTCTTCTTATTTGCACCTACAGAGAGGGTTCTCGTCACAGGTTCAGAAACTCGGCCATTAGCGTTGGGTTCATCCACAAATCCATTGTCGTCAATGTAGTCGGTCTCATCAGGGCAGTTGAGAAGGTGTGCAGTAGTATGCCCTTGGCCACCGCAATCCGGTAACTCGTCAGGCTTGCTGTTATCGATCATAAGCAGATATGACATCAGCATGGGGGAGTGTCCACAGCGTAACGAGGCAATGGTGCACCTGGGATGTGCTGCCAGAATGGCGCAGCATACTCCAAGGCGGGTTGCACAATAGCCATATACGTGGTCAGGATCGTTTCTTCACTGCACCCCCAGAACGTTCCACCAAGAGCACGCAAGAGCACGTAGGACGTTGAGCCTTGTTTTCACTGTGGCTTTCTTCTGCTCAGTGTTCTTACGAAACTTCAACGAAGGATCCAACACGAGTTCAAGTATCTTGGGGAATCGGGTGGCCGGCAATTGAGTTTCGTCCCATTTCACCTCACGATGGGCACTGTGCTCCGCATTATCAGTGGAAAAGACGGTGACGGATGATTCGGAGGCAGAGACTGAGCATTTTGCGATCGAAGAAACATTTCAACTCGATCAAGTAGTCATTGATCTTACTGGCGGCTACATTCATGTAGCGATCTCGGCACAGAATAGTAATATCATCCGCGTATGCAACGACCTTGATGTTTTTAGGGGGAACGGGCACATCTTTTAGATATAAATTGAAAAGTGCAGGCGATAAAACTCCTCCTTGAGGGACACCAGCGGCGATGGGGATGCTACTGGAAACATGTCCCTGGAATAGCATATTTGCCCAACGTCCTTCGGTGAAGACAGCTATCCACCGCTTCTGCCAAAACTTAATGGTAGACTTCAACAGGCTCTCTGATAGTATGCCTAGATTGACAGTGTCAAATGCCGTTGGTAGGTCGAGGACCACAACAACAGTACGTTGGGGTTTCTTGGCATTGATGCCGTCCAGAGCTAAGCTCACAATTTCCAACAAGGCCGTAGTGGTGGAATGTAATTTACGGAAATCATGTTGGTGCTGTTGTTGGCTGTTATGCTCGGCAAGCTCTTCCACAACCAGTTTTTCGGCAACTTTGGCGATGGGTGAGAGCAGACTGATCGGCCGGTACCCTTTAGCCGTGGATGGTGACTTTTCCGGCTTCGGCAGTGGAATAATACGAGCGACTTTCCAATTTTGGGGTAAAGTACATGTACGAAACTATGTATTTATGACATCAGCAAGAAGGGGCAGTAGTTCACTGGGCGGTCTCTTCAGGACTGCTGGGCTCAAACCGTCTGACCCTATTGCCTTCGAGTTACTCATCTCCTATATCACCTTCTCGACCTATGCAGGCGTGACTGCTTCACCTACATCCATAAGTGGCAATTTACAGAGATCCCGTACAGTTATTCTATTCTGCTTCTCTCTTTTGGTTCTAGTGATGAAAAAATGCATCCCAAAAGCATTGGCGGCCTCCTTCCCTGATTTGAAGAATTCAGCTTCAAATTCAATCGTAGAATTGTTGGCGGAGGTGAACTTTTCGAAGATCCTTTTTAAAACCTTCCACGTCGCTGCTGCATCATTTCTGAAGTTCATCTTCTCAGTGAACTTTTCCCAAGTTTCCTTCTTGTGCCTGTCAAGGTCCTTCCTGATCTCATCATCCGGCTCAGCGATGTCTGGGTCAAGATGATCTGCAGCTCTCTTTGACTCCCCTGTCCTTATCTTCTGCAGTGTCTCCCTGGTGACATTGCGAAAGAAGGTCTTGACGCGACCTACAGGGATCGCAGCTATCATCGCCTTCAGAATAGCATCAGAAAGGTGGCGCTCCTTCTGGTGTACATCGCCATTCCACGGATATTCGGCCGCTTGGCGGAGTGCAACCTCCCTGAACAGGCTCCAGTCTGCAAGGCCTAAATTGAGATAAGAACGATGACGAACACATGAATAGGGAGCAAGAGAGTTAGAGAGATCGATATCGACAAAGACAGGGATGTGATCGCTGGAAAGGGTTGTGGATGTCGACCAAGAGCAAGCATCAGAGAGATTGGAAGAGACGAGGGAGATGTCTGGGCTAGATGATCGGCCGTTGGCAGGGAGACGAGTGAGCTGATCATCGTTTAGAATGATCAGGTCGCACACCTCCGCCCATTCTTCAACGTCATTTCCTCTAGCATCAGAATCGAGCGACGAGCAAAATGTGTGATCATTGAAGTCACCCGCAAAGACAATTGAGGGAGAGACAGAGCAGTCATAAAGCTGCTTGAGAAGTGGGATAGGGTTGTAGGAGGATGGACAGGAGATAGTTGGGGGAATGTATATACTGAAAAGCGAAAGTGGGGTTTTTAGAGGAATATGGATGGAGATGTACTCGAGAGTACCATCATCTGGAGTATTTGGGATTAGGTGAGAGGGAAGGGAAGATAGAACAAACGTAGAGACTCCGCCTTCTTGAGGTGATCTAAGAGTATGATATGCAGTACAGCTCGGGATGTTTGGATAACGAGAGGTAGCAGAGGGAAAGAGTTTGGTTTCCTGAACCATGATAACATCCGGGTGATGAGTAAGAGCAAGGAAAGATAATTCAGAAAGCTTGGCGCGAAAGCCGTTTAGATTGATGTGTACAATAGATAGGGGGCGGTTGGTAGATGAGGAATTTGAGTTACTGGAGGTGGAGCACACAATACAACGAAAGGAAGAATTGTGGTGCTTCACAGAACTGAGACCCGAACAAGAGAAGTGCACCCACTTTTGGCTTCCAAAACATTGGACGCTGATTCCACTCCAAGTGACGTCTCTGTAGCATGTGGCACACGGGTACTTCTTCTTCTTCGCAAGTCCTGGATTCCTTTCGACGCCGGCCATTTGTAGAAGAATCCTCAGGAGAGCTGCAGGCAGCCAGCAACTCTCCCATGACAAAAACCCTCTCCGCGGAGGGATTGACGTCGGTTTGCACAGAGGTGGTTTTCTTTCCTCCACACTGCCACGGCACGAACGTACGACGTCTCGGCAGCGTTGCGATCTATCAATACGCAGCCCAGAACAGCCATCATTGATTGGGTCGCGCCGCGCTGCAATGCTACTCTGCTCAGCCTCTTTGATGAAAATCCGACTCCGTCGATGGAGAACCCAAAGAAGTACAAACTTTTCCTCCGCGTCTCTGTCGCCCGTAGCCGAGGAATCAGAGGATTCTCTGGGCAGCGGGACGTTCTGACCCAAAGGCGGAGCCTGAGCGAGGTGTGAATTGCAGGGAGCCGACGACTAGAACTAATTACCGCACTTTGCTCACTACTAGGGTCTAATAATGTTGTACGGGACACTATTCAACTAATGAAATACCATTTTAAGCAGATGAAGAAGTTGATATAAAATTTTAATGAAAATGGCAACAGGCACAATCTGATATTTCGTGTTGGAGCGGTGTATTTCAGGATTGTTGAAAAAAAAGTCTGATGGTTAGAGCGAAATAAATAAGATAGTTCCATACATACACACATCTGACAAGGGAACCACAGTAAGTCATAGTGACCATTCCAAATAAAATGTGCTTTTCCAGATCCATTTTCGAACGAAAAGCCCGAATTTGCCCATCGCAGCTACCTAGACCCACTCCGAAAAAAGTTATACGCATTTCTTCTCTGATTTTCGTACTTATTGTACTCTCCAAAAAGCGCATTATTTTTACGAAAATCCGGAAACGGACCTCATAATCGTGTTCAGCGCCCAAAACTACCCCACTGAACAAAGTTTGGGTGAAGGAACATTTTCCAAACTTTGCGCAGACTAACAGCGTTTTGGACTTGTACGGATTTTCGGTTGGGCGTTATTTATGCCAATTCGAGGGCTCTCGAAGCGTTTTAGAAAAATATTCAAGATTTGACTGAAAATTCGCTTGGAAGGGTTATTTGGGGTGCTGATCACGAATCTGAGGTTCATTTATCGATTTTCCGAAGTTTTCGACTGTATTCGTTCACAGATTCCCATCGGGGGAGAATTTGATGGCAAATCAAGACTTTTGACGATTTCCGGAGTGCTACTATAGGTCATGCTCAAATCATTTCTCTTGTGGTTATTTGGAGTGCTGAACATGAATCTGATGTCAGTTTATCGATTTTTGACAGCTTGCGCTAGATTACGGTGGGTATACGGTAGTTTGGTCAAAGTCTCAGATTTGTCTGAAAGTTTCTATGCGGGGGTTATTCGGGGTGATGAACAGGGTAAGGCGTAGCGGTGTGATCAGTCGTGAGAGGTGCGGCCCCTCTCCTCCAAGTTTGAATCCGGTGCGGCCCCCTCCCACTGAGGTTGTGACTTTAACTCCTTTTGCAAACCAATTTAAGTGATCTCTTCCGAGCAATGCTTCCTTTTTAGCAAAAACTGACGTTATAGATGTTATGAGGCCTGTTTGTAAGGCTCAAATCACACCGTCACATCTACAGATGTTACACCAGCCGTAATCGGCTCAAAATGGTCGGATCAACCTGGGACTGGGCCGACAGCTTTTTTTGGTGGTCCTCTTCAAAATAAAAACTGCAACAGCCCGATCCAGAAAAACTATTTTTTCGACCTGTCCTGACGTCCTACTCCAGGCAGCGGTTCTCCGATTTTTCAACGCCCCGATTGACACACTCATAGTCGATTACATGGCTTCTGGAGGGACAAATCAAGTAGTCTTCTTACTTGTCCACCTGATAAAGCTTCAAAAACTGATCTAGAGGCATTAATGGCAAAAATCACACGGTGTGAGAAGGGCCTGTTTGGAAGGCTCAAATCACACCGTCACATCTACAGCCGTAACACCGGCCCGTAATCGGCTCAAAATGGTCGGATCGACCTGGGACTCGGCCGACAGCTTTTTTGGTGGTCCTCTTCAAAATAAACACTGCAACAGCCCTACCCAGAAAATTTGATTTTTCGACCTCTCGTGACGTTGTAGTAGTCCAGACAGCGGTTTTCCGATCTCTGGTCAGTATCTCAGATTTGGCTGAAATCTTGACTACAGGTGCGATTCAGGGCGCTGAAGACGAATCTGACGTCCTTTTCACAACTTTCGACCTGCTAGTAGAACCAGTTATACGATGGTTTGGAAAGGATGTAATTCATGCGATAATTTCACTGTTCGATTCAATGGTGTGTATCTCCGAGCCATATGGTGGGTGTATCCGTGAAAGGGATAGCTGCGGACCATTCAGCAGGCCGCGCGCCTGTTGCGTGCGCCGATCGATCTCCATATTTCTCGTGGGCGCACTCAACGCAGTGCAGTCTGCTGAGGTGTCCGCAGCTGTCCCTTTTCTGCGCAGGAGGATATGAAACGAACCTGGGTGTGCTGCGTTATGCCCGAAATGGGCGGGGCGGGAGCGGAGTCGGCTGTCACCAGCTGCCCAGGTGGCCGGCCGTAAACAGAGGCGCGAACGAATGTGCGAAGAACGCAATTATAGCGTCGCTCTCACTACGACAGCGTCGCCTAACTAACAAACCAGTAGACTTGGACCCGAAAAGAATTAATAGTTGAGCAAGAATACAGGAGTACTTCGGATATTCAGGATTTAAATACCGTATTTACTCTAGTAGAAGTACACCTCTAATAGAAGTACACCTAAAAGGGGACGCTGAGTAATAGAAGTACACCCTCTATTTGAAGTACACCTCTATTAGAAGTACATATAAAATAGAGGTCTGAGTATTAGAAGTACATCCTCTATTTGAAGTACACCTCTTTTAGAAGTACACCTCTTTTCGAAGTGGACCCCCGGTACTTGGGTAAGTGATTGGCTACTCGAATGTGGCATTTGAGAGATACCAGTTTGCCCGAGATTTTTTTCAATACCGTAAGGTTTGAATATTCACGAAAAAACTATCGGCCAACCCTTTCTGGACAAAGATTGCAAAGACAACTTACGATCAAGCCTCAGTGAACTTCAAATGACCAGGAAAAAAACGCAGAGTTAAAGTTCGACATTGGTGTTAATCGCTGCGTATGCACGGAGTTTATTTAGGTTTTTTGCAAATATTTTTGTTAGATTGGGTTTTAGTCGATCAAAGTCGACTTGTTTTGGCCCTAGACTTTGACTTTAGCGGTGCTTGAAAAACCAAGATTCCCCAGCGTTACGAAGATTGGATCATTCATGTATAAAAATCGCTTATACGAGGAAATCAGAAACCACCAATGGTAGACTTAACCTATAGTGGATTGTGGACGCAAAGAGCTCGCTTCTGGAAGAGCTGTTGTCAGGTCGTTTAAGAACCGCGCTTTCCAATCGCTCTGGACGGCTCGAAAGGCGATCAGTTAAAGGCAGTGTTCACAATAAATTTCTTTTCCGATATCACCTCGGTTTACAGAAGGTCTGGTGCCCTGTATAGCAAGGCACGCTTAAAAACCACGCGAAAGACTCGTTTTTGAGCCAAAATAGACCCTCCCTTTTTACGCTGATTTTTAAGCGTGGAGGAATTGACCTTTAGAAGTATGATACCTATCAGTGCAATGAAGCAATCAGCTCACTTATCAGTACTTCCTTGACTTGATTATTCCTGTAATCTGAGTCTTCATTTGTTCACATCGAGGGGGCGGAAGTGGAGCTTCGGGCGGTTCTGGGACACCAAAACGCTTGTTTGCATCTGTTATTTTGCCACTCCTGGTTCGTTTTTTTTACCGTTTTTTCGACACTGGGAGCCCACGATCCTTCCCGCCCATCATTTCTCTCTGGAAAGTCACCGATGATGTTCATCGTGAACGCTGCCTCTAAATTGTTTTTAAGCATAACAAGTCGATGAAGCACGTGTCAACAAAATCCAAAACGAAGTTTTACATTTTTTGGAAGAAATTAACTTGGGAAAGGTGTGAATATATGATATCAGAGATTGTGGAAGCATCGATTTAATTGAGCGAAGTCTCAAATTTTATTAAATACAAGTTTTTGGTGTTATACTGGAATTCATAAAATGTGAAGAGTCTACCATTAGAAATTCAAAAATTTGCGCCGAATAATAGAAGTACACCCTCTATTAGAAGTACACCTCTAATAAAAGTACACCAAAAAGAGAGGGCTGAGAATTAGAAGTACAGCCTCTATCTGAAGTGCACCTCTTATAGAAGTACATATAAATAGGGGTCTGAGTATTAGAAGTACATGCACTTCTAAAAAAAATACGGTATCCTATTTGTTCGGGAGCTTCTTACTTTGATTTTAGAATATTGGATTTACTTAGCGAATTCAGTTTTTCTTTTTTCCTCAAATATTCGATTCATATTACATGTGGCATCGCCATATCTCCGAGAAATCAAAAAACAAAAAAGTTTTCAAAATATCTTGAGAAATCTTCAAAAATGATTTGTCATGAAATAACCTGAAGTAATAAAAAGCTAGGAAATTAAGTGAAATGACTAAAAATACGATTTGGCGGTCAATCATAGACCAATTATTGACAAGTAGTGTCAGATGAGAGATCGGATTTTACAAGCTTCTCCTAAACTTATAATGAAAAATCAAGCATGCAACGGAAAGAGTAAGCCATTCATATCATGCTTGACTTTGCTTTGATAAGTTGATAAGAGAAGCTTGTAAAATCCGATTTCTCGTCTGTCACTGCTTGCCAATAGTTGGGCTATTATTGAAATGAGAACTTGGAGATTATCCCAAGATAATTTTCAAAATTTTTCGACTTCTAATTTTTTGGAGAAATGGCATTGCCAAATCAACACTTTTGCCAGGAAGCTAAATTTTCAGGATTCCTTTATAAAATTGAATCGATTGGCTTGAGTGCTCGTTAGTTGTTCGAAGATGCCGTAGAGAGAGCGACGCCATAATTGCGTTCCTCGCACCTTCGTTCGCGCCTCCGTTTACGACCGGCCACCTGGGTAGTTGGCGACAGCCGACTCCGCCCCTGCCCCGCCCATTTCGGGCATAACGCTTCCCCCCAATGAACATCACTCAAACACTTGTTATGAAGGAGTGCTTCGTATTCGAACCACCAATCAGGATTAATGAGAAATCTACTTAGCGAGCTGTTGCAGTGGAAAATAAATTTGGGTTCCTTCAAATGACCATGCTCCACTGTGTCCTGTGGGCTGCAAGTCTTCAGTCATGAGTACACAACATTCTCACCAGTTACCTGAGGCTGCTTGTAAGTCTCAGACGGCTGGAACAGATTTTAGAGTTGCGAAAGCAAGAAAATGTCACATAAAGGGTAATAAATGACACCAATACCACTACGCTACAATTTTTCTCTTCCAAACGAAGAGAGCCTTTCAGTAGATTTCACACTTAATTGTGAGGTCTGAAAAAGAAGTACAGCAGCGAGAAAACTTTATGCAAACGTTTTGTTGCATTTTTTTGCTAGCACAGAGCGCCCCCATCGCCACAACTCACTTCAAAATTGACGGAATAAATTTTCAGAGTTTTCATGTTTCTGTTACTGAGGCGAATGCAATGGTATGTTAAAAGTCTTTCTGACTCCGGTGTTTCATCGTAATACTTGTGTCTCTTTCTGTGATTCCCTATAACCACAGGTCAAAACATCTCACATTTCTCTTATGGTGACCGTCTGATCAGTTAACAATGAAGGATTTTAATGTAGAAATATACAATTTTTGATTGATTTCGGGTATTTTGCATCAGTATTGTATGATGCTCGTTGAAAGCTGTTCAAAAATGACATCAAAACTGAGTTCGTAGGACTCTGGAAGAAGATATGGCTATGTGGCGCATTCTGTGCGCGGAATTGCCGCAAATTGCCGTTTTTGCGATAAAAAATCTGCTCGATACCAGGGATGAGCGGAATTAAAATTCAAAATTTCGGAAATCGGTTTTCGGGTTTCGAAACATGAATTTTTTTCTCGGTTTTCGGAAATCGGGTGCGAAACGCCCGAAAATGCGCGAAACATCGGTTTTCGGAACGCGAAACGCGGAAATTTTCAAAAAATTCTCCAGATCCTCTCTTAATAAATCAACAACTATGCAACTTCAGTAGAACGCCTTAATACATATAGAAATCGATCCACGAACATGCACCAATATAAAGCCTAGCTTGCTCAGTTCGATATTTACGATAAAACAAAGGTCAAAGAAGGTGAAAAATATCCTGGAACATTTATGAAAAAAAATTGGCTCGTAATAATCTGGCTTAATGAAAAACTGGGAAATACAGTGAAATGATTACGAATGCGATTTGGTGGTCAAACATGGACCATTTATCGATAAGTAGTGTTAGACGAGGGACCGGATTGCACTAGCTTCTTCATTAGACTTATCAAAGCAGACTCAAGCGCAATATGGATTCAAGCCCTGCGGTTTTCCAGCTTCACTAGCGTTGGCTGCCGTACAACTCGGAAAAAAATGTTCTACTGTGTAGTTCCATAGCGCCTTTGATTTTGTTTTGATAACTGTAACGGAGAAGCTTATGAAATCCGAACCTTTAGAAACGCACTGCGCACATTCCTAAAACCCTAGTCACACCGTGCGGCTTCCGAAAAAGTACTTCCCAGAATCCGTCGTATTTCTTGGAGCGTAATACTGTCTGAAAAAGCGCTAACCTGGGCGAAATCCTATCAATACGGCGCTGATTCCCATTACTTTCCATTTTTACGGAAGAGGGAACGTCGGGTGGTTCATAATAAGATATTTACATTTTTCGACCTCAATTTTGAAGTACCGCTAAATTTGAGCGATCAACTTCCAACTGGAATAGAAGATATGTATACTCTGTCCCAAACGAGTTGGCAAGCGGAGAGCCCAAAGAAGCAGCGCTCCTTCTGCGTCTCTGACGTTTTTTGACGCAGCATCTTACAACGTCAGGGACGAAAAGGAAGCGCTGCTCGCTGGGCTCTCCGCTTGCCAAAAAACGTTTGAGATCGAGTATAGCTGCACCCATTTCTAGCCTACTGTCGAAACAATAGCTTCCTAACTGAGCGAAAAGTGTTCCCACAAGATCGTAAACCCCGTCTGAGATTAAAAGGAGATAAGCACCAGAATCGGTTTCTTTTTCATTCTTCTCGATTCTCAAGAAACCATTCTAGACCATTTCTGGGTGGTAATATCAACTTCTGCGCTCTCATGAAAGGAATGAAAACCGCTTTTTCACAGTTACTCCAATCATTGTTTCCAGAATTATAAGGTTGCACCTTGACGCCAAATCTGGTACGCGCTTAGCGCGCAACACAATATACATATGCGGAGCATAGAAAGATATCACTAAACTAGTAAAGCACCAGAAAAAAAGGAAATATGACAGTTTTTTTTTCAAAAATCCGCGATATTTTGTTCCGCGTTTTCCGCGTTTCGCAGCACTTTCTGTGGTTTTCGGAAGGCGGAACGCGGAAGGCCAAAAACGCGCGGAACTGCGGTTTTCGGAACGCGAAACGCGGAATTCCGCTCATCCTTGCTCGGTACGGTAGGAAGGACATTTTTGGCATGATGACGGACCGGGGGCCTGCGCCCCCCCCCCCCTCTCTGTGGTCGTCACACCTCACGCCTGAGCCTGGAAGCTTTGAAAAACGCTCATAACTTTTTTCAGATTGGGTTTAGGCAGCTGCGATAGGCATATTCGGACTTTTCGTCCGAAAATGGTTCTAGAAAAGTACATTTTATTTGGAATGGTCACTATGACTTATTGTGGTTCCCTTGTGAGTAGAGGCTTTAAATAAAACGGAGAGACAGTGAGAGAGCGTAGGGCAGACGGAGGCCGAGGCGTTGCGCTCGGCGCTCGCGCCTTGAATTATGTGAATTACGACGTTTTATAGAGGATATATCCAAAATAATATTAATAAGTGAAGTGACAGATAAATATGGACATTCGACCAAAGTTCGAAATGATTTTATTCTAATAAAATTTTTTCGAACATCCCGAATGAATGAATAAATTGAGTACCCTACCTTATTTTCTCCTCTAAAAGTACATGTAGTTCATTTTCGGTTCCAATTTTGGATGTACTTCTAATGAAAGTGTGATTCCATTTTTCAGCCTTGTCTTTTGGAATTCCTATAGTGGAAGCTTTTACAACAAAGCTAAGAAATTCGCGTTTAACAACCATGAAAAGTTATCTATCCAATTTCGATTGAGTCATTGTTTTCATACTCTTTAATATTATCGTCTTCTTCTACGCCAATGTTTTACAAACAAAATTTAATTTCCCAACCTATTTTAAAATGCACTAGTAATAGAGGTGTACTTCAAAGAGACTGTGCTTTTTCATTTTTCAGCCTTTCCTTTGTGAAATACTTCTATCAGAGGTGCACTTCTTATAGGGGTAATAAGGTACTTCGAAAATTTCCTCAATGGGCCTGCCTCTTTGAAAAATCTTAAAATGAATGAATAAATTCGATCGATGACGCTCTGAATCTCCCGAATTATGGAATAAATTCTACTCGGACTTCTTAATATTTTTTGAATGAATGTTTTGAAAAACCTGTGGCCGTATTCATGAAACGGCGGGCGCAGGAAGGTGGCGTAACCTTCTCGTACCCGCCGTATGGCCACCAGTTTTGTGGCTCCTCTGTCGAGATTTCAATCAAGGCGGCCTCCTCTTCGCCACCACGGTTGTGCATTTTCCGTTAACCGATTCACCAATTTTCCGGATTTACCGGTGTTTTCTGATATACCGATTTACCTAGTTTTTCTCGAAATTTACCGAAATTTTTACCGAAGAAAATTTTTTTTCTAATTAGCCTACTTCTTACTCGTATTTCACGGATTTGCTACTCTTAAGGCATGTCATTGGCGCGATATTCTTCTTCATCCTTCTTTTTGTTACTCTTTTTAAGCCTTTGGCTTACTTTTTAAATGTTCATACATACGATCTCTTCACCTTTTGTGTCACGTGGTTTTTCTTATCGAGATACTACTCCGAGAATTACATATTTTGTTCGAAAATGTCAACGGGTTTCAAAACAGCAAAGTCTTGAAGCAGATATTTCAGGAACTGGAAAAATTATTTTCGAATCCCCCGACACAACACTGAATCCACTGCAATTCTGGAACGACTCCATTGTTAAATCATCGTACCCGCGCCTTTCCTCACTGACCAATTAGTACTTTTACGCGCCTCCTGGCACAGTGGAGGCGGAAAGTATGTTTTCCTCAGCTGGCCTGATTTTGAGTGACTTTAGAAAGGCCTTGACGACAACAAATTTTGAAATGTAACTTTTTCTCAAAATCAACGTTCCGCTCATTGGGTTCAGCCGCTGAGCTAATATTTAAAACTCACTCATTATTTGCACTATCCTCATCACTTTTGAAAGTGATACATTAATATTATCGGTTATTTGTGCTATCCAATGGGATAGGCACCAGAAAGTAGAAGTCAGAATTTTTACCGAATTTTCCGTTTTTACCGTATTTACCGGAAAATAATTTCGGTAAAAGGTTCCGGTAAAAAATTTACCGAAAAAATTTTTCCGCACACCCCTGTTCGCCACCTGTCAGAGCAGAGACAGGCATGGGTAGCCACCTGCAGAGACGAAGAGGAGATCGCCGGGTAGGAAACTGCTGTGTCTCAGGAGTATGGTATACTTTGTCGCTGTAATGAGCGACAGGCATGCAATCTATCACAAATCGCGGCGGGACCCGCATCGGAGCAACGGCAACGGCTGTCATAGGAACAGATGTCGCGTGTGGGTCGCAGCGACGTGTCGTGGAGGGCTGACATACTGCAAACTTGCCATAGCGTGCCGCTACCACTGTCACTGTCGCTGTGCAGTGCACTGCGACAGCGACAGATTTAAAGGGCGGGAGGATGTCGTTGTCGCCGTGCAGAGCGACGCGACCGTGTGTCGCAAGAGTATACCATACCCCTCAACCCCGCTATCAATGCATTCCGGCGGGCACAGCATGCCCGACCTCGACTGAGCGAGTGGACGGGCAGAGCGCGCGCCGCCTGCCAGTAACATATTGATCACGTTCTGAAACGCAACATCGACGTAGCAGGTAGCCACTATTCTCTCCGTCGACCCGCTAGGTGGCTAGGAACCTTCCTGTCCATCCGCCAGGTAGCAGGTAGACTTCCTGTCTACCTGCCGGGCACCAAGACCGTAAACTCGTCCAACGGCGGATGGACTTTGGACCTTCCTGGGAGGCTCCCAATGCTTCGTGAATACGGCCACTGTTTTCATTGAATTCGAATAAGGATTCGCAATCTTCCTCCGAATATTTGATTAAACATTTAAACTGTCGAATATTGTTCTAATGATACGCGGAATTCGCTCACTACTCTTTCACACCGAATATGTTTGAATTTCTAGTTAATAAAATGCTTGAAAAAAATCCGCCACGGCGAAAAACCTAATAATGCGATATAACAAATGTTTAGCTCAGAAACGGTGTCTGCTTCGTTGGATAGTGTCTCACAAAACAATGTCAGACCCTCGCAATGAGTAAGGTGCGGTAATTAACGCAAGTCGACGACTTCCCGTAATTCACACATCGCTCGCACCTCGCCTAGACTCCGCCTCCTTGGGATATAACGTCCGCCACCCGATTCTCTGCCGCCCATAGCCAGAGACGCAGCGGATAAGTTTCTGTTTCCTTGGGCTCTATATAGATGGACTCCATTATGACAGATCACAGCCTTTTCGCGAGACCCAGATGATTTTGTTTTACACAACATTCACCACCCTCTAAACTGATTGAAACACAGGAGCATACCTCAAGCGACGATTGATCGATCTGAGTAGGTGTCTCCAAAATTTTCGAGGTGTGTTTCTCAATAGTCTTGCCCTTTTCTGAGAAACAAAACGAACATTACAGATCAAGAGATGCAGATTCTCCGATGTGACGTACCTTCAGCTATTCGCAAGTGGTGGTCTAGATAGCTCAGCCGTATATTTATTCCTTTTATCTCACGGCAGCTGACACTTTTCGACAACTCCACTACTTTGTCGATATTTTGCACTGTGACATTCGCATCCATCTGCTCAAACTGAAATCGCGCGATTAGGATTTGAAAAAAGGCAGCCAGCCAGATTGGTAGGTTAAAGCCAGTCTTCATCTGGAATATAGCGAAGACTATGTGGGTCTCAAAGGCAACAGACACGCTCAAAATGATATCGATTTTATGACATAAACTGAAGGTTTGGAGATGGTAGTATCGGAAAGTAACGAAAAACATGATGAAAACGCGATTCCTATAAAGAAATGATTTGCCGCTTTTTTCTGTAGATGGGAGTAGACGAGAAACACCTAAACAGACGATAGCGAAGCAAGCGACAAAACGGCTGAGCCACTGAACTCTTACAGCCTGCCGACAACTTTTTTGGGGTCTCCGCCACCGCCACGCCACTTTCATTTTTTTGGAGAACGTGGACAAAATGACCTAAAGTTTGTACCCTGAGGGTAATCGGCTACGGGAATGCTAAAATCAATTGTCAGAACTCACCATTTCTACTTCTAAGCCCTCTATCGATCAACATTAACGATTTTCTCAATATTGAGCAGAATGCATTTATGAGTGGTGATTTTTGTGGGTGTGGATTCATCAGTTAATGAAATGAGCACCTTACAACCATGAGTCGATCGTTATAATCGATCGATACCGATTAATATTATCGATTTTTGCCCTTTTCGTTCAAAATGCGGCGGTAACGTGGACCAAATGGCTCGCGATTCCGCACACGGGGGCAATCGGCCACGGGAATGCGAAAAGTAATTGTCAGAGCTCACCATTTCTACTTCTAAGCCTCTATGGATCTCTTTTATCGATTCTTCCTCAGATTTCATGAGACGCGGTCATGAGTCGTCATTTTTGTTGGGTGTGGATCCCTCAACTGCAAAAACTGATACCTCACAATCATAAATTGATTGCTATAACCCATCGCTATGAATCAATTTTATCGATTTGCACTTGTTGCACGAAATGCGGCATTGGGTGGTATAGTTTGACCGAATCGAATGATTCGAAAAATCATTCGACCCAAAAAGTCCACTTCGAATTGTTCGAGAATGAATTCGATAGTCAACTATTTCGAATGAACAGAATTTCCAGAACATTCAATTGTTTCACGAGAGAATGTGTATTGACGCAAAGGTGTGTAATGACGCATATCGTAAATCTGTTTTGAAACCTTGAAATATTTTGTAATTATTTCCTATCGGAGGTAGATGATGAGAATCACTTGTTTGCATTATTTGCATTAGTTATACGCACCAATTAGTATATTTTTCTCATAGTTACCCGTCTCGTGAATACTTTGTCTTCTTCGACATATAACAGTTTCACTCAACTCTAAAAGAACGAGAATGATCTTAATCGAATATTGATCTTATTTGAGTCGACAACTTATAGGCCAAGTCGAATGAAAAATTCAACTATCTATTCGATTGAAAAAGTCGACTATTCACTCGAAGAGACGAATGTTCGAAAAGTCCCAATTTTCGATTTATCCGAAAAACCGACCATTCGAAAAGTATCAATTTCCGAATTATTAGAATAGTCGAATATTCGAAAAAAAAACCGATGAAATAAAACCATTGTGATTGTGATGATCCGTTCGTGTGAGCTCCTCGATTCGGGCATTTTGTAGTTTTTGTTTCTGCTGTCGTTCACTACCTTACTCAGTAAAGTCTCTCTTCATAAAAAAGAGATAAATATCAGAATTCAATTAAGCACATCTTGAAAACTTTCATTACGTGCGATATGTATATGCCAGTAGATTTAGGTACTAGGGTTACTCCAGAATGTCTTGTTTATCTTTAATTTACTTTATTTTAAAACTCGGAATTGATATTTATAGGTGTGTGGTGTGTGTGTGAACACAGCCCAAACACCATATATCCTCTGTTTCCGAGCGAAATTTATTTCCGTTCACCGCGTGCGTCTGCGCGCGTACTCTGCGTCTCCTTATCCCCGCACTTTCACGCTGTCTCTACCCTAGCTCCGCACAAGCGCGCGAGGGAACAGAGTAAATTTGGCTCGGAACCAGAGGATATGTACAGCTCAACCCCGCATTGCCGTGCAGTCCGCAAAGTGCGCGCGGATTCCTACCGGGTGGTGGCCAACGTGTATTCCGACTACTGAAGAGGAGGGAGAGACGAGGGAGCAACGTGGGAGGAGCAAGGCTCCTGATTGGACGCAACAAAGGGCTAGCGACAGCCCACTGGCTGCGTCTCTCCTGTTTCTTCCGCCTCTTCGCGGTTTAAAATACACGATGGTCACCACTGCATTCTACCATACCGCCAGCCGCCGGTGAGATTTAGACGGCCCGCGCCAGCCGCGGGCTAGATTCAAATGTTTTTTCTTTGGGAAGCAAGCCACCTACCTACCTGTAAGTAGCTTCATTGGATGAATTCACACACTCCACCAACCATTCAGCGATGGGCGAATTGGAGGGAAGAACCCTCACTACGCAGAACAAGTGTAAAGCTTGGAAGCTTCGAGCAAAGTTCTCTCACAATCGGTGATGAATCATTAGTAAAGGCTGTTTTCGGAATCTTCATAGAATCCAGCGTTTGATGGCGCTTTCTGGTTGGAGAAAAGGGTTCTCGACCCTATCGCCGATTTCAATTAATGAACTGCTCGTTTTCTACTTATAACGGAGATGCCCCGGCCTGCCACTTCCGCGCTCTATCGTGCAGGCCGGGGCGCGTCCACAGCAGGACGGGCCACAACCACAGAATGCCGAGACATCTGCACTAGAGTGAGGATCGAATATTCGAGTTCGAATAAATATTCGAATTTTTCGAACGAATTTTCATTCGAACATTCGAATATTCGAAAAGTGTGAATGTTCGAACATTAATCGAATTCGACTATTCGCAAAATGTGAATATACGAACATTATTCAAATTCGATTATTCGCAGAGGTGAATATTCGAACATTATTCGAATTTGAATACCCGAGCTGATTTAACAAAAAATATGAAAATCAGCTCTAATGTATTGAGGAATCGACATACCTTTCAAGACTGTATTCATTTTCTTCACTACTCCATTGTTCCATTTTTCGAAACGCAAGAGCTAATTTTTTCCCCACACCGTCTGATGAGGCTACTAGGGCGGTTCTAACAGGGGGAGTCACATGGCAATCAAACTTGGCCACGCCCTTTTTTCATGCCGCCGCGCAATTATAACGCCAACCTTCGTTAGGTGGAGCCATGTACTCCACCGACCTTCACCCCGGGGCAGGTGAAGTGGGGAACCTCCGGTTTTTCGTCCATAACTTGTTTGTGCTCAGAGATAGACCTTTGGTGAAAAGTTGTTCTCGGTATTCACATACAAATCTGCATTGAAAAACGCTTTCAGTTTTGAAAAATAGGTTCTCCTTCTTCCAGCCGAATTCAGTTTATAAAGTGCATTTTTTAGTCTGAAATTAGTTGTTTTTCGTTCATAACTTTCTTGTGCTTGGAGAGACCTTCGGTGAAGCTTGTTTTCAAAATCTCGATGGAATTCTGCGTCAACTTGTGCTTCCAGTTTGGAAAAGTATTTTCTCGATCCTTCAGCCTAATCCATTTTACGAAGCACCGGTTTTCCGCCTATAACTCTTTAACCTTTGGAGATAGGGTTTTGGTGAAGGTTGTTTTTGAAATCTGCGTAAAATTCTGCGTTGAATGATACATTGGGTTCCTAACTTTGCTTGCTTAATAAGCCAGCCAGATCGGTGGAGCCGAGCCCCGTTGTTGGCTCCGGCAGAACTCTGCGTCTCTCATTTAAACCATAGAGGCGAGAGCACCCTATGGAGATAAATATGAAAATCGGCTTCACCGACCTGGCTGACTTACGGGGCAAGCAAAGTTAGGAACCCGATATATCATTCGACGCCGAATTTTACAGAAATTTCAGAAACAACCTTCACTGAAACCCTATCTTCAACGGTCAGAGTTATAGGCGAAAAACCGGTGTTTCGTAAAATGAATTAGGCTGAAGGATCGAGAAAATATTTTTCCAAACTGGAAACGTTATTCGATGCAGAATTTTATGGGGATTCTAAAAACAACCTCCGCGAAAGGGCTGTCTCCTAGGGTAAAAAAGTTATGGACGAGAAACTTATTGCTTTTAGTGAAAGAAACGTTAATTCATAAATTGAAATCGGCTGAGAGATTGGGGACGTATTTTCTCAAATTGAAAACATTAATTGACGCAAAATTTCATGAAGATTTCGGAAACAGCTCTGGAGGAAGATCCATCAAAAAGGGTAAAAATGGTATGAGCGAAGAACAGGCAGTTTTTCAAAAATCGCTTGAAGAAATTTTCCGACAAATTTTGACTCCAAGACAGCTCAAAGGAAATTTTTCATGACCAACCTTCTACTTCCCCACAGCTCGCACTTAGTTTGGCTGCCGTTCGGACTGCGATCCGCGTGTGCGCTGCGGTTCGAAGAACAGTTCGTGCTGTGGGTGGCCGTTTGTGGGGGCCAGCAAGGTGGCCATCAATCGATGCCACACGAATTTTCGCGGTCTCAATCATCTGTTTTAGCTCGGTGACGAAAATTTTTAGTGCTCTCCTCATTTCGTTATCGACTAATCTTCCGTTTTCAATATTTTCTGCTGCCATATTCAATCTCTGCTCTCTGTTTGGGTAGGTTTTTTTATTACTTTCATTGTTTTTGGAGTAATTAGTTATTTTCATTCATTTTTATTCGTTTATTCATCTGTTTCTCGGTAATTTATTCCTGATTTCATTCATTATTAATTCATTTACTATTTTATTTCTTATTGACGATTCAATGTTTCCGTTTCTGGCACATTTGAACATTTATATTTATTAATTCACATTTGCTCATTCATTTATTTGCTGTCTCAGTCATTTGAATAATTTAAATTGATTACCAAACAATATTTTATATCGTCCAAATATTTTGTTAGATATTTGTCGAAATTTTCCTGATAATTTCGAAAAGGGTCTCTTGCTCTATTTAGACTGATTTTTGGTATTCTTTTTCACATTCTCTACCTTGACAGTGTAACATTTCCCACAAATTCAGCACCACTCTCGTAGGCATCGCAGGTAGTTCACATTTCAGGTAATCAGGAAAGCCGCTGCTCAACTCGTAAACGCGTGCGAAAACAGAATGATATTCATAAATGATACACTAAGAAAAATCATATGCAAGAACATAACGTCAGTTTATACAACACAGTTCTAAAGCGCAAACCAGCTCAAAAAATTGCTTCCAAGTCAAGGTAGAGAATATAAAAAAGAATAGCCAAAATTAGCTGAATGAAAACAAGCAACCCTTGAATCGAAATTACACTACATAATGATCATTTAAAATTATTTTCCGCTTTCCAGTCAGTAGCGTAACTGTTGAAACGCCAAAACAATACAATTGGAAAAAAAAGTGGCCCCATATGTAATTTTCAAACAATATTTATCAAACTATTCTTTGAATATATAAGTTGTTGATTAGTAATAACTGAATGAGGTAATAACAAACGAAATAATCAAATGGATACACTCAAATGTCTAAGACAGCAAATAAATCAAATAATGAATAAGTAAATGAACAATTTATAGATTAAAAAGGTGAAATAATTGCGTAGGAGAACAAAAGTACCAGTTCCTAAGTAAATAAAAAGTTAATGAATGACAAATGAATGAAGACAAAAATAAATTAGCGAATAAACGAATAAAAACACATTTCAAAAAAACTCACTCCAAAAACAATGAAAGTAATGAAAAAACCTACTGAAACTGAGAGCAGAGATTGAATATAGCAGCAGAAAATATTGAAAATGGAAGATTAGTCGATAACAAAATGAGGAGAGCACTAAAAATTTTCGTCACCGAGCTAAAACAGATGATTGAGACCGCGAAAATTCGTGTGGCATCGATTGATGGCCACCTTGCTGGCCCCCACAAACGGCCACCCACAGCACGAACTGTTCTTCGAGCCGCAGCGCACACGCGGATCGCAGTCCGAACTGCAGCCAAACTAAGTGCGAGCTGCGGGGAAGCAGAGGGTACAAAGATCATTTCATTAAGAATAGTGAATTTCTAAAGGAGGTCATCTAACGGAAAAAATGTTTCAAAATTAATGTTTAAAAAGAAAAATACATTGAATGCAAGCAAAAAAGAGGATAAGAAAACGTCAAATTTTGAAGTTGCAAATCTATAGGGAACCTCTGTTATCCCCACTCAGTTATCCTAAGCAACCTTCACCTCTCGGGCCGTTGTCTCCACCCCAATGAGCCTGTGACACCAACCCGGGTGTTTCCTTCCCTTCCGAAATCGTTTCGGCGCGGAGAAATAGGGGTGGCCAAGTGGCGGCGATAACAACCTTGGGGGTGCTAAACACAGATTCGAGATGTTGAAATTGTTGTAGAAACTCAAAATGCGGTGATTTTTGTCGTTCCGAACCGCATTTTGAGTTTCTACAACAATTTCAACAACATCGATCAAATGAAGCTCAGGAATCAAGCAATACAGATTCGAGATCCGTTTTCGGTGTTACGGAAGGTTGCCGTAGTTTGTCGACGTTTTAGATTTGGCCGTGCTATCTCGCCAGTCCGGGCCACTTGCCCACTGCATATGGTCACACCAATTTCTCCGCGCCGCAACGCTTTGGCAGGGGATACAACCCCGGACTGGTGTTCTTAATGCGCGGCGGCACGGAAAAATGGGCAAGCCCTAGTGGGATGGCAATTGGTACCCCCCCCCCCCCCCTTCTAGTGATAGCACCGATTTGCCTAAAACTTCGCCAAGAAGTTTTTTGAGCTGTGGATTAAGAATCTCTTATCCTTTGCGCAACTTTTAAAGGATTAATGGCTCAGACAAAAACGCGCTCCACGCCCCGCTGAAAGCCACCAGCGGGATAGTGGCCGTGGAGCGCAAAATCCGAAGTTTTGTCGCCCACTGTAGTAGCTATCGCGGGGGCGGTAGCGACTGTCGTGGGCGAGTAGCCGCTTCCTGCCCTGGTGATAAGCCCCTCTGAGCTTTTTGTTTCCAAAAATATACTCACGCACCGGTGCACGACGCGGCCGCACGCCAACACGCGACCCGGCCAGTGCACCGAGCACCAACTGGGGCCACCAGCGATTGAGCAGGGCCTCCAGCGTCCAGGCGGAGCCAAGTACCGCGAAATTGGGCAATTGAACAGAAGGCATTGCCTTCATCCGAGGCCTGGCTCAGAACCGCGTCGTATGCCTCCCTTGGAAACTAGCGTCTCGAGCGTCGAACATCATTTTGGGGGCACGCTTTGCCCGTGATGGGCACGCTCTCGTGTCAGGATGGCAAGCACTCGCCTATATCGTGTCTCCGGGAAAGTGGGAAGATCGGAGTGAGCGTCGAGCTCCTTTTTATCTAAGAAGGTTCAGAGCTAAGTTCTCTAGGCAAAATTTCAGTCATATCGGAGACTTTAACGATATAATTACCCTATACTTACCGTGATCTTTCGAAGCACCGAAAGTGGATCTCTTATTCATGTTCAGCACCTCGAATAAACTCCTTAGGCTAAGTTAGAGCGGAAAAAATGATTTTGTAGCGTTCTTTGCGTTGTAGCCCGTACAGGTTTAGAAATGAGTCGTGCCTTATTAATTTCATTTGTAGGTGGAAATAGAGCTTTAGAAGAAGAATTCAACTTGTTATTGCCGCTCATTTCGTAGTTGCGCGATATTGCTATGGATGCTTAAATTATTCGTCATTCGAATATTCGAATTTCGAATATTCGTTCGTTCGAAATAAAAATGAACGAATTTATTCGAAATTCGTTCGTTCGAAATAAAAAATTAGCGGATTTATTCGAAATTCGTTCGTTCGAAATAGAAAATGAACGATTTTATTCGAAATTCGTTCGTTCGCAATAAAAAATGAACGAATTTATTCGAAATTCGTTCGTTCGAAATAAAAAATGAACGAATTTATTCGAAATTCGTTCGTTCGGTCTCTTTTTAAAAAGTCCTCACTCTAATCTGCACAATATCATTTTCATCGATTAGGTGATTAATTCCTTCACGTACAACGCCCGCGATCCCCTCCCCCCAAACCCTCAATGAGTGCTATATCCCCTTCCAAATATAACCCGATAGGCCGTACTTCTAAGGCTCGTTCACAGCAGGTCGCTTCGACTTGTCGCGACACTGCCAACAGTTAGAAAACCCATCGCGCGAACAGATCTTGTACTGAGCCGCGACGGTTTGGAACAGTTTGCAGTTTCAGTCGCGATCGCCGAGCGACTGGGGTATTTTATAGCTGGTCGAAGCGACCTGCTTGATTTTGTTAGCCCGCTTCGACTAATCGCGTCGCTTCCATGATGGAAGCGATTCGCCTAGTCGAAGCGACTAGTCCGCACTCTTTCATCACAACCTTGCGTGTGTGGCGCAAAATTGCAGACGTCACAGTTCACTGGCGTAAAATACGGCATGTGGAAGGAAAAAACGAGTATTTATCATACATTTACGAAGAGAGAGATGAGAAAATGTAATGAGGCTACCAAAAAATTACATTTCATGCCGGGAGCAACTAGTAACTTTAGCTTTAGTTTTTTGTTGCTGTTCAAGCGAATTCCACCTCACCCTCTTTTGGAACCATTTTTTTTGTTTTAAAACTGTGCAAAACTCTTTTATCTAGTAGGTAAGGGCAAGAATGTCAGAAAAATAAGCAGGAATGCCAAGAAAAGAAGCTTTTTTTCATTTCTGATGGCTTGGTCCGCAATTGTCCGTAAATTTCACGGGAAATTAAGTTCGCCAGAGCGTTTTGGAATCGCTGGACGAAACGATTTCGAGTCGCGGCACGGAGCGATTTCAGATCGCGACAGTATGGGCACTTCGACTTCAAGTCGAAGCGACCAGCTATGAAAGAGCCTTTAGCGGGTGTCGCCTTAACGTCTAGTGAGTAAACCAGGGAGCCTTCCTTATTGCCATCCCACAAAGTGTGCAGTGGCTACAAGGGCTGTGCGTTATAACGTTAACGCGTCAACGCATTAACGGGTTAACGCGGTTTTTTCTCGAAAATTAACAAATAACGCTTAACGAAAGTCTTGAAACCATGTTAATTTATAGTTCGTTAATTGTTGTGGAATGATATCCCAGGGTAGTGCACGAGGTGCGGGTCGGCCAGGTCTGCTCAGACCCCCACTCCAGTGCCAATTTAGCTAACCCCCCCCCCCCAGCACCATGAGTAGGTCGATTTTTGATTTTTTTTATTCACCTAGAGCTGATCTGCTCAAACAGTGTTTATCCAGCAGGTTTGCCTCTGTTTGTCTACAGTGAAATTACTCTTGTCGTACTAAAATGATGAAGCCAGTGCAATGCGAAAAAAGCGGATGTTTGCGAGGACGAGAGCACAGAACAGCGCCCATCGCATTTATGTAGGAAGGGGCTGAAAGTTTGAAAGTGTATGTATAGTGAGGTCCACCAAATTTTGTACATCTACCTATCAATGAGAAGCGGTCGGCAGAAGATCGATATGTATGCATGAATTCCTATGCAAAACGCTCGCCACCTTTTGAGCGAGATCGGCTGTGCTGCCATGAGTTTCAAGCACATCGATCTTCGACTAACTGCTTCTCATTGTTAATTAGATGTGCAATTTATTGGTGGACTACGCTATAACTTCTAACAGTCTGTGCTGTGTAATAAAATGCGGATGTTTGAGAAGGGGGGGGGAGTTCGATTCCGCCCGAAGTTCGTATTTATGCAAAGTACGAGTCATGATAGAGGGATATTTGAGTCAAGCGGTTCCTTCGTCCAAGATGGAGGTTGAACACTACTACAGTATACGGGCTCACACTTTCTCCGGTGTGGTCCCGCCGGAAGTCGAGAATTTTGAAAACTAAGAGTCGCGAAAGTAGGAGACCGTAATTTTTCTTCTAAAAGTGCATGTACTTCTAATTCTCAGGCTCCTTTTTTGGATGTACTTCTAGTAGAGGTGTACTTTAATAAAGGATGCCCTTCTATTTATCAAGCCATGCTTTTTTATTTTCATCATCAAAATTTTAATAACAAAACTATGATTTTCGCCACCAACAACCATGAGAATTCGGCTAGTAAATTTCGGGAGAGTCATCGCTTGATCACTCATTGATATTATCGTCCTTTTCTAAGCCGTAACACTGCTTTAGAGTCTGAATTTTTATTCCTTATCTTATTTAGAAGTGTACAACTAATAGGGGTGTACTTCAAATGGAGGGTGTACTTCTAATAGAGGAAATACGGTATTTGAGTTAAGCGTGGTTGATTTTCCCTGCACATGAAATTTCACCCACCGTCTGAGATCGACGCTGGAAGGCGCTACACTGTACTCGTAAACGTCGAAGAAAAAAAGTGCAAGTCCTCGAAAGGAATAGGTTTTTGAAAGGTTATAAGTTAAGCAGTAAAAGAGTTGGCTCAAAAAACCCTGGCGTCCAAAAACTAGGCTTTATATTCTACCGTTTGCAACCTTCCGCACTCCTTGAGAGCGCCTTTGAGGAGCATTTACTGTTGTGGGTTATTCTCTAAAATGCACTGTGGGCCCACACCTAACGAAGTAAGTACTGAGAAAACTCGAACGTTGACGCGAACCCACACCAGGTAAATTTTCGCGAAGGGCGCACTCCAGAGGTGCGGTAGGCTTCAAACAGTAGGTTATAGAGTGTAGTTTCCTGAAGCTAGAATTTTTTCCGGGTACCTCATTTAGAACTTGAGTTACTGCAGTTTTAAAACCCTAGTTTACATAGATTCGTCAACTTGGATGTTTTTTGTCTTCTTCCTTTATCAGTGCAGCGGTCTTCGACGTTCATTTGAGACGCTGAAACACAACATAGAGTAAATCGACCACGCTGGACTGAAATATACCACTCCCGTGACTTCTACTTCTCAAAATTTCTGACCTCCGGTGGAACCATCAATGAGAGAGGTGTTAGCCCTTATATTGAAGCGGTGTTCGGCCTCAATCTCAAAGAGGAAAGTTTTTGTACAGGGTAAATCGCTCAACTCAAATATCAACTCTACTAACTCATAGAAATCTTTCGCAGAAATCATGCAGCATTTAATAGACAAACTTGAGGATTCATATGTCTTGCCCATCATTTGGGAACACCTTCACTATGACTTTACCCTGAACTTTCTAATTGAACACCTTCACTATCAACTCAGTTCAAACAGCATTTCAGTCAAACCGCGATGTATAGTTGAATTAATTGAAATTCATGTGAAAAACTGCTCCGGGCGGTTTTCACTCACATAAACGATTGTCTATGGGTCTTCCTCCGGAGGTCAGACACCTCCGGAGCACATCGACCCCTCCGGAGCTCAGAACCCCCTGTGGGGACCTCTCCCGCGCCGAGCCCAGTATGGCACTCACTGATATGGGACATCTGATAATTGATTGATTTTTGACGTGATAATGTTTTTCTTTTTATATTTTGACGAAATGCAAAATTAACGTATTAACGCATTAACGAGTTAACGCGTTTTTTTTTCGAAAATTAACGATTAACGCTCAACGAAGAAATAATTTTCATTAACGCACACCCCTGGTGGCTACCTAACTTTGCCGGCGACATCTCCCTTCGAATCCTCATGGGACCTTGTTCCGTATATAACACGAGTTCGGCCCCGGCGATCAATGTGTCATCAAAGCGACGCATATATGCGCAGAGGCCGAACGGCCCGGTTTACTCGCTCAACTCTCCCGACCTGTAGTTCACTACCGAAATTTCCCCGGTCTGGCGATTCCCAATTGTAAGTAGTTTGTATACAGTGCGTGCAGCAGCAGCGGTTGTACGCAACTGCAGACCGGAATCCGTTCAGATTAGGACAGTATTTGCAAAACCACTATAAATTCGAAGGAAGATTTTTGATGACTCTCAATTACCCGAATAGAGCAAACGAGCCTTAGAAAATGAAAAGATTTTTGGATTTGCTATAAACTACGTAGTTCTGGCGATTATTGCAGAGCTGCTGCCCAAATACTGCATGCGTCTGAGGGAAGGAGCACAGTTAGTAAACAAAACTGGACGCGAGGTGGCGAGCGGTCACAGAAGAGGGGGGGGGGATGCTCAATTCGACTGAAATCAAAACTTATTAAGAACTAAGTGAATCTAGTGATGAATAAAAATTTTCACTTCAAAACTGCACTGGTTTGGAAGGGAAACGGACCCTAATACACAAATATGTTTGAAGTGTTTTCTGTGAAAGGGAAAGCCTTGGAAAAAGTTGTGAAATTTCCAAAAGGTTAGGCTCCGCGGAAATGGTTAAGGATTTGGCATTACCACAAAATGCTACGGAGTTCCTAGTATGGAGTTTTAAAGGTTGGGCTCCGCAGAAAAGGCTAAAGATTTGGTTTTGCCGAAAAATGCTGTGAAATTCCTCCTAATGAATTTGGCAGTCGACAAATCTTTCAAAATATTGTAAAATTCCCCTTGTTGGATTTGGCAATTGACTAATTGTTTTAAATGAAGTGAAATTGTTGCGAATCGATTTGGAAGGCGCCCAATAAATAATCAAAGTCAAATCACGCGCCTTGAGGGATTGACGCGTCCTTTGATCCGCCACGCCCACACCGGCCGCCGAAGCCGCCGGAGCGGGTAAGAGCAGTCCTGTAGTTCCACTACCAATGAACTATTTTTCACTATTCAACGCATCAAAAGTCGCAAACTATTACAAAAAAATCAATGAGGATTGAGCAAGTAGTATTTCAGAAATGATAAAATAGGGAAATGATAAGTAACATCACTGTTTTTTATAAATTTCCCAATCGTCTGATGCGAACAGTCACAAGGAACCTGAAGGGCAAAGCTAGCGTACAAGTTGGAGGGAAGGGGCTGCACTGTCGACAGGTCGGTCACAGCGCCTTGTCCTGACATACATACAAATGAATGCAAGCAGAAAACACTAAGATGTATTATGAGAACCTACCTTGATGCAACTTATCGCCAAGGTCTCTGCGGCATTTTCTAATGTCTGCTAGATTTGTCGCTGTTCTAGCCTGATCCAAATTAAACTCGACGCCAAATCCCACCAGGCGCGTGATTTGACTTTGATTATTTATTGGGCGCCTGCCAAATCGATTTTCAACAATCTCATTACATTTAAAACGATTCGTTAACTGCCAAACCCAACAAGGAGAATTTCACAACACTTTATGACTTTGTAAACCGCCAAATCCATCTTCAAAAATTTCACAACATTTGGAAATTTCCGTTAATTGCCAAACCCAACAAGGGGAATTTCACAATATTTTCAAAGATTTGTCGACTGCCAAATCCATCAGACAGTATTTCACAGCATTTTCCGGTAAAACCAAATCTTTAGCCTTTTCTGTGGAGCCCAACCTTCAAAACTCCATACAAGGAACTCCGTAGCATTTTGTGGCAATGCAAAATCCTTAACCTTTCCCGCGGAGCCTAACCTTTTGGGATCATATTAAGGGAAGGAAGCCGTGTAGAAGAGTGGGCGGAAACTTACCTTAATCACTTTTGTAAGCGAGTATACTGCCTTTAAAGGCATAGTCTAACCCCAGAATCGCTTTTCAATTCTCCTGCCTTCTTGCCACTTTTTCTTTCGCTGGTGGTCGAGTTTTCCTCGCTTTTTCTCGGTTATTTGAGCGAACAGAGATTTCGCGCTTCGCACGGTCGCTATGCACGGCGACCGGACTATAATAGCAAAAAATACCCCTGAGTTTGGACTGCGCCTTTAGGTAAGAACTGGGTGCAATTCTAGTGGGCGGAAGCTGAAAGGAGCGAAGCTAAGAAAACGTCCAAGCCAAATCTGTTGTAATCGCTGTAGGACTTTTCGAAGGAGCTCATCTTTTCATAAACTGTGTACTGGTGACTAGAAGGGCTCTGCGGGGCTGTTCCGTTTCCGATTCCATTTCCGTCTTTCCGGTGTTTTTTGGGAAGTTCCGTTCCGCTTCCGTTTCCGAGTTTTCGGGCCCGGAAACGGAACAAATTGTTGTCGCACGATTTATGGAATTAGGTCTAGGCGAGGGTTTTTGAAGGTATCGTAGACCGCTGGAAATCACTTCCGACCTCTTGCGTTCGATAAAATATTTGAACCTGGCTGAGATCATTCACCAAGTTCCGGTTCCTGATATTGCGACCCCATAAAATAATCTCATGCGAGGCAGGAATTTTAACGCCTTTTGTGGTGTCTTGAAATTAACTCAGACGAATCATCGCTCGGAGCGGGACCGGAGATCGCCTCGAACGACGCTGTCTCTCCGCTTCGTGCGAAAATTAGCCATCTAAAAGGGCGACAGCAGCCGCTCTCGAGCGACCGCAGTCTCGCTCGGAGCGATAATTGGTCGCATTTGGCACTGCAGTCCCTGCCCCTGCGATTTTCTTTATTTTCGCCTCTCCTGGAGGGGATAAGTTTTTCAAGAGGATAAGGTGCAGGTTACAGCCTGTGGGCCAAAAGGTTAATCCTGCCACAGGCAGCAACAAGGATACCATCCCAGTATGGTCGGCAATGAGGAAGCCTTCCCCACTGCGGGCCATGGGGAATTCCCTCGGCCGCTCAAAATTGTCCTCTTGAGAGTGACCCGAGGTCCCTTCTGCACGAGACGAGCCGCCTTTTATACCCGCAGGATTGGTTGTTCTTTGAGTGATAACGTGGCTCGCACGTTATCACTCGAAAAACAACCAATACTGCGTATCTCTCTCTATCTCTGACGATGGCACCGCTGTCGCCCTTAGAGCGACCGGACAGCGGCCGACGTTGATATTCCTACCGGACAGGAACCGCGGTGCCAGTTGGCCCCTCGGCCGCTGTCCGGGCGATGACGTCATAATTGGGAGGAGCCGGTCCCGCTCAGAGCGATGGTTCGTCTGAGAAGTTGTTTTTCCTCTGAGAATGAATGATCAAAAAATCATTTCCTCTCGATTCCACTTCTTCGTTCGTCTACCTGCACAGAAACAATAAAAAACGTGTTTTTCCCGCAAGTGCTGTCTTTCAGAAAGGAGTCTCGGCGGAGACACAGGGAGGTGGCCACGTCCGTTTCCTAAAATCTTGAAAAAGATTTCCGCACAGCCCTGGTGACCAGAATTTGACAGGCCTTTGCGATAGTTTTCGACAGAGCTACGACCCTTTTCCCGTGAGCCAATTTTTTTCATAATTTCCAAAAATTTTACGATCCTCGTCCGGAGATAAAGAATTCCTGAAGGTTTTAAAGTAAAATGGTTGGGGAAAGTTCAAACCCGTAGTAAAATTCGGTCAATCGATCAGGTCCCCAGCCGGTTGTCGTTTTTATTTCGAAAATGGATCTAGCTGGAAGACATAGTACGCGCACCAAACCTTGATCCACCAAACTCCTACGTTCTCAGACAGACCAATGCAAAGTTTTGAACAGAAGTGGTTTCCAGCGCGTACGATGCCATTAAAGGCAGGATTTGCGATGAAAACGGTTGTTGTGCTAACCTCATGAAGAGGTATTTCTCACCATCACAAAAGTGGAAATAGGTGTAAAGTCGGAGAAAAAACTAGCAGGAACAAGTTACGGCCGCTAATTACGGATGTCCGCCCGACCGAATCAACAAGATTTTTATGAAAGCTTGTCTTGCCGCCTTTTATTTTACTCTCAAAGTAGTAGCTATCTACTTTGAGAAACTATTGACTACTTTAACACCACAACGAGCGCAACAATCACATATGAAAATCCCGTTGAAGGCACAGAACACCCAAAAATTATTCTTCAAATTATGCAATTTTCGTACAGCAAATCACTGATCACAATGGAATCTCAAAAAAAAAAGTTCAAGGCCCCTTTGAACACAGTTACGGCTCCTCAAAAAAAAATTACAATGACTGTGGAGCGAAAATTAGGAAAACAAGTTGTCTCCGACTTGTGTTTCACTTCATTAGCAGTAGCAGCATGAAAGATGTTCAGAAAGAAGAGAAAGATCGGCAATAAAGTGAAAATTGAAGAAACGGTCGAAAATCGTCTGTCTATCCAGCCGTCGAAGCTCGAAAATCAAGAAAAGGGGCGCGCCCCGTAACAATGATTGAGGAAGTCGGGCCCGTAGTTGTCGCCTATACCTCCCTTGTTTGGAGGAATTGAGATATCGCACTTTTTAGGTGTTATAAAGGAGGGATCTACTACACAATTACAATAGAAGCCCAAAATTCATGTCTGAGGGTATACAGTCTCTCAGGCATCTTTCTTAATTCTCACCGCAAACGCGGCACGCGGGATGTGTGGTGGACTACAAAACTCTTTACCGCGCGGAACGAGCGGGAAGCAACTATGAAACCTCCGGCGGTACCGCCTTGGCGGTGCGGTTAAGTTGGGCCTACACTATGAAATGCACAGACATTTTTGGCTTGCATTTGACAATATAGTAGCGTAGGTTAATCCCAGAAATATTTACGTCGGAGTGAACTTAAACTGAGAAGAGAGCAGTGATTCAAATGATGAAACCGCCATTGCGCTTAGAGCGGCGCCGCTTCGGTGGTGCTCGATGGTAGGCACGTCCGTCGCGAGAACGCCGCGCGGGGTAAAAGTTTCATAGTCCACCGTCCGTGCGTGGGCCGCGTATGCGTTGAGGACCAGGAAAGATGCCTAAATAAGGGCAAGTGAACACCTGCAATTAGAAGTCCCTACTTGTTCTTGTGCCTCTTTTCCTCAAACTTTCATTTTGCACCTTTATAATGTTCAGATCTACCTCATCGTGAGAACAGCAAAACAACAGCCTTTATTGCGAGCCCCATTTTCAATGTGGCACTAAGTAATATATAATATTAGCGTAAATATGCCGATTGGTCCACTCGTCAAAAACGGAAATGGAGAAAAAATACACAAACTCGTACGCCGGCTTGAAACTATTAGGGGGGGGGGCACTCGAGAAAATGAAATGATTCACCCATGAAAATGAAAATTTGTGCTGATATCATATGCTTGATAGCGTTATCAGTCATTGTTTTCGTAGAGACTCCATGGAAATACTTCGACTTCTGAAAGCGGTATCATTCATTCTCCAACTAAATCCTGAGTACCCCCCCCCCCAAATAGTTTCGTACCCATACGTCTATTATGCCAATTCTTTCGTTTGTCCGCACCAAGTTCGTAAAACTTGCCCAACTAGGCAAAAATATGCTAATCTGAGCAAAACATCGCTAGACCCGTGAATTCTCGTCTCACGAAAGCAGAAGGAATAACGAGTCATTCGGTCGGAGGCATCTTGCCACCTATCGGCAGAATACGAGCAATAAGTCGCTCTTGCGCTGGCACATACAACGTGTCCCGAGACGGCTTGGAGTTAACGATGGTATTGATAACATGTTCCTGACAGCTGCTGCAGCTGTACTGGTAGCTCTGGGAAAGAATGAATCAAATAACAAATAACCAACGATGGAAACCCCCCAGCGCCACTTGATTCTCGCAGATAGCTCTGGAGGACGCTGCCTTATTCTGGCTATTCAACCTGCTAATGATAGGAAGAAACAGGAAAACTGCTGAGAGGTCTGAATCATACGTTTCTGAACTGATCAGCGACTTGCTCGACGAGTTCCTTGAGCGAATGTTCTGGATCAGATGCCGATATCCATGCGTACAAAGTAATATCAGAATAAGACGAACGATCGAGATTACCGCGAGAATGGGCCAAAAGCGCCCCAGGCACACGAATCTGAGGAAAAACAAAACCTCAGTGCAGCGATGAAAATTATGTCACCGGAACTTACACGTTTGAGCTCAGAGATTACTTCATCGAAACCTTGTAGGAGAGCAGCTGCTTTTGGCCTCTGCTGCTGAACCTAAATTTTCTCAATAGAAAAGGTCACTCACTCGATTGGTGAAACCTCCATTAACCAATCAAAAACTGAAATTCAAAAACATTGAATGATGAGGAATGCGGAAAAATGAGTCGAAAGTGATTATAGCGCCAAGACGGCAATCTCGACGATCATTCGCCACACAACCATATACTTTAGAGAACAGGGTTGTATCACGAAGGCAAAATAATGTCCATGTTTCAGTGGCACATTCTATGTGGTGGATGATTTGAACCCAACGTCTGAGCAAAAGGCACAGCCTGCATTCAAGGTAGTTTTCGCTATCCTCCAACTGATTTCAGCGAATGATTTCATAGAATTCAGCATATAGAATACGCCTAGCAAGCTAGGTTAGAAGGTTAAATGAAAAGAAAACTCTGCAAAACTGCGTTGAAGTCGAAGGCATAATTTTGGCATAGAGTTCATCATAAGGAAAATTGAGAACGAGGACCCCATAATCAATACTCCCTTCTCACTGAGGAAGGAGGAAGATATCTCGAGCGTGAAAAGCGTCTGCGAAAACAAACTGTATACTTATTAATTCTTAACCCTCCGTAGTACCACTGTTTAGAAGCTCGACCTGAGCTGCTGTTCTCAAGACACATATCACGGTGACAACCGCACCTTCTGAAATGCGCCATAAGCTGCCGAACACCTGAAAGCAGACCAAGTAAACTCTGGTACCGCCGTAGTGACCTGTTGATTTCGATTATCACAGCGCGGAGCGGTGGCTTTTTCGTCGGAACCTCCTTATCACTAGTTATATTTCACCGAGGCCCACCGCTCCGCTGCTGGTATTGATCGAAATCAACAGGTCACTACGGCGGTACCAGAGTTTATGTGTTCAACGCCCCAAGTAATCCCCTTGGGCAAAGTAAGGGTGAAAACATACTATGGTGCCCCTATATTGGCCATGGACGACAGTGGGTGTTTCATTAGACTTGGAGAAAATGAGGGGGAATTTTCGATAAGAAATGCGATTTCGCACTTTAACAGACTGTGGGTGTACTATCAAAAGCAGGCTGATATACAAAGCATTGAAATCCTACACCTTTGTGGAATCAATCATGCGCTTATGTCGTAATCAGCCATCATCCTTACATATAATAATCGGCGTGGTAGTGTGTCTGACCGAGTGTCTGGCACGCATGACCGACGTCTGTCTGACCGGGTTTCAAATTTCCCGCAATTTTCAACCCCTTCACTCAGAGCACGTTATTGTTTTAGAACACCGAAAAGGTGGCGGAATATGAGTGGGGCGCAGGAGGAGCGCGCACATCATTAAGATCGTGGTGGGACCACCCTGGCTGTTGCATATTGAGTCCTTTAAACTTTAATCGTTACTGATCGTGGTGGGACCATCCTAGACGTTGCATGTTGGGTTCTTTGAACTTTGTTAGTAACTGATCATGGTGGGACCATCGCAGCTGTTGAGTCGACGCGTACAACATGTGCGGGGCCCAGAGACAACCAATACGTACTTTGTAAAAGTGTGCGGGGCTTCGGGTCCATCGCGTAAAGCGACACGGGAAGTGCGCGGGACTTTGAAATCGACGCTTACAACATGTGCGGGGCTCAGAGACATCCAAGAAGTACTTTGTAAGAGTGGGCGGGGCTTAGGGTACATCGCTTAAAACGACACGGAAAGTGCGCGGGACTTCGGAATCGACGCGTATAACATGTGCGGGGCCCAGAGACAACCAATAAGTACTTTGTAAAAGTGAACGGGGCTTCGGGTCCATCGCGTGAAGCGACACGGGAAGTGCGCGGGACTTTGGAATCGACGCTTACAACATGTGCGGGGCTCAGAGACATCCAAGAAGTACTTTGTAAGAGTGGGCGGGCTTAGGGTACATCACTTGAAACGACACGGAAAGTGCGCGGGACTTTGGAATCGACGCTTACAACATGTGCGGGGCTCAGAGACATCCAAGAAGTACTTTGTAAGAGTGGGCGGGCTTAGGGTACATCACTTGAAACGACACGGAAAGTGCGCGGGACTTTGGAATCGACGCTTACAACACGTGCGGGGCCCAGAGACAATCAATAAGTACTTTGTAAAAGTGGACGGGGCTTCGGGTCTATCGCGTAAAGCGACACTGAAAGTGCGCGGGACATCGGAATCGACGCGTACAACATGTGCGGGGCCCAGAGACAACCAATAAGTACTTTGTAAAAGTGGGCGGGGCTTCGTGTCCATCGCGTAAAGCGACACGGAAAGTGCGCGGGACTTTGGAATCGACGCTTACAACACGTGCGGGGCCCCGAGACAACCAATAAGTACTTTGTAAAAGTGGACGGGGCTTCGGGTCTATCGCGAAAAGCGACACTGAAAGTGCGCGGGACATCGGAATCGACGCGTACAACATGTGCGGGGCCCAGAGACAACCAATTAGTACTTTGTAAGAGTGGGCGGGGCTTAGGGTACATCACTTGAAACGACACGGAAAGTGCGCGGGACTTTGGAATCGAATCGACCAACATGTGCGGGGCTCAGAGACATCCGAGAAGTGCTTTGTGAAAGTGGGCGCGGCTTCGGGTCCATCGCGTAAAACTTCACGGAAAAAGCGCGGGACTTCGGAATCGACGCGTACAACATGTGTGGGGCCCAGAGACAACCAATAAGTACTTTGTGAAAGTGAACGGGGCTTCGGGTCCATCGCGTGAAGCGACACGGGAAGTGCGCGGGACTTTGGAATCGACGCTTACAACATGTGCGGGGCTCAGAGACATCCAAGAAGTACTTTGTAAGAGTGGGCGGGCTTAGGGTACATCACTTGAAACGACACGGAAAGTGCGTGGGCCTTTGGAATCGACGCTTACAACATGTGCGGGGCTCAGAGACATCCAAGAAGTACTTTGTAAGAGTGGGCGGGGCTTAGGGTACATCACTTGAAACGACACGGAAAGTGCGCGGGACTTTGGAATCGACGCTTACAACACGTGCGGGGCCCAGGGACAATCAATAAGTACTTTGTAAAAGTGAACGGGGCTTCGGGTCCATCGCGTAAAACTTCACGGAAAAAGCGCGGGACTTCGGAATCGACGCGTACAACATGTGTGGGGCCCAGAGACAACCAATAAGTACTTTGTAAAAGTGAACGGGGCTTCGGGTCCATCGCGTGAAGCGACACGGGAAGTGCGCGGGACTTTGGAATCGACGCTTACAACATGTGCGGGGCTCAGAGACATCCAATAAGTACTTTGTAAGAGTGGGCGGGCTTAGGGTACATCACTTGAAACGACACGGAAAGTGCGTGGGACTTTGGAATCGACGCTTACAACATGTGCGGGGCTCAGAGACATCCAAGAAGTACTTTGTAAGAGTGGGCGGGGCTTAGGGTACATCACTTGAAACGACACGGAAAGTGCGCGGGACTTTGGAATCGACGCTTACAACACGTGCGGGGCCCAGGGACAATCAACAAGTACTTTGTAAAAGTGGACGGGGCTTCGGGTCCATCGCGTAAAACTTCACGGAAAAAGCGCGGGACTTCGGAATCGACGCGTACAACATGTGTGGGGCCCAGAGACAACCAATAAGTACTTTGTAAAAGTGAACGGGGCTTCGGGTCCATCGCGTGAAGCGACACGGGAAGTGCGCGGGACTTTGGAATCGACGCTTACAACATGTGCGGGGCTCAGAGACATCCAATAAGTACTTTGTAAGAGTGGGCGGGCTTAGGGTACATCACTTGAAACGACACGGAAAGTGCGTGGGACTTTGGAATCGACGCTTACAACATGTGCGGGGCTCAGAGACATCCAATAAGTACTTTGTAAGAGTGGGCGGGCTTAGGGTACATCACTTGAAACGACACGGAAAGTGCGCGGGACTTTGGAATCGACGCTTACAACACGTGCGGGGCCCCGAGACAACCAATAAGTACTTTGTAAAAGTGGACGGGGCTTCGGGTCTATCGCGTAAAGCGACACTGAAAGTGCGCGGGACATCGGAATCGACACGTACAACATGTGCGGGGCCCAGAGACAACCAATTAGTACTTTGTAAGAGTGGGCGGGGCTTAGGGTACATCACTTGAAACGACACGGAAAGTGCGCGGGACTTTGGAATCGAATCGTACAACATGTGCGGGGCTCAGAGACATCCGAGAAGTGCTTTGTGAAAGTGGGCGCGGCTTCGGGTCCATCGCGTAAAACTTCACGGAAAAAGCGCGGGACTTCGGAATCGACGCTTACAACACGTGCGGGGCCCCGAGACAACCAATAAGTACTTTGTAAAAGTGGACGGGGCTTCGGGTCTATCGCGTAAAGCGACACTGAAAGTGCGCGGGACATCGGAATCGACGCGTACAACATGTGCGGGGCCCAGAGACAACCAATTAGTACTTTGTAAGAGTGGGCGGGGCTTAGGGTACATCACTTGAAACGACACGGAAAGTGCGCGGGACTTTGGAATCGAATCGTACAACATGTGCGGGGCTCAGAGACATCCGAGAAGTGCTTTGTGAAAGTGGGCGCGGCTTCGGGTCCATCGCGTAAAACTTCACGGAAAAAGCGCGGGACGTCGGAATCGACGCTACAACACGTGCGGGCCCCGAGACAACCAATAAGTACTTTGTAAAAGTGGACGGGGCTTCGGGTCTATCGCGTAAAGCGACACGGGAAGTGCGCGGGACTTTGGAATCGACGCTTACAACATGTGCGGGGCTCAGAGACATCCAATAAGTACTTTGTAAGAGTGGGCGGGCTTAGGGTACATCACTTGAAACGACACGGAAAGTGCGTGGGACTTTGGAATCGACGCTTACAACATGTGCGGGGCTCAGAGACATCCGAGAAGTGCTTTGTGAAAGTGGGCGCGGCTTCGGGTCCATCGCGTAAAACTTCACGGAAAAAGCGCGGGACTTCGGAATCGACGCTTACAACACGTGCGGGGCCCCGAGACAACCAATAAGTACTTTGTAAAAGTGGACGGGGCTTCGGGTCTATCGCGTAAAGCGACACGGGAAGTGCGCGGGACTTTGGAATCGACGCTTACAACATGTGCGGGGCTCAGAGACATCCAATAAGTACTTTGTAAGAGTGGGCGGGCTTAGGGTACATCACTTGAAACGACACGGAAAGTGCGTGGGACTTTGGAATCGACGCTTACAACATGTGCGGGGCTCAGAGACATCCAAGAAGTACTTTGTAAGAGTGGGCGGGGCTTAGGGTACATCACTTGAAACGACACGGAAAGTGCGCGGGACTTTGGAATCGACGCTTACAACACGTGCGGGGCCCCGAGACAACCAATAAGTACTTTGTAAAAGTGGACGGGGCTTCGGGTCTATCGCGTAAAGCGACACTGAAAGTGCGCGGGACATCGGAATCGACACGTACAACATGTGCGGGGCCCAGAGACAACCAATTAGTACTTTGTAAGAGTGGGCGGGGCTTAGGGTACATCACTTGAAACGACACGGAAAGTGCGCGGGACTTTGGAATCGAATCGTACAACATGTGCGGGGCTCAGAGACATCCGAGAAGTGCTTTGTGAAAGTGGGCGCGGCTTCGGGTCCATCGCGTAAAACTTCACGGAAAAAGCGCGGGACTTCGGAATCGACGCTTACAACACGTGCGGGGCCCCGAGACAACCAATAAGTACTTTGTAAAAGTGGACGGGGCTTCGGGTCTATCGCGTAAAGCGACACGGGAAGTGCGCGGGACTTTGGAATCGACGCTTACAACATGTGCGGGGCTCAGAGACATCCAATAAGTACTTTGTAAGAGTGGGCGGGCTTAGGGTACATCACTTGAAACGACACGGAAAGTGCGTGGGACTTTGGAATCGACGCTTACAACATGTGCGGGGCTCAGAGACATCCAAGAAGTACTTTGTAAGAGTGGGCGGGGCTTAGGGTACATCACTTGAAACGACACGGAAAGTGCGCGGGACTTTGGAATCGACGCTTACAACACGTGCGGGGCCCCGAGACAACCAATAAGTACTTTGTAAAAGTGGACGGGGCTTCGGGTCTATCGCGTAAAGCGACACTGAAAGTGCGCGGGACATCGGAATCGACACGTACAACATGTGCGGGGCCCAGAGACAACCAATTAGTACTTTGTAAGAGTGGGCGGGGCTTAGGGTACATCACTTAAAACGACACGGAAAGTGCGCGGGACTTTGGAATCGAATCGTACAACATGTGCGGGGCTCAGAGACATCCGAGAAGTGCTTTGTGAAAGTGGGCGCGGCTTCGGGTCCATCGCGTAAAACTTCACGGAAAAAGCGCGGGACTTCGGAATCGACGCTTACAACACGTGCGGGGCCCCGAGACAACCAATAAGTACTTTGTAAAAGTGGACGGGGCTTCGGGTCTATCGCGTAAAGCGACACTGAAAGTGCGCGGGACATCGGAATCGACGCGTACAACATGTGCGGGGCCCAGAGACAACCAATTAGTACTTTGTAAGAGTGGGCGGGGCTTAGGGTACATCACTTGAAACGACACGGAAAGTGCGCGGGACTTTGGAATCGAATCGTACAACATGTGCGGGGCTCAGAGACATCCGAGAAGTGCTTTGTGAAAGTGGGCGCGGCTTCGGGTCCATCGCGTAAAACTTCACGGAAAAAGCGCGGGACTTCGGAATCGACGCGTACAACATGTGTGGAGCCCAGAGACAACCAATTAGTACTTTGTAAGAGTGGGCGGGCTTAGGGTACATCACTTGAAACGACACGGAAAGTGCGCGGGACTTTGGAATCGACGCGTACAACATGTGCGGGGCTCAGAGACATCCAAGAAGTACTTTGTAAGAGTGGGCGGGGCTTAGGGTACATCGCGTAAAGCGACACGGAAAGTGCGCGGGACTTTGGAATCGACGCTTACAACACGTGCGGGGCCCCGAGACAACCAATAAGTACTTTGTGATGGACGGGGCTTCGGGTCTATCGCGTAAAGCGACACTGAAAGTGCGCGGGACATCGGAATCGACGCGTACAACATGTGCGGGGCCCAGAGACAACCAATTAGTACTTTGTAAGAGTGGGCGGGCTTAGGGTACATCACTTGAAACGACACGGAAAGTGCGCGGGACTTTGGAATCGACGCGTACAACATGTGCGGGGCTCAGAGACATCCAAGAAGTACTTTGTAAGAGTGGGCGGGGCTTAGGGTACATCGCGTAAAGCGACACGGAAAGTGCGCGGGACTTTGGAATCGACGCTTACAACACGTGCGGGGCCCCGAGACAACCAATAAGTACTTTGTGATGGACGGGGCTTCGGGTCTATCGCGTAAAGCGACACTGAAAGTGCGCGGGACATCGGAATCGACGCGTACAACATGTGCGGGGCCCAGAGACAACCAATAAGTACTTTGTAAAAGTGGGCGGGGCTTCGTGTCCATGGGGTTTTAAGTGATGGACCCGAAGCCCCGCCCTTTTTTACAAAGTACTTATTGGTTGTCTGGGCGCGGCTTCGGGTCCATCGCGTAAAACTTCACGGAAAAAGCGCGGGACTTCGGAATCGACGCTTACAACACGTGCGGGGCCCCGAGACAACCAATAAGTACTTTGTAAAAGTGGACGGGGCTTCGGGTCTATCGCGTAAAGCGACACTGAAAGTGCGCGGGACATCGGAATCGACGCGTACAACATGTGCGGGGCCCAGAGACAACCAATTAGTACTTTGTAAGAGTGGGCGGGGCTTAGGGTACATCACTTGAAACGACACGGAAAGTGCGCGGGACTTTGGAATCGAATCGTACAACATGTGCGGGGCTCAGAGACATCCGAGAAGTGCTTTGTGAAAGTGGGCGCGGCTTAGGGTACATCACTTGAAACGACACGGAAAGTGCGCGGGACTTTGGAATCGACGCTTACAACATGTGCGGGGCTCAGAGACATCCAAGAGGTACTTTGTAAGAGTGGGCGGGGCTTCGTGTTCATCGCGTAAAGCGACACGGAAAGTGCGCGGGACTTCGGAATCGACGCGTACAACATGTGCGGGGCCCAGAGACAACCAATAAGTACTTTGTAAAAGTGGGCGGGGCTTCGGGTCTATCGCGTAAAGCGACACTGAAAGTGCGCGGGACTTTGGAATCGACGCGTACAACATGTGCGGGGCCCAAAGACAACCAATAAGTACTTTGTAAAAGTGGGCGGGGCTTCGGGTCTATCGCGTAAAGCGACACTGAAAGTGCGCGGGACTTTGGAATCGACGCTTACAACACGTGCGGGGCCCAGAGACAACCAATAAGTACTTTGTAAAAGTGGACGGGCTTCGGGTCTATCGCGTAAAGCGACACTGAAAGTGCGCGGGACTTTGGAATCGACGCGTACAACATGTGCGGGGCCCAGAGACAACCAATTAGTACTTTGTAAGAGTGGGCGGGGCTTCGGGTCTATCGCGTAAAGCGACACTGAAAGTGCGCGGGACTTTGGAATCGACGCGTACAACATGTGCGGGGCCCAGAGACAACCAATTAGTACTTTGTAAGAGTGGGCGGGGCTTAGGGTGCATCACTTGAAACGACACGGAAAGTGCGCGGGACTTTGGAATCGAATCGTACAACATGTGCGGGGCTCAGAGACATCCGAGAAGTGCTTTGTGAAAGTGGGCGCGGCTTCGGGTCCATCGCGTAAAACTTCACGGAAAAAGCGCGGGACTTCGGAATCGACGCGTACAACATGTGTGGGGCCCAGAGACAACCAATAAGTACTTTGTAAAAGTGAACGGGGCTTCGGGTCCATCGCGTGAAGCGACACGGGAAGTGCGCGGGACTTTGGAATCGACGCTTACAACATGTGAGGGGCTCAGAGACATCCAAGAAGTACTTTGTAAGAGTGGGCGAGGCTTAGGGTACATCACTTGAAACGACACGGAAAGTGCGCGGGACTTTGGAATCGACGCTTACAACATGTGCGGGGCTCAGAGACATCCGAGAAGTGCTTTGTGAAAGTGGGCGCGGCTTCGGGTCCATCGCGTAAAACTTCACGGAAAAAGCGCGGGACTTCGGAATCGACGCGTACAACATGTGTGGGGCCCAGAGACAACCAATAAGTACTTTGTAAAAGTGAACGGGGCTTCGGGTCCATCACTTGAAACGACACGAAAAGTGCGCGGCGCTTTGGAATCGACGCTTACAACATGTGAGGGGCTCAGAGACATCCAAGAAGTACTTTGTAAGAGTGGGCGGGGCTTAGGGTACATCACTTGAAACGACACGGAAAGTGCGCGGGACTTTGGAATCGACGCTTACAACATGTGCGGGGCTCAGAGACATCCAAGAGGTACTTTGTAAGAGTGGGCGGGGCTTCGTGTTCATCGCGTAAAGCGACACGGAAAGTGCGCGGGACTTCGGAATCGACGCGTACAACATGTGCGGGGCCCAGAGACAACCAATAAGTACTTTGTAAAAGTGGGCGGGGCTTCGGGTCTATCGCGTAAAGCGACACTGAAAGTGCGCGGGACTTTGGAATCGACGCGTACAACATGTGCGGGGCCCAGAGACAACCAATAAGTACTTTGTAAAAGTGGGCGGGGCTTCGGGTCTATCGCGTAAAGCGACACTGAAAGTGCGCGGGACTTTGGAATCGACGCTTACAACACGTGCGGGGCCCAGAGACAACCAATAAGTACTTTGTAAAAGTGGACGGGGCTTCGGGTCTATCGCGTAAAGCGACACTGAAAGTGCGCGGGACTTTGGAATCGACGCGTACAACATGTGCGGGGCCCAAAGACAACCAATAAGTACTTTGTAAAAGTGGGCGGGGCTTCGGGTCCATCGCGTAAAGCGACACGGAAAGTGCGCGGGACTTTGGAATCGACGCTTACAACATGTGCGGGGCTCAGAGACATCCAAGAAGTACTTTGTAAGAGTGGGCGGGGCTTCGTGTTCATCGCGTAAAGCGACACGGAAAGTGCGCGGGACTTCGGAATCGACGCGTACAACATGTGCGGGGCTCAGAGACATCCAAGAGGTACTTTGTATGAGTGGGCGGGGCTTCGTGTTCATCGCGTAAAGCGACACGGAAAGTGCGCGGGACTTCGGAATCGACGCGTACAACATGTGCGGGGCCCAGAGACAACCAATAAGTACTTTGTAAAAGTGGACGGGGCTTCGGGTCTATCGCGTAAAGCGACACTGAAAGTGCGCGGGACTTTGGAATCGACGCGTACAACATGTGCGGGGCCCAGAGACAACCAATAAGTACTTTGTAAAAGTGGGCGGGGCTTCGGGTCCATCGCGTAAAGCGACACGGAAAGTGCGCGGGACTTCGGAATCGACGCGTACAACATGTGCGGGGCCCAGAGACAACCAATAAGTACTTTGTAAAAGTGGGCGGGGCTTCGGGTCTATCGCGTAAAGCGACACTGAAAGTGCGCGGGACTTTGGAATCGACGCGTACAACATGTGCGGGGCCCAAAGACAACCAATAAGTACTTTGTAAAAGTGGGCGGGGCTTCGGGTCCATCGCGTAAAGCGACACGGAAAGTGCGCGGGACTTTGGAATCGACGCTTACAACATGTGCGGGGCTCAGAGACATCCAAGAAGTACTTTGTAAGAGTGGGCGGGGCTTCGTGTTCATCGCGTAAAGCGACACGGAAAGTGCGCGGGACTTTGGAATCGACGCTTACAACATGTGCGGGGCTCAGAGACATCCAAGAGGTACTTTGTAAGAGTGGGCGGGGCTTCGTGTTCATCGCGTAAAGCTACACGGAAAGTGCGCGGGACTTCGGAATCGACGCGTACAACATGTGCGGGGCCCAGAGACAACCAATAAGTACTTTGTAAAAGTGGGCGGGGCTTCGGGTCTATCGCGTAAAGCGACACTGAAAGTGCGCGGGACTTTGGAATCGACGCGTACAACATGTGCGGGGCCCAGAGACAACCAATAAGTACTTTGTAAAAGTGGGCGGGGCTTCGGGTCTATCGCGTAAAGCGACACTGAAAGTGCGCGGGACTTTGGAATCGACGCTTACAACACGTGCGGGGCCCAGAGACAACCAATAAGTACTTTGTAAAAGTGAACGGGGCTTCGGGTCCATCGCGTGAAGCGACACGGGAAGTGCGCGGGACTTTGGAATCGACGCTTACAACATGTGCGGGGCTCAGAGACATCCAAGAAGTACTTTGTAAGAGTGGGCGGGCTTAGGTTAGGGTACATCACTTGAAACGACACGAAAAGTGCGCGGCGCTTTGGAATCGACGCTTACAACATGTGAGGGGCTCAGAGACATCCAAGAGGTACTTTGTAAAAGTGGGCGGGGCTTCGGGTCTATCGCGTAAAGCGACACTGAAAGTGCGCGGGACTTTGGAATCGACGCGTACAACATGTGCGGGGCCCAAAGACAACCAATAAGTACTTTGTAAAAGTGGGCGGGGCTTCGGGTCCATCGCGTAAAGCGACACGGAAAGTGCGCGGGACTTTGGAATCGACGCTTACAACATGTGCGGGGCTCAGAGACATCCAAGAAGTACTTTGTAAGAGTGGGCGGGGCTTAGGGTACATCACTTGAAACGACACGGAAAGTGCGCGGGACTTTGGAATCGACGCTTACAACATGTGCGGGGCTCAGAGACATCCAAGAGGTACTTTGTAAGAGTGGGCGGGGCTTCGTGTTCATCGCGTAAAGCGACACGGAAAGTGCGCGGGACTTCGGAATCGACGCGTACAACATGTGCGGGGCCCAGAGACAACCAATAAGTACTTTGTAAAAGTAGGCGGGGCTTCGGGTCTATCGCGTAAAGCGACACTGAAAGTGCGCGGGACTTTGGAATCGACGCGTACAACATGTGCGGGGCCCAGAGACAACCAATAAGTACTTTGTAAAAGTGGGCGGGGCTTAGGGTACATCGCTTAAAACGACACGGAAAGTGCGCGGGACTTCGGAATCGACGCGTACAACATGTGCGGGGCCCAGAGACAACCAATAAGTACTTTGTAAAAGTGGGCGGGGCTTCGGGTCCATCGCGTAAAGCGACACGGAAAGTGCGCGGGACTATGGAATCGACGCTTACAACATGTGCGGGGCTCAGAGACATCCAAGAAGTACTTTGTAAGAGAGGGCGGGGCTTAGGGTACATCACTTAAAACGACACGGAAAGTGCGCGGGACTTCGGAATCGACGCGTACAACATGTGCGGGGGCCAGATACTTTGTAAAAGTGGGCTGGGCTTCGGGTCCATCGCGTAAAGCGACACGGAAAGTGTGAGGGACTTTGGAATCGACGCTTACAACATGTGCGGGGCTCAGAGACATCCAAGAGGTACTTTGTAAGAGTGGGCGGGGCTTAGGGTACATCGCTTAAAACGACACGGAGAGTGCGCGGGACTTCGGAATCGACGCGTACAACATGTGCGGGGCCCAGAGACAACCAATAAGTACTTTGTAAAAGTAGGCGGGGCTTCGGGTCCATCGCGTAAAGCGACAAGGGAAGTGCGCGGGACTTTGGAATCGACGCTTACAACATGTGCGGGGCTCAGAGACATCCAAGAAGTACTTTGTAAGAGTGGGCGGGGCTTAGGGTACATCACTTGAAACGACACGGAAAGTGCGCGGGACTTCGGAATCGACGCGTACAACATGTGCGGGGCCCAGAGACAACCAATAAGTACTTTATAAAAGTGGGCGGGGCTTCGGGTCCATCGCGAAAAGCGACACGGAAAGTGCGCGGGACTTTGGAATCGACGCGTGTCCATCGCGTAAAGCGACACGGAAAGTGCGCGGGACTTTGGAATCGACGCTTACAACATGTGCGGGGCTCAGAGACGTCCAAGAGGTACTTTGTAGGAGTGGGCGGGGCTTCGTGTCCATCGCGTAAAGCGACACGGAAAGTGCGCGGGACTTTGGAATCGACGCTTACAACATGTGCGGGGCTCAGAGACATCCAAGAGGTACTTTGTAAGAGTGGGCGGGGCTTCGTGTTCATCGCGTAAAGCGACACGGAAAGTGCTGAAAGTGCGCGGGACTTCGGAATCGACGCGTACAACATGTGCGGGCCCAGAGACAACCAATAAGTACTTTGTAAAAGTGGGCGGGGCTTCGGGTCCATCGCGTAAAGCGACACGGAAAGTGCGCGGGACTTCGGAATCGACGCGTACAACATGTGCGGGGCCCAGAGACAACCAATAAGTACTTTGTAAAAGTGGGCGGGCTTCAGGGTCTATCGCGTAAAGCGACACTGAAAGTGCGCGGGACTTTGGAATCGACGCGTACAACATGTGCGGGGCCCAGAGACAACCAATAAGTACTTTGTAAAAGTGGGCGGGGCTTCAGGGTCCATCGCGTAAAGCGACACGGAAAGTGTGCGGGACTTTGGAATCGACGCTTACAACATGTGCGGGGCTCAGAGACAACCAATAAGTACTTTGTAAAAGTGGGCGGGGCTTCGGGTACATCGCGTAAAAGCGACACGGAAAGTGCGCGGGACTTTGGAATCGACGCTTACAACATGTGCGGGGCTCAGAGACAGAGACAACCAATAAGTACTTTGTTAAAGTGGGCGGGGCTTCGGGTCCATCGCGTAAAGCGACACGGGAAGTGCGCGGGACTTTGGAATCGACGCGTACAACATGTGCGGGGCCCAGAGACAACCAATAAGTACTTTGTAAAAGTGGGCGGGGCTTCGGGTCCATCGCGTAAAGCGACACGGAAAGTGCGCGGGACTTCGGAATCGACGCGTACAACATGTGCGGGGCCCAGAGATAACCAATACGTACTTTGTAAAAGTGAGCGGGGCTTCGGGTCTATCGCGTAAAGCGACACGGGAAGTGCGTGGGACTTTGGAATCGACGCTTACAACATGTGCGGGGCCCAGAGACAACCAATAAGTACTTTGTAAAAGTGGGCGGGGCTTCGGGTCCATCGCGTAAAGCGACACGGAAAGTGCGCGGGACTATGGAATCGACGCTTACAACATGTGCGGGGCCCAGAGACAACCAATAAGTACTTTGTAAAAGTAGGCGGGGCTTCGGGTCTATCGCGTAAAGCGACACTGAAAGTGCGCGGGACTTTGGAATCGACGCGTACAACATGTGCGGGGCCCAGAGACAACCAATAAGTACTTTGTAAAAGTAGGCGGGGCTTCGGGTCTATCGCGTAAAGCGACACTGAAAGTGCGCGGGACTTTGGAATCGACGCTTACAACATGTGCGGGGCTCAGAGACATCCAAGAAGTACTTCGTAAGAGTGGGCGGGGCTTAGGGTCCATCGCGTAAAGCGACACGAGAAGTGCGCGGGACTTTGGAATCGACGCTTACAACATGTGCGGGGCTCAGAGGCATCCAAGAAGTACTTCGTAAGAGTGGGCGGGGCTTAGGGTACATCGCTTAAAACGACACGGAAAGTGCGCGGGACTTCGGAATCGACGCGTACAACATGTGCGGGGCCAGAGACAACCAATAAAGTGCTTTGTAAAAGCGGGCGGGGCTTCGGGTCTATCGCGTAAAGCGACACTGAAAGTGCGCGGGACTTTGGAATCGACGCGTACAACATGTGCGGGGCCCAGAGACAACCAATAAGTACTTTGTAAAGTGGGCGGGGCTTAGGGTACATCGCGTAAAACGACACGGAAAGTGCGCGGGACTTCGGAATCGACGCGTACAACATGTGCAGGGCCCAGAGACAACCAATAAGTACTTTGTAAAAGTGGGCGGGGCTTCGGGTCCATCGCGTGAAGCGACACGGGAAGATGCGCGCGGAACTATGGAATCGTACGCTTTAACATGTGCGGGGCTCAAGAAGAGACATCCAAGATGTACTTTGTAAGAGGGGGCGGGAGCTTAGGGTACATCACTTAAAACGACACGGAAAGTGCGCGGGACTTCGGAATCGACGCGTACAACATGTGCGGGGGCCAGATACTTTGTAAAAGTGGGCTGGGCTTCGGGTCCATCGCGTAAAGCGACACGGAAAGTGTGAGGGACTTTGGAATCGACGCTTACAACATGTGCGGGGGGCAGATACTTTGTAAAAGTGGGCTGGGCTTCGGGTCCATCGCGTAAAGCGACACGGAAAGTGTGAGGGACTTTGGAATCGACGCTTACAACATGTGCGGGGCTCAGAGACATCCAAGAGGTACTTTGTAAGAGTGGGCGGGGCTTAGGGTACATCGCTTAAAACGACACGGAGAGTGCGCGCGGACTTCGGAATCGACGCGTACAACATGTGCGGGGCCAGAGACAACCAATAAGTTACTTTGTAAAAGTAGGCGGGACTTTCGGGTCCATCGCGTAAAGCGACAAGGGAAGTGCGCAGGACTTTGGAATCGGCAACGCTTACAACATGTGCGGGGCTCAGAGACATCCAAGAAGTACTTTGTAAGAGTGGGCGGAAACTTAGGGTACATCACTTGAAACGACACGGAAAGTGCACGGGACTTCGGAATCGACGTGTACAACATGTGCGGGGCCCAGAGACAACCAATAAGTACTTGCTTTATAAAAAAGTGGGCAGGCTTGGGGTCCATCACTTGAAAAGCGACACGGAAAGTGCGCGGGACTTTGGAATCGGGACGCGTACAACACGTGCAGGGCCCAGAGACAACCAATAAGTACTTTGTATAAAAAAGTGGGCGGGGCTTCCGGTGTCCATCGCGTAAAGCGACACGGAAAGTGCGCGGGACTTTGGAATCGACGCTTACAACACGTGCAGGGCCCAGAGACAGCAATAAAGTACTTTGTAAAAGTGAGCGGGGGGCTTCGGGTCCATCACCGCGTAAAGCGACACGGGAAAGTCGCGCGGGACTTTGGAATCGACAGCTTACAACATGTGCGGGCTCAAGACGTCAAGAGGTACTTTGTGGGAGTAGGCGGGGCCAAGGGTACATCATAAAACGACACGGAAAGTGCGCGGGACATCGGAGATCGACGCGTACAACACGTGCGGGGCCCAGAGACAACCAATAAGTTACTTTGTAAAAAGTGGGCGGGGCTTCCGGGTCCATCGCGTAAAGCGACACGGAAAGTGTGAGGGACTTTGGAATCGACGCGTACCCCAACATGTGCGGGGCTCAGAGACAACCAATAAGTACTTTGTAAAGTGGGCGGGGCCAAGGGTACATAAATGAAGCGACACGGAAAAGTGTGAGGACTTTGGAATCGACGCTTACCAACATATTGCGGGGCTCAGAGACATCCAAGAAGGTACTTTGTAGAAGTTGGCGGGGCTTAAGATTTTATCACTTAAAACGACACGGGAAGTGCGCGGGACTTCGGAATCGACGCGCTACAACATGTGCGGGGCCCAGAGACAACCAATACGTTACTTTGTAAAAGTGGGCGGGAGCTTCGGTGTCCATCGCGTAAAGCGACACGGAAAGTGCGCGGGACTTTGGAATCGACGCGTACAACATGTGCGGGGCCCAGAGACAACCAATAAGTACTTTGTAAAAGTGGGCGGGGGCTTCAGGGTCCATCGCGTAAAGCGACACGG
>JAPDOI010001467.1:0-176607 GCA_029168955.1 Aplectana chamaeleonis | reverse complement strand
AGATTCCGACATCCAAGGATGTACTTTGGCCCATTTTTTCTTCAGGGGTTTTTGGTACACGAAACGGAAAACAATGAAGTCATTTCTGAAAGTTTAGCTTCCTGCTAAGAGTAACGATTTCACAATGCCATTTGGAAGTTTAAAAAAGTTTCAAAAATTTCTTGAAATATCATAAAAAATGATCTAGCGTGAAATAGCTTGAGGTAATAAAAAAGCTAGGAAAAGAAGTGAAATAATTGAGAATACGATTTGGCGGTCAATCATAGGCCAACTATCAATAAGTAAGGACAGACGAGGGATCGGATTCTACAAGCTTCTCTGTCAAACTTATCAAAGCAAAATCAAGCGCGGAAACCCTAAGCCATTTTTTGAAGCTGTAATACGGCAATCACCATCTCAGGCGATTCCCGGCCCCGAGCCGCCTGACAGTTTGGCTCGTGTTTCCCCATTTTCCGGGCCACTGTTGTTGCTATCCGAGCTACTGCTTTTGCCGTCCGGGCGAACTGGAGGAGCCCGGAAGGCAACAGCTGTGGCCCGTACAGCAACAGCAAAGGCCCGGAGATTAAGGGAACACGAGCCGAACTGTCAGGCGGCCCGGGGCTCAGATTCGCCTGAGATAGTTAGGTGAACGCAACGCTTCATCGTGCTTTATTTTTCTTTGATGGGTTTAATGGAGAGGCTTGTAAAATCCGATCCCTCGTCTGTCACTACTTCTCGATAGTTGGCCCATGAATGACCGCCAATTCGTATTTTTAGTTATTTCACTTCAGTGCCTAGTTTTTTTAATTACTTCAGGCTATTTTACGTCAAATCGTTTTTGGGATAATTCAAGATATTTTCGAAACTTGTTTTTTAGTTCCAAATGGCATTTCCAAATCGTTACTCTTGCCAGGAAGCTAAATTTTCAGAAATTTCGCATCTTTTTCCCGAAGATTCCCTTTCTGACTTAAATTTTCCTCAACAATTTTCATTCTGGAGAGATAAAACCTCCAACAGACGACATAGTTGAATGAGAACGATTTTTGAAACTTGTGGCCCACAACCATAAAGAAGCACTAATCATTACCGCATTTTGTACAACAGGGGAAAATCTATATTATTGATAATCAATATTCGATTTTGCATGATGAGAAGAAATCCCCAAACAAGTGACTTAGAGCCATCAACAATCAACAATCATTGCGGCATTTTGTGCAACAGGCGCAAAAATCGATAATATTGATTATCGATTGATGGCGTGTCGTGTGTGCGACTTTTTACAAGTTCAGTACTTACCCCAACGACATGTGTTAATTGGCTAATTGGCTGCAGATCTACCAGCACAACACGGTCTCCACAGCCGTAGCTTGCCCACGCAGTTGAGGTACCCTTCAGAGTTACGTTATCAAGTTCAACTGGAATAGGAGTGACCTGCACCTATTTCCAGCCTTCTGTCTTGTCCCGAAATGAGCTTTCTAGCTCAATTCCTAAGTGTTAATAACAAGATCGTGAACGCCGTCCGAAAAAAAGGAAAGGAGGGTAACATCAAAGAACGAGCGGTTTCTCACCTTTCTCTCGAATATTAGAAAACCCATAACAAACCATTATTGGGTGATGTAACCAACCTTTCATGGTCTTTGCAATGCAATCAAGAGCTGATTTCTACGTTAGCCCTGAACTGAGATTTCGAAAAAGCGGTTGCGCGCAGGGCCAATTCAAATGCAAATCTGGTGCGCGCTCCGCGCGCATCACAATTTACCGGAGGATTTCAAAGCTCAAAACCATTTGTGACGTTTGGTTTGACGTTTTTTCCGCAGTGCACAAAGCACACTAGCAGGCGTAAATAAGTATTTGATACTTTTTTTTAGAGTTTTTCTCCGGCATTCGAGAGTTTCATTTGAACTTTAACCGATTATTCCTTACTTCGTGAACTTGCCTACTCAAAAATATATAGAACTAGAAGTACTAAGAAGAGCGCCAGATTATCTTGTTCAACACGCTCTGAGTATGCTTACGAGTCCTGCCTGGAAACGGCCGCCTGGATCAGCATTGAAAGGCAAAAGAGGCACGAAATTTCAACATTCAAATTGTGGCTGAAGACCACGGCGAATGGACACGGCTGATTGGACGGCACACCTCGGCGGAGATGCGGACTGACCGCGTCAGGCGGAAACCAGCTGGTTATGTCAAGTAAGTCAAACCTTATCAAATGATTTTTTCGTCAACTGCAGACAATTTTTTTTATCAAAAATTGAAAAAGAAGTCAAAATCAAAATTTGGAAAAAATGGTCTGTAATTGACGAGATTCTCAGACGAGGCATCGCTCGGGGCAGAACCGGTCCTCTCAATTATGACGTCCCCGCCCGGACAGCAGACGAGGACCGAAGTCCAACCGCGACTTTCGTCTTGTTGCTATAGCAGCCTGGGTTCCCGTCCGGCTGCAATCAAGGCGACTGCGGTGACATCCCGAGAGCTTGAGAGACCCAGTATTGGTTGTTCCTTGAGTGATCACGTGCTTGTCAAGTGATCATCGGACAGCTCGCCTCGAGCAGATAAGGACCAGTTGGCCTTTCAAGGCCTCTCTCAAGAGGTGACTTCGGGTCGCACTCTGTTGGACAGTTTTTGGCGGTCGGGGAACTCCCCATGGCTCGCTGTTGAGAAAGCATTCTCATTGCAGTTCATGCCGCGATGATGTCCTTATTGCGGACTGTTTACCAGGATAAACCTCCTCACTCACAGGCTGTGACAGGTACCCTATCCTCTCACGAGGCTTCATCCTCTTGAAGAGGCGGAAACAAAGAAAAATCAGTAGCTGGGAGAAATTTGAAAATTGTCCGAACAGCAACAGCGGTCGGAAATGCAAACGGATATCGCTCGGAGCGGAACCGGGGTTGCCCGATGAGCAGCCGTGGTGGCCCGCATTGATAGCCGATTTTCACTCGGAGCGGAGAGACAGGTCGCTCGCTTTGCTTTCCGGGCGCACTCCGAGCGGCGGTCTGTCTGAGAAAGAATCATTAGATAAAGCACTATCCATAATACTCAAGTGGGGGGTTTTTAGTCGTGAAGTCGCCGGTAATTAAAGATATGATGAAATTGTTATTTAAGAACAAAAATTGGAAAATCGTCCAATTGTAAAAATTCCGCGAGCCTGTTCTGATGCTATAATCTAGCCTCCACCATGTGCAAATATCCTACGAGCTGTATGAACCCCGATGGATATAAGGAAGAGAACAAGTATCAAGTATTTACGTATTTCCGGTGCAAGACACTTTTTCGACATTTCGATGTTTAACTCGGAGAAGGTAGGTGTTTCGTGTAAGGATAGGCGCTGTTGGATATATTTAGGAAGAGGTGAGCCTTCGAATAGCATACAACACTTTATCAGAAGATCCCAAGCGAACAAGATAAAACACGCTGACCTTTTTGCGCAGAACATGCCGACCGCCCTAATACAAAAAAACAACTGCTTTACTTCTATTACAGCGATACGAAGCCGCATTGTACTCAATATGCAGATGGGGAATAATTAAACACTAGCCAGACCGAGCGAAATTTTCGCTCAAGAAAATTTTCCCGTGGGTCAACATGTGGAGACAGATAGTTTGTAGGGGCTTTTATAAGCAAAACAGCTTGATGCACATTTGGAAAGGTTCATAAAAATCCGGGATCAAGAAAAAAAACATAAGCAGCTAGCGGTAAATTGCCGGTTGCTGCCTGCATCACACTTAACGTCGGCATGGATCCGGAAGAGACTTCGCGTTCACTGTTGAAGGTTGGCGAGAACTTGGTGCCATGTATGCTATAGCATAGGTGCACAGAGCTTGCGCCAACCTCCAATAGGGAACGCAAAGTCTCTTCAGGGTCCATGCTGATGTTACGACCCCTTCCTTCCCTTTTCCTCTTATGCCACAACCCACTGCCTTCCCTTCATATTTGTAAAGTCCACAAGCGTTTTTTCAAGCATGACCATCTCTGTTCTGATATGGACAAATGGACAACCAAACTCTCGCAATTTATGAGATAATTCTCTAATTGACCAACATCATGCTCTTGTTCTCAATAAATGAACTATGTAGATGTATGTTTGTGTTCTTGTAGAAGCAGATTTAATAAGCTCACACTTTCAAGGTACATAAATTGAATATGAGAAGTTAGTGAATCGAAATTGTTGAGCGGTTGTGATGGGTAACGAACAGTGAAATGAGTGGCGGAAGTAGAGGCCCTGCACATCTCCCTAGATTGACAAGAAAACGACTCCGCTTCCGCGCCCTTATCAAGTGCTACATGTGGTTGATGGGGGGGAGAGACTGGCAGCAGAGCCCTCTATCGTTCCGCAAACCCAAACGAGCGCTACATGCGGTTGATGGGGGAGGGGGGGGGCAGTAAAGCAAGTCTTCAGGTTGGCGAAGACAAACGATTGCTATCCGTGGTTGATGGGGGAAGGCCGGGAAAGGAGGTCAATTGTTGGGCGAAGCCAATCCTCGTTTGGCTTCGCCCAACAGCTGACCTCCTTGCTTCCCGGGCGCTTTCCCCCCATCAACCACGAGGGCTTAGCGATCGTTTGTCTTCGCCAACCTGAAAGACTGGCTTTACTGCCCCCCCATCAACCGCATGTAGCACTCGTATGGGTTTGCGAAACGATAGAAGGCTCTGCTGCTAGTTCTCTTCCCCATCAACCACATGCAGCACTCGTTTGGCTTCGCCCAACGAATTGACCTCCTTTCCCAGGCCTTCCCCTGAACCACGGGTAGCGATCGTTTGTCTTGGCCAACCTGAGGACTGGCTTTACTGCCCCCCATCAACCACATGTAGCGCTCGTTTGGCTTCGCCCAACAATTGACCTCCTTTCCCGGCCTTCCCCCATCAACCACGGGTAGCGATCGTTTGTCTTCGCCAACCTGAGGACTGGCTTTACTGCCCCCACCCCATCAACCGCATGTAGCGCTCGTTTGGGTTTGCGGAACGATAAAAGGCTGTGCCGCCAGTCTCTCCCCCCCCCCATCAACCACATGTAGCACTCGTTTGGCTTCGCCCAACAATTGACCTCCTTTCCCGGCCTTCCCCCATCAACCACGGGTAGCAATCATTTGTCTTCGACAACCTGAAGACTTGCTTTACTGCCCCCCTCCCCCATCAACCGCATGTAGCGCTCGTTTGGGTTTGCGGAACGATAGAAGGCTCTCCTGCCAGTCTTTCCCCCCATCAACCACATGTAGCACTCGCTTGGCTTCGCCCAACAAATGACCTCCTTTCCCGGCCTTCCCCATCAACCACGGGTAGCGATCGTTTGTCTTCGCCAATCTGAAGACTGGCTTTACTGCCCCCCATCAACCGCATGTAGCAATCGTATGGGTTTGCGAAACGATAGAAGGCTCTGCTGCTAGTTTCTTCCCCCCCCCCATCAAACACATGTAGCACTCGTTTGGCTTCGGCCAACAATTGACCTCCTTTCGGCCTTCCCCATCAACCACGGATAGCAATCGTTCGTCTTCGAAAACCTGAAGACTGGCTTTACTGCCCCATCCCCATCAACCGCATGTGGCGCTCGTTTGGGTTGCGGAACGATGGAAGGCTCTGCTGCCAGTCTATCCCATCAGCCACATGTAGCCCTCGTTTGGCGTCGCCCACCCATCGACCTGCTTTCCCGGGCCTTCCCCCATCAGCCTCGGGTAGCGCTCGTTTGTCTTGGCCAACCTGAGGACTGGCTTTACTGCCCCCCATCAACCACATGTAGCACTCGTTTGGCTTCGCCCAACAATTGACCTCCTTTCCAGGCCTTCCCCCATCAACCACGGGTAGCGATCGTTTGTCTTCGCCAACCTGAAGACTGGCTTTACTGCCCCCCATCAACCACATGTAGCACTCGTTTGGGTTTGCGGAACGATAAAAGGCTGTGCCGCCAGTCTCTCCCCATCAACCACATGTAGCACTCGTTTGGCTTCGCCCAACATTTGACCTCCTTTCCGGCCTTCCCCATCAACCACGGATAGCAATCGTTTGTCTTCGCCAACCTGAAGACTTGCTTTACTGCCCCACCCCTCCCCCATCAACCGCATGTAGCGCTCGTGTGGGCTTGCGGAACGATAGAAGGCTCTGCTGCCAGTCTCTCCTCCCCATCAACCACATGTAGCACTCGTTTGGCTTCGCCCAACAATTGACCTCCTTTCCCGGGCCTTCCCCCATCAACCACGGGTAGCGATCGTTTGTCTTCGCCAACCTGAAGACTGGCTTTACTGCCCCCCATCAACCGCATGTAGCACTCGTATGGGTTTGCGGAACGATAGAAGGCTCTGCTGCTAGTTTCTTCCCCCCATCAACCACATGTAGCACTCGTTTGGCTTCGCCCAACAATTGACCTCCTTTCCCGGCCTTCCCCCATCAACCACGGATAGCAATCGTTCGTCTTCGCCAACCTGAAGACTTGCTTTGCTGCCCCTCCCCATCAACCGCATGTAGCACTCGTTTGGGTTTGCGGAACGATAGAAGGCTCTGCCGCCAGTCTCTCCCATCAACCACATGTAGCACTCGTTTGGCTTCAGCAACAATTGACCTCCTTTCCCGGGCCTTCCCCCATCAACCACGAGGTAGCGATCGTTTGTCTTCGCCAACCTGAAGGACTGGCTTTACTGCCCCCACCCATCAACCGCATGTAGCACTCGTTTGGGTTTGCGGAACGATAGAAGAGCTCTGCTGCTAGTTTCTTCCCCCATCAACCATGTAGCCCTCGTTTGGCTTCGCTAAACGATGGACTTCCTTTTCGGCCTTCCCCCATCAACCACGGGTAGCAATCCGTTTGTCTTCGTTAACCAAAAGACTTGCTTTACTGCCTCCCCATCAACCACATGTAGCACTCGTTTGGGTTTGCGGAACGATAGAAGGCTGTGCTGCCAGTCTCTCTCCCCATCAACCACATGTAGCACTCCTTTGGCTTCGCCCAACAATTGACCTCCTTTTCCCGGCCTTCCCCATCAACCACGGGTAGCGATCGTTTTGTCTTCGCCAACCTGAGGACTGGCTTTACTGCCCCCACCCCATCAACCGCATGTAGCACTCGTTTGGGTTTGCGGAACGATGAAGAGCTCTGCTGCTAGTCTCTTCCCTCTTATCAACCATGTAGCACTCGTTTGGCTTCGCCCAACAATTGACCTCCTTTCCCGGGCCTTCCCCACCAACCACGGGTAGCAATAGTTTGTCTTCGTTAACCGAAAGACTGGCTTTACTGCCCCCATAAACCGCATGTAGCACTCGTTTGGGTTTGCGGAACGATAAAAGGCTCTGCCGCCAGTCTCTCCACCCTCCCATCAACCACATGTAGCACTCGTTTGGCTTCGCCAACAATTGACCTCCTTTCCCGGCCTTCATCCATCAACCACAGGTAGCGATCGTTTGTCTTCGCCAACCTGAGGACTGGCTTTACTGCCCCCACCCCATCAACCGCATGTAGCGCTCGTTTGGGTTTGCGGAACGATAAAAGGCTGTGCCGCCAGTCTCTCCATCCCCCCCATCAACCACATGTAGCACTCGATTGGCTTCGCCCAACAATTGACCTCCTTTCCTGGCCTTCCCCCATCAACCACGGATAGCAATCGTTTGTCTTCGCCAACCTGAAGACTTGCTTTACTGCCCCACCCCTCCCCCATCAACCGCATGTAGCGCTCGTTTGGGTTTGCGGAACGATAGAAGGCTCTGCTGCCAGTCTCTCCTCCCCATCAACCACATGTAGCACTCGTTTGGCTTCGCCCAACAATTGACCTCCTTTCCCGGGCCTTCCCCCATCAACCACGGGTAGCGATCGTTTGTCTTCGCCAACCTGAAGACTGGCTTTACTGCCCCCCATCAACCGCATGTAGCACTCGTATGGGTTTGCGGAACGATAGAAGGCTCTGCTGCTAGTCTCTTCCCCCCATCAACCACCATGTAGCACTGTTTGGGCTTCGCCCAACAATTGACTTCTATCCCCGGGCCTCCCCCATCAACCACGGGTAGCGATCGTTTGTCTTGGCCAACCTGAGGACTGGCTTTACTGCCCCCATCAACCACATGTAGCACTCGTTTGGCTTCTTAACAATTGACCTCCTTTCCCGGCCTTCCCCCATCAACCACAGGTAGCGATCGTTTGTCTTCGCCAACCTGAAGACTGGCTTTACTGCCCCATCAACCTTGGCATGTAGCGCTCGTTTGGGTTTGTGGAACGATAGAAGGCTGTGCCGCCAGCCTCCCCCCCCTGTCAACCACATGTAGCACTCGTTCGGCTTCGCCCAACAATTGACCTCCTTTCCCGGCCTTCCCCCATCAACCACGGGTAGCAATAGTTTGTCTTCGACAACCTGAAGACTGGCTTTACTGCCCCCATCAGCCGCATGTAGCACTCGTTTGGGTTTGCGGAACGATAGAAAGGCTGTGCTGCCAGTCTCTCCCCCATCAACCACATGTAGCACTCGTTTGGCTTCGCCCAACAACTGACCTTCTTTCCCGGCCTTCCCCATCAACCACGGGTAGCAATAGTTTGTCTTCGGTACTTGAAAGACTGGCTTCTGCCCCCATCAACCGCATGTAGCACTCGTTTGGGTTTGTGGAAGCTTCTACTGCCATAGACTCTGCCCCCATCAACCACATGCAGCACTCGTTTGGCTTCGCCCAACAATTGACCTCCTTTCCCGGCCTTCCCCCATTAACCACGGGTAGCAATCGTTTGCCTTCGCCAACCTAGACTGGCTTTACTGCCCCCTATCAACCGCATCTAGCGCTCGTTTGGGTTTGCGGAACGATAGAAGGCTCTGACGCCAGTCTCTCCCCCCCCCCATACCCCACATGTAGCACTCGTTTGGCTTCGCCCAAAATTGACCTCCTTTCACGGCCTTCTCCCATCAACCACGGGTAGCGATCGTTTGTCTTCGCCAACCTGAAGACTGGCTTTACTGCCCCCATCAACCGCATGTAGCACTCGTATGGGTTTGCAGAACGATAGAAGGCTCTGCTGCTAGTTTCTCCCCATCAACCACATGCAGCACTCGTTTGGCTTCGCTCAACAATTGACCTCCTTTCCCGGCCTTCCCCATTAACCACGGGTAGCAATCGTTTGCCTTCGCCAACCTAGAGACTGGCTTTACTGCCCCTATACACCGCATGTAGCGCTCGTTTGGGTTTGCGGAACGATAGAAGGCTCTACCGCCAAACTCCCCCATCAACCACATGTAGCACACGTTTGGCTCCGCCCAACAATTGACCTCCTTTCGGGCCTTCCCCATCAACCACGGTTATCACTCGTTTGTCTTTGCCAACCAAAAGACTGGCTTTACTGCCCTCCCCATCAACCGCATGTTGCACTCATATGGGTTTTCGGAACGATAGAAGGCTCTGCTGCCAGTCTTTCCCCCCATCAACCACATTTAGCACTCGTTTGGCTTCGCCCAACAATTGAACTCCTTTCCTGGCCTTTACCCATCAACCACGGGTAGCACTCGTTTGCCTTCGCCAACCTAGAGACTGGCTTTACTGCCCCTATACACCGCATGTAGCGCTCGTTTGGGTTTGCGGAACGATAGAAGGCTCTGACGCCAGTCTCTCCCCCCCATACCCCACATGTAGCACTCGTTTGGCTTCGCCCAACAATTGACCTCCTTTCCCGGGCCTTCCCCCATCAACCACGGGTAGCGATCGTTTGTCTTGGCCAACCTGAGGACTGGCTTTACTGCCCCCCATCAACCACATGTAGCACTCGTTTGGCTTCGCCCAACAATTGACCTCCTTTCCAGGCCTTCCCCATCACCCGGGGGTCGCGCTCGTTTGTCTTCGCCAACCTGAGGCCTGGCTTCCCTGCCCCCCCCCAGCAACCGCATGTAGCACTCGTTTGGGTTTGTGGAATGATAGAAGGCTGTGCCGCCAGCCTCCCCCCCTGTCAACCACATGCAGCACTCGTTTGGCTTCGCCCCACAATTGACCTCCTTTCCCGGCCTTCCCCCATCAACCACGGGTAGCAATAGTCTTTCTTCGTTGACCGGAAGACTGGCTTTACTGCCCCCCCATCAACCGCATGTAGCACTCCTTTGGGTTTGCGGAACGATAGAAGGCTCTGTCGCCAGTCTCCCTCCATCAACCACATGTAGCACTCGTTTGGCTTCGCCCAACAATTGACCTCCTTTCCCGGCCTTCCCCCATCAACCACGGGTAGCAATAGTCTTTCTTCGTTGACCGGAAGACTAGTTTCACTGCCCCCATCAACCACGGGTAGCGATCGTTTGTCTTGGCCAACCTGAGGACTGGCTTTACTGCCCCCATCAACCACATGTAGCACTCGTTTGGCTTCGCCCAACAATTGACCTCCTTTCAGGCCTTCCCCATCAACCACGGGTAGCGATCGTTTGTCTTCGCCAACCTGAGGACTGGCTTTACTGCCCCCACGCCATCAACCGCATGTAGCACTCGTTTGGGTTTGTGGAACGATACAAGGCTCTCCCGCCAGCCTCCCCCCCATCAACCACATGTAGCACTCGTTTGGCTTCGCCCAAACATTGACCTCCTTTCCCGGCATTCTCCCATCAACCACGGGTAGCAAAAGTTTGTCTTCGCTAACCGAAAGACTGGCTTTGCTGCCCCCCACCAATCGCATGTAGCATTCGTTTGGGTTTGCCAAACGATAGAAAGCTGTGCCGTCAGTTTCCCCCCATCAACCACATGTAGCACTCGGTTGACTTCGTCCAACAATTGACCTCCTTTCCCGGCCTTCCCCATCAACCACGGGTAGCGATCGTTTGTCTTGGCCAACCTGAGGACTGGCTTTACTGCCCCCCATCAACCACATGTAGCACTCGTGTGGCTTCGCCCAACAATTGACCTCCTTTCAAGGCCTTCCACCATCAACCACGGGTAGCGATCGTTTGTCTTCGCCAACCTGAAGACTGGCTTTACTGCCCCCATCAACCGCATGTAGCACTCGTTTGGGTTTGTGGAACGATAGATGGCTCTGCCGCCAGTCTCCCCCCATCAACCACATGTAGCACTCGTTTGGCTTCGCCCAACAATTGACCTCCTTTCCCGGCCTTCTCCCATCAACCACGAGTAGCAATAGTTTGTCTTCGTTTACCAAAAGACTGGCTTTACTGCCCCCCATCAACCGCATGTAGCACTCGTTTGGATTTGCGGAACGATAGAAGGCTGTGCCGCCAGTCTTTCCCCCCCATCAACCACATGTAGCACTCGTTTGGCTTCGCCCAACAATTGACCTCCTTTCCCGGCCTTCCCCATCAACCACGGGTAGCGATCGTTTGTCTTCGCCAATCTGAAGACTGGCTTTACTGCCCCCCCCCCATCAACCGCATGTAGCACTCGTTTGGCTTCGCCCAACAATTGACCTCCTTTCCCGGGCCTTCCCCCATCAACCACGGGTAGCGATCGTTTGTCTTGGCCAACCTGGGGACTGGCTTTTCTTCCCCCATCAACCACATGTAGCACTCCTCTCCCCATCAACTACATGTAGCACTCGTTTGGCTTCGCCCAACAATTGACCTCCTTTCCAGGCCTTCCCCCATCAACCACGGGTAGCGATCGTTTGTATTCGCCAACCTGAAGACTGGCTTTACTGCCCCCCCCCAACAACCGCATGTAGCACTCGTTTGGGTTTGCGGAACGATAGAAGGCTGTGCCGCCAGTCTTCCCCCCCCCATCAACCACATGCAGCACTCCTTTGGCTTCGCCCAACAACTGACCTCCTTTCCCGGCCTTCCCCATCAACCACGGGTAGCAATAGTTTGTCTTCGGTAACCGAAAGACTGGCTTTACTGCCCCCCCATCAACCGCATGTAGCACTCGTTTGGGTTTGTGGAACGATAGAAGGCTGTCCCGCCAGACTCCCCCCCCCCCCACCAACCACATGTAGCACTCGTTTGGCTTCGCCCAACAATTGACCTCCTTTCCCGGCCTTCCCCCATCAACAACGGGTAGCAATAGTTTGTCTTCGTTAACCAAAAGACTGGCTTTACAGCCCCCCATCAACCGCATGTAGCACTCGTTTGGATTTGCGGAACGATAGAAGGCTGTGCCGCCAGTCTCTCCCCTCCCCATCAACCACATGTAGCACTCGTTTGGCTTCGCCCAACAATTGACCTCCTTTCCCGGCCTTCCCCATCAACCACGGGTAGCGATCGTTTGTCTTCGCCAACCTGAGGACTGGCTTTACTGCCCCCACCCCATCATCCGCATGTAGCACTCGTTTGGGTTTGTGGAACGATAGAAGGCTGTGCCGCCAGACTCTCCCCCCCCATCAACCACATGTAGCACTCGTTTGGCTTCGCCCAACAACTGACCTCCTTTCCTGGCCTTCCCCCATCAACCACGGGTAGCAATAGTTTGTCTTCGTTAACCAAAAGACTCGCTTTACTGCCCCCCATCAACCGCATGTAGCACTCGTTTGGGTTTGCGGAACGATAGAAGGCTGTGCCGCCAGTCTCTCCCCATCAACCACATGTAGCACTCGTTTGGCTTCGCCCAACAATTGACCTCCTTTCCCGGCCTTCCCCATCAACCACGGGTAGCGATCGTTTGTCTTGGCCAACCTGAGGACTGGCTTTACTGCCCCCCATCAACCACATGTAGCACTCGTTTGGCTTCGCCCAACAATTGACCTCCTTTCAAGGCCTTCCACCATCAACCACGGGTAGCGATCGTTTGTCTTCGCCAACCTGAAGACTGGCTTTACTGCCCCCCCAACAACCGCATGTAGCACTCGTTTGGGTTTGTGGAACGATAGAAGGCTGTGCCGCCAGACTCTCCCCCCCCCCATCAACCACATGTAGCACTCGTTTGGCTTCGCCAAATAATTGACCTCCTTTCCCGGCCTTCCCCCATCAACCACGGGTAGCAATAGTTTGTCTTCGTTAACCAAAAGACTGGCTTTACTGCCCCCCATCAACCGCATGTAGCACTCGTTTGGGTTTGCGGAACGATAGAAGGCTGTGCCGCCAGTCTCTCCCCCCCATCAACCACATGTAGCACTCGTTTGGCTTCGCCCAACAATTGACCTCCTTTCCCGGCCTTCCCCATCAACCACGGGTAGCGATCGTTTGTCTTGGCCAACCTGAGGACTGGCTTTACTGCCCCCCATCAACCACATGTAGCACTCGTTTGGCTTCGCCCAACAATTGACCTCCTTTCAAGGCCTTCCCCCATCAACCACGGGTAGCGATCGTTTGTCTTCGCCAACCTGAAGACTGACTTTACTGCCCCCCCCCCAACAACCGCATGTAGCACTCGTTTGGGTTTGTGGAACGATAGAAGGCTGTGCCGCCAGACTCGCCCCCCCCCATCAACCACATGTAGCACTCGTTTGGCTTCGCCAAACAATTGACCTCCTTTCCCGGCCTTCCCCATCAACCACGGGTAGCAATAGTTTGTCTTCGTTAACCAAAGACTGGCTTTACTGCCCCCATCAACCGCATGAAGCACTCGTTTGGGTTTGCGGAACGATAGAAGGCTGTGCCGCCAGTCTTTCCCCCCCATCAACCACATGTAGCACTCGTTTGGCTTTGCCCAACAATTGACCTCCTTTCCCGGCCTTCCCCATCAACCACGGGTAGCAATAGTTTGTCTTCGGTAACCGAAAGACTGGCTTTACTGCCCCCCCATCAACCGCATGTAGCACTCGTTTGGGTTTGTGGAACGAAAGAAGGCTGTGCCGCCAGACTCTCCCCCCCCCATCAACCACATGTAGCACTCGTTTGGCTTCGCCCAACAATTGACCTCCTTTCCCGGCCTTCCCCCATCACCCACGGGTAGCAATCCTTTGTCTTCGTTAACCAAAAGACTGTCTTTCCAGCCCCCCATCAACCGCATGTAGCACTCGTTTGGGTTTGCGGAACAATAGAAGGCTGTGCCGCCAGTCTCCCCCATCAACCACATGTAGCACTCGTTTGGCTTCGCCCAACAATTGACCTCCTTTCCCGGCCTTCCCCATCAACCACGGGTAGCAATAGTTTGTCTTCGGTAACCGAAAGACTGGCTTTACTGCCCCCATCAACCGCATGTAGCACTCGTTTGGGTTTGTGGAACGAAAGAAGGCTGTGCCGCCAGACTCTCCCCATCAACCACACGTAGTACTCGTTTGGCTTCGCCCAACAATTGACCTCCTTTCCCGGCCTTCCCCCATCAACAACGGGTAGCAATAGTTTGTCTTCGTTAACCAAAAGACTGGCTTTACAGCCCCCCATCAACCGCATGTAGCACTCGTTTGGGTTTTCGGAACGATAGAAGGCTGTGCCGCCAGTCTCCCCCCCCATCAACCACATGTAGCACTCGTTTGGCTTCGCCCAACAATTGACCTCCTTTCCCGGCCTTCCCCCATCAACCACGGGTAGCAATAGTTTGTCTTCGTTAACCAAAAGACTGGCTTTACTGCCCCCCATCAACCGCATGAAGCACTCGTTTGGGTTTGCGGAACGATAGAAGGCTGTGCCGCCAGTCTCTCTCCCCCCCATCAACCACATGTAGCACTCGTTTGGCTTCGCCCAACAATTGACCTCCTTTCCCGGCCTTCCCCATCAACCACGGGTAGCAATAGTTTGTCTTCGGTAACCGAAAGACTGGCTTTACTGCCCCCCCCCCGATCAACCGCATGTAGCACTCGTTTGGGTTTTCGGAACGATAGAAGGCTGTGCCGCCAGTCTCTCCCCCATCAACCACATGTAGCACTCGTTTGGCTTCGCCCAACAATTGACCTCCTTTCCCGGCCTTCCCCCATCAACCACGGGTAGCAATAGTTTGTCTTCGTTAACCAAAAGACTGGCTTTCCTGCCCCCCATCAACCGCATGAAGCACTCGTTTGGGTTTGCGGAACGATAGAAGGCTGTGCCGCCAGTCTCTCTCCCCATCAACCACATGTAGCACTCGTTTGGCTTCGCCCAACAATTGACCTCCTTTCCCGGCCTTCCCCATCAACCACGGGTAGCAATAGTTTGTCTTCGGTAACCGAAAGACTGGCTTTACTGCCCCCATCAACCGCATGTAGCACTCGTTTGGGTTTGTGGAACGAAAGAAGGCTGTGCCGCCAGACTCTCCCCCCCCATCAACCACATGTAGCACTCGTTTGGCTTCGCCCAACAATTGACCTCCTTTCAAGGCCTTCCCCATCAACCACGGGTAGCGATCGTTTGTCTTCGCCAACCTGAAGACTGACTTTACTGCCCCCCCAACAACCGCATGTAGCACTCGTTTGGGTTTGTGGAACGATAGAAGGCTGTGCCGCCAGACTCGCCCCCCCCCCATCAACCACATGTAGCACTCGTTTGGCTTCGCCAAACAATTGACCTCCTTTCCCGGCCTTCCCCCATCAACCACGGGTAGCAATAGTTTGTCTTCGTTAACCAAAAGACTGGCTTTACTGCCCTCCATCAACCGCATGAAGCACTCGTTTGGGTTTGCGGAACGATAGAAGGCTGTCCCGCCAGTCTCTCTCCCCCCCATCAACCACATGTAGCACTCGTTTGGCTTCGCCCAACAATTGACCTCCTTTCCCGGCCTTCCCCATCAACCACGGGTAGCAATAGTTTGTCTTCGGTAACCGAAAGACTGGCTTTACTGCCCCCCCCCATCAACCGCATGTAGCACTCGTTTGGGTTTGTGGAACGAAAGAAGGCTGTGCCGCCAGACTCTCCCCATCAACCACATGTAGCACTCGTTTGGCTTCGCCCAACAATTGACCTCCTTTCCCGGCCTTCCCCATCAACCACGGGTAGCAATAGTTTGTCTTCGTTAACCAAAAGACTGGCTTTACAGCCCCCCATCAACCGCATGTAGCACTCGTTTGGGTTTGCGGAACGATAGAAGGCTGTGCCGCCAGTCTCCCCCCCCCCATCAACCACATGTAGCACTCGTTTGGCTTCGCCCAACAATTGCCCTCCTTTCCCGGCCTTCCCCATCAACCACGGGTAGCAATAGTTTGTCTTCGGTAACCGAAAGACTGGCTTTACTGCCCCCCCCATCAACCGCATGTAGCACTCGTTTGGGTTTGTGGAACGAAAGAAGGCTGTGCCGCCAGACTCTCCCCATCAACCACATGTAGCACTCGTTTGGCTTCGCCCAACAATTGACCTCCTTTCCCGGCCTTCCCCCATCAACCACGGGTAGCAATAGTTTGTCTTCGTTAACCAAAAGACTGGCTTTACAGCCCCCCCTCAACCGCATGTACCACTCGCTTGGGTTTTCGGAACGATAGAAGGCTGTGCCGCCAGTCTCCCCATCAACCACATGTAGCACTCGTTTGGCTTCGCCCAACAATTGACCTCCTTTCCCGGCCTTCCCCCATCAACCACGGGTAGCGATCGTTTGTCTTCGCCAACCTGAGGACTGGCTTTACTGCCCCCACGCCATCAACCGCATGTAGCACTCGTTTGGGTTTGTGGAACGATAGAAGGCTGTGCCGCCAGACTCTCCCCCCCCCATCAACCACATGTAGCACTCGTTTGGCTTCGCCCAACAATTGACCTCCTTTCCCGGCCTTCCCCCATCAACCACGGGTAGCAATAGTTTGTCTTCGTTAACCAAAAGACTGGCTTTACTGCCCCCCATCAACCGCATGTAGCACTCGTTTGGGTTTGCGGAACGATAGAAGGCTGTGCCGCCAGTCTCTCTCCCCCCCATCAACCACATGTAGCACTCGTTTGGCTTCGCCCAACAATCGACCTCCTTTCCCGGCCTTCCCCATCAACCACGGGTAGCGATCGTTTGTCTTGGCCAACCTGAAGACTGGCTTTACTGCCCCCCATCAATCACATGTAGCACTCGTTTGGCTTCGCCCAACAATTGACCTCCTTTCCAGGCCTTCCCCCATCAACCACGGGTAGCGATCGTTTGTCTTCGCCAACCTGAAGACTGGCTTTACTGCCCCCCCAACAACCGCATGTAGCACTCGTTTGGGTTTGTGGAACGATAGAAGGCTGTGCCGCCAGACTCTCCCCCCCCCATCAACCACATGTAGCACTCGTTTGGCTTCGCCTAACAATTGACCTCCTTTCCCGGCCTTCCCCCATCAACCACGGGAAGCAATAGTTTGTCTTCGTTAACCAAAAGACTGGCTTTACTGCCCCCCATCAACCGCATGAAGCACTCGTTTGGGTTTGCGGAACGATAGAAGGCTGTGCCGCCAGTCTTTCCCCCCCATCAACCACATGTAGCACTCGTTTGGCTTCGCCCAACAACTGACCTTCTTTCCCGGCCTTCCCCATCAACCACGGGTAGCAATAGTTTGTCTTCAATACCCGAAAGACTGGCTTTACTGCCCCCCCCATCAACCGCATGTAGCACTCGTTTGGGTTTGCGGAACGATAGAAGGCTGTGCCGCCAGTTTCTCATCCCCCCATCAACCACATGTAGCACTCGTTTGGCTTCGCCCAACAATTGACCTCCTTTCCCGGCCTTCCCATATCAACCACGGGTAGCAATAGTTTGTCTTCGTTAACCAAAAGACTGGCTTTACTGCCCCCCATCAACCGCATGAAGCACTCGTTTGGGTTTGCGGAACGATAGAAGGCTGTGCCGCCAGTCTCTCTCCCCCCCATCAACCACATGTAGCACTCGTTTGGCTTCGCCCAACAATTGACCTCCTTTCCCGGCCTTCCCCATCAACCACGGGTAGCAATAGTTTGTCTTCGCCAACCTGAAGACTGGCTTTACTGCCCCCCCAACAACCGCATGTAGCACTCGTTTGGGTTTGTGGAACGATAGAAGGCTGTGCCGCCAGACTCTCCCCATCAACCACATGTAGCACTCGTTTGGCTTCGCCTAACAATTGACCTCCTTTCCCGGCCTTCCCCCATCAACCACGGGAAGCAATAGTTTGTCTTCGTTAACCAAAAGACTGGCTTTCCTGCCCCCCATCACCCGCATGAGGCCCTCGTTTGGGTTTGCGGAACGATAGAAGGCTGTGCCGCCAGTCTCTCTCCCCCCCCATCAACCACATGTAGCACTCGTTTGGCTTCGCCCAACAATTGACCTCCTTTCCCGGCCTTCCCCATCAACCACGGGTAGCAATAGTTTGTCTTCGGTAACCGAAAGACTGACTTTACTGCCCCCCCCCCATCAACCGCATGTAGCACTCGTTTGGGTTTGCGGAACGATAGAAGGCTGTGCCGCCAGTTTCTCATCCCCCTATCAACCACATGTAGCACTCGTTTGGCTTCGCCCAACAATTGACCTCCTTTCCCGGCCTTCCCCCATCAACCACGAGTAGCAATAGTTTGTCTTCGTCAACCGAGAGACTGGCTTTACTGCCCCTCCGCCATCCACCGCATGTAGCACTCGTTTGGGTTTGTGGAACGATAGAAGGCTGTGCCGCCAGACTCTCCCCATCAACCACATGTAGCACTCGTTTGGCTTCGCCCAACAATTGACCTCCTTTCCCGGCCTTCCCCATCAACCACGGGTAGCGATCGTTTGTCTTCGCCAACCTGAAGACTTTCTATACTGCCCCCCCATCAACCGCATGTAGCACTCGTATGGGTTTGCGGAACGATAAAAGGCTCTGCTGCTAGTTTCTTCCCCCCCCCATCAACCACATGCAGCACTCGCTTGGCTTCGCCCAACAATTGACCTCCTTTACCGCCCCTCTTCATCCGCCACGGGTAGCGATCGTTTGTCTTGGCCAACCTGAGGACTGGCTTTACTGCCCCCCATCAACCACATGTAGCACTCGTTTGGCTTCGCCCAACAATTGACCTCCTTTCCAGGCCTTCCCCCATCAACCACGGGTAGCGATCGTTTGTCTTCGCCAACCTGAAGACTGGCTTTACTGCCCCCCCAACAACCGCATGTAGCACTCGTTTGGGTTTGCGGAACGATAGAAGGCTGTGCCGCCAGCCTCCCCCCCTGTCAACCACATGTAGCACTCGTTCGGCTTCGCCCAACAATTGACCTCCTTTCCCGGCCTTCCCCCATCAACCACGGGTAGCAATAGTTTGTCTTCGTTAACCAAAAGACTGGCTTTACAGCCCCCCATCAACCGCATGTAGCACTCGTTTGGGTTTGCGGAACGATAGAAGGCTGTGCCGCCAGTCTCCTTCCCCCCCCCCATCAACCACATGTAGCACTCGCTTGGCTTCGCCCAACAATTGGCCTCCTTTCCCCCCCTTTCCCCATCAACCACCGGCAGCAATAGTTTGTCTTCGTTAACCAAAAGACTGGCTTTACTGCCCCCCATCAACCGCATGAAGCACTCGTTTGGGTTTGCGGAACGATAGAAGGCTGTGCCGCCAGTCTCTCTCCCCCCCATCAACCACATGTAGCACTCGTTTGGCTTCGCCCAACAATTGACCTCCTTTCCCGGCCTTCCCCATCAACCACGGGTAGCAATAGTTTGTCTTCGGTAACCGAAAGACTGACTTTACTGCCCCCCCATCAACCGCATGTAGCACTCGTTTGGGTTTGCGGAACGATAGAAGGCTGTGCCGCCAGTTTCTCATCCCCCCATCAACCACATGTAGCACTCGTTTGGCTTCGCCCAACAATTGACCTCCTTTCCCGGCCTTCCCCATCAACCACGGGTAGCAATAGTTTGTCTTCGGTAACCGAAAGACTGACTTTACTGCCCCCATCAACCGCATGTAGCACTCGTTTGGGTTTGCGGAACGATAGAAGGCTGTGCCGCCAGTTTCTCATCCCCATCAACCACATGTAGCACTCGTTTGGCTTCGCCCAACAATTGACCTCCTTTCCCGGCCTTCCCCCATCAACCACGAGTAGCAATAGTTTGTCTCGCTCACCCGAGAGACTGGCTTTCCTGCCCCCCCCCCATCAACCGCATGTAGCACTCGTTTGGGTTTGTGGAACGATAGAAGGCTGTGCCGCCAGACTCTCCCCATCAACCACATGTAGCACTCGTTTGGCTTCGCCCAACAATTGACCTCCTTTCCCGGCCTTCCCCATCAACCACGGGTAGCGATCGTTTGTCTTCGCCAACCTGAAGACTTTCTTTACTGCCCCCATCAACCGCATGTAGCACTCGTATGGGTTTGCGAAACGATAAAAGGCTCTGCTGCTGGTTTCTTCCCCATCAACCACATGTAGCACTCGTTTGGCTTCGCCCAACAATTGACCTCCTTTACCGGCCTTCTTCATCAACCACGGGTAGCGATCGTTTGTCTTGGCCAACCTGAGGACTGGCTTTACTGCCCCCATCAACCACATGTAGCACTCGTTTGGCTTCGCCCAACAATTGACCTCCTTTCTAGGCCTTCCCCATCAACCACGGGTAGCGATCGTTTGTCTTCGCCAACCTGAAGACTGGCTTTACTGCCCCCAACAACCGCATGAAGCACTCGTTTGGGTTTGTGGAACGATAGAAGGCTGTGCCGCCAGACTCTCCCCATCAACCACATGTAGCACTTCGTTTGGCTTCGCCCAACAATTGACCTCCTTTCCCGGCCTTCCCCATCAACCACGGTTAGCAATAGTTTGTCTTCGCCAACCGAAAGACTGGCTTTACTGCCCCCATCAACTGCTTGTAGCACTCGTTTGGGTTTGCGGAACGATAGAAGGCTCTGCCGCCAGTTCTCATCATCAACCACATGTAGCACTGGTTTGGCTTCGCCCAACAATTGGCCTCCTCTCCCGGCCTTTCCCCATCAACCACGGTTAGCGATAGTTTGTCTTCGCCAAGTCAATGCTGGCTTTAATGCCCCCCATCAACTGCTTGTAGCACTCGCTTGGGTTTACGGAACGATAGAAGGCTGTGCCGCCAGTCTCTCTCCCCCCCATCAACCACATGTAGCACTCGTTTGGCTTCGCCCAACAATTGACCTCCTTTCCCGGCCTTCCCCATCAACCACGGGTAGCAATAGTTTGTCTTCGGTAACCGAAAGACTGACTTTACTGCCCCCCCATCAACCGCATGTAGCACTCGTTTGGGTTTGCGGAACGATAGAAGGCTGTGCCGCCAGTTTCTCATCCCCCCATCAACCACATGTAGCACTCGTTTGGCTTCGCCCAACAATTGACCTCCTTTCCCGGCCTTCCCCCATCAACCACGAGTAGCAATAGTTTGTCTTCGTCAACCGAGAGACTGGCTTTACTGCCCCCCCCCATCAACCCCATGTAGCACTCGTTTGGGTTTGTGGAACGATAGAAGGCTGTGCCGCCAGACTCTCCCCCCCCCATCAACCACATGTAGCACTCGTTTGGCTTCGCCCAACAATTGACCTCCTTTCCCGGCCTTCCCCATCAACCACGGGTAGCGATCGTTTGTCTTCGCCAACCTGAAGACTTTCTTTACTGCCCCCATCAACCGCATGTAGCACTCGTATGGGTTTGCGGAACGATAAAGGCTCTGCTGCTAGTTTCTTCCCCCCATCAACCACATGTAGCACTCGTTTGGCTTCGCCCAACAATTGACCTCCTCTACCGGCCTTCTTCATCAACCACGGGTAGCGATCGTTTGTCTTGGCCAACCTGAGGACTGGCTTTACTGCCCCCCATCAACCACATGTAGCACTCGTTTGGCTTCGCCCAACAATTGACCTCCTTTCTAGGCCTTCCCCCATCAACCACGGGTAGCGATCGTTTGTCTTCGCCAACCTGAAGACTGGCTTTACTGCCCCCCCCCAACAACCGCATGAAGCACTCGTTTGGGTTTGTGGAACGATAGAAGGCTGTGCCGCCAGACTCTCCCCCCCCATCAACCACATGTAGCACTCGTTTGGCTTCGCCCAACAATTGACCTCCTTTCCCGGCCTTCCCCCATCAACCACGGGTAGCAATAGTTTGTCTTCGTTAACCAAAAGACTGGCTTTACAGCCCCCCATCAACCGCATGTAGCACTCGTTTGGGTTTGCGGAACGATAGAAGGCTGTGCCGCCAGTCTCCTTCCCCATCAACCACATGTAGCACTCGTTTGGCTTCGCCCAACAATTGACCTCCTTTCCCGGCCTTTCCCCATCAACCACGGGTAGCAATAGTTTGTCTTCGTTAACCAAAGACTGGCTTTACTGCCCCCATCAACCACATGAAGCACTCGTTTGGGTTTGCGGAACGATAGAAGGCTGTGCCGCCAGTCTCTCTCCCCATCAACCACATGTAGCACTCGTTTGGCTTCGCCCAACAATTGACCTCCTTTCCCGGCCTTCCCCCATCAACCACGGGTAGCAATAGTTTGTCTTCGTTAATCAAAAGACTGGCTTTACTGCCCCCCATCAACCGCACGAAGCACTCGTTTGGGTTTGCGGAACGATAGAAGGCTGTGCCGCCAGTCTCTCTCCCCCCCCCATCAACCACATGTAGCACTCGTTTGGCTTCGCCCAACAATTGACCTCCTTTCCCGGCCTTCCCCATCAACCACGGGTAGCAATAGTTTGTCTTCGGTAACCGAAAGACCGGCTTTACTGCCCCTCCCCCATCAACCGCATGTAGCACTCGTTTGGGTTTGTGGAACGATAGAAGGCTGTGCCGCCAGACTCCCCCCATCAACCACATGCAGCACTCGTTTGGCTTCGCCCAACAATTGACCTCCTTTCCCGGCCTTCCCCCATCAACCACGGGTAGCAATAGTTTGTCTTCGTTAACCAAAAGACTGGCTTTACAGCCCCCCATCAACCGCATGTAGCACTCGTTTGGGTTTGCGGAACGATAGAAGGCTGTCCCGCCAGTCTCCCCCCCCCCATCAACCACATGTAGCACTCGTTTGGCTTCGCCCAACAATTGACCTCCTTTCCCGGCCTTCCCCCATCAACCACGGGTAGCGATCGTTTGTCTTCGCCAACCTGAGGACTGGCTTTACTGCCCCCACCCCATCAACCGCATGTAGCACTCGTTTGGGTTTGTGGAACGATAGAAGGCTGTGCCGCCAGACTCTTCACCCCCCCCACCAACCACATGCAGCACTCGTTTGGCTCCCCCCACCAATTGCCCTCCTTTCCAGGCCTTCCCCCATCACCCACGGGTAGCGATCGTTTGTCTTCGCCAACCTGAAGACTGGCTTTACTGCCCCCCCCAACAACCGCATGTAGCACTCGTTTGGGTTTGTGGAACGATAGAAGGCTGTGCCGCCAGACTCTCCTCCCCATCAACCACATGTAGCACTCGTTTGGCTTCGCCTAACAATTGACCTCCTTTCCCGGCCTTCCCCATCAACCACGGGTAGCAATAGTTTGTCTTCGTTAACCAAAAGACTGGCTTTACTGCCCCCATCAACCGCATGTAGCACTCGTTTGGGTTTGCGGAACGATAGAAAGCTGTGCCGCCAGTCTCTTCCCCCATCAACCACATGTAGCACTCGTTTGGCTTCGCCCAACAATTGACCTCCTTTCCCGGCCTTCCCCATCAACCACGGGTAGCGATCGTTTGTCTTCGCCAACCTGAAGACTGGCTTTACTGCCCCCATCAACCGCATGTAGCACTCGTATGGGTTTGCGGAACGATAGAAGGCTGTGCTGCTAGTTTCTCTGCCCCATCAACCACATGTAGCACTCGTTTGGCTTCGCCCAACAATTGACCTCCTTTCCAGGCCTTCCCCCATCAACCACGGGTAGCGATCGTTTGTCTTCGCCAACCTGAAGACTGGCTTTACTGCCCCCCCCCCCCCAACAACAGCATGTAGCACTCGTTTGGGTTTGTGGAACGATAGAAGGCTGTGCCGCCAGCCTCCCCCCCCTGTCAACCACATGTAGCACTCGTTTGGCTTCGCCCAACAATTGACCTCCTTTACCGGCCTTCCCCCATCAACCACGGGTAGCAATAGTTTGTCTTCGTTAACCAAAAGACTGGATTTACTGCCCCCCATCAATCGCATGTAGCACTCGTTTGGGTTTGCGGAACGATAGAAAGCTGTGCCGGCAGTCTCTTCCCCATCAACCACATGTAGCACTCGTTTGGCTTCGCCCAACAATTGACCTCCTTTCCCGGCCTCTTCCCATCAACCACGGGTAGCGATCGTTTGTCTTGGCCAACCTGAAGGACTGGCTTTACTGCCCCCAACAACCGCATGTAGCACTCGTTTGGGTTTGTGGAACGATAGAAGGCTGTGCCGCCAGACTCTCCCCATCAACCACATGTAGCACTCGTTTGGCTTCGCCTCACAATTGACCTCCTTTCCCGGCCTTCCCCCATCAACCACGGGTAGCAATAGTTTGTCTTCGTTAACCAAAGACTGGCTTTACTGCCCCCATCAACCGCATGAAGCACTCGTTTGGGTTTGCGGAACGATAGAAGAGCTGTGCCGCCAGTCTCTCCCCATCAACCACATGTAGCACTCGTTTGGCTTCGCCCAACAATTGACCTCCTTTCCCGGCCTTCCCCCATCAACCACGGGTAGCAATAGTTTGTCTTCGTCAACCGAGAGACTGGCTTTACTGCCCCCCCCCCATCAACCGCATGTAGCACTCGCTTGGGTTTGTGGAACGATAGAAGGCTGTGCCGCCAGGCTCTTCCCCCCCCATCAACCCCATGTAGCTCTCGTTTGGCCTCGCCCAACAATTGCCCTCCTTCCCCGGCCTTCCCCATCAACCACGGGTAGCGATCGTTTGTCTTCGCCAACCTGAAGACTTTCTATACTGCCCCCCCATCAACCGCATGTAGCACTCGTATGGGTTTGCGGAACGATAAAGGCTCTGCTGCTAGTTTCTTCCCCCCCCCATCAACCACATGTAGCACTCGTTTGGCTTCGCCCAACAATTGACCTCCTTTCCCGGCCTTCCCCATCAACCACGGGTAGCGATCGTTTGTCTTGGCCAACCTGAGGACTGGCTTTACTGCCCCCCATCAACTACATGTAGCACTCGTTTGGCTTCGCCCAACAATTGACCTCCTTTCCAGGCCTTCCCCCATCAACCACGGGTAGCGATCGTTTGTCTTCGCCAACCTGAAGACTGGCTTACTGCCCCCAACAACCGCATGTAGCACTCGTTTGGGTTTGCGGAACGATAGAAGGCTGTGCCGCCAGTGTCTCCCCCCCCATCAACCACATGTAGCACTCGTTTGGCTTCGCCCAACAATTGACCTCCTTTCCCGGCCTTCCCCATCAACCACGGGTAGCAATAGTTTGTCTTCGTCAACCGAAAGACTGACTTTACTGCCCCCATCAACCGCATGTAGCACTCGTTTGGGTTTGTGGAACGATAGAAGGCTGTGCCGCCAGACTCTTCCCCCCCATCAACCACATGTAGCACTCGTTTGGCTTCGCCCAACAATTGACCTCCTTTCCCGGCCTTCCCCATCAACCACGGGTAGCGATCGTTTGTCTTCGCCAACCTGAAGACTTTCTTTACTGCCCCCCCATCAACCGCATGTAGCACTCGTATGGGTTTCCGAACCGATAAAAGGCTCTGCTGCTAGTTTCTTCCCCCCCCCCATCAACCACATGTAGCACTCGTTTGGCTTCGCCCAACAATTGACCTCCTTTCCCGGCCTTCCCCATCAACCACGGGTAGCGATCGTTTGTCTTGGCCAACCTGAGGACTGGCTTTACTGCCCCCCATCAACCACATGTAGCACTCGTGTGGCTTCGCCCCACAATTGTCCTCCTTTCCAGGCCCTCCCCATCACCCACGGGTAGCGATCGTTTGTCTTCGCCAACCTGAAGCCTGGCTTTACTGCCCCCCCCAACAACCGCATGTAGCACTCGTTTGGGTTTGTGGAACGATAGAAGGCTGTGCCGCCAGACTCTCCCCCCCCCATCAACCACATGTAGCACTCGTTTGGCTTCGCCCAACAATTGACCTCCTTTCCCGGCCTTCCCCCATCAACCACGGGTAGCAATAGTTTGTCTTCGTTAACTAAAAGACTGGCTTTACTGCCCCCCATCAACCGCATGAAGCACTCGTTTGGGTTTGCGGAACGATAGAAGGCTGTGCCGCCAGTCTCTCTCCCCCCCATCAACCACATGTAGCACTCGTTTGGCTTCGCCCAACAATTGACCTCCTTTCCCGGCCTTCCCGTTCAACCACGGGTAGCAATAGTTTGTCTTCGGTAACCGAAAGACTGGCTTCACAGCCCTCCATCAACCGCATGTAGCACTCGTTTGGGTTTGCGGAACGATAGAAGGCTGTGCCGCCAGTTTCTCATCCCCCCATCAAGCACATGTAGCACTCGTTTGGCTTCGCCCAACAATTGACCTCCTTGCCCGGCCTTCCCCCATCAACCACGGGTAGCAATAGTTTGTTTTCGTCAACCGAGAGACTGGATTTACTGCCCCCATCAACCGCATGTAGCACTCGTTTGGGTTTGTGGAACGATAGAAGGCTGTGCCGCCAGACTCTCCCCATCAACCACATGTAGCACTCGTTTGGCTACGCCCAACAATTGACCTCCTTTCCCGGCCTTCCCCATCAACCACGGGTAGCAATAGTTTGTCTTCGTTTACCAAAAGACTGGCTTTACTGCCCCCCATCAACCGCATGTAGCACTCGTTTGGGTTTGCGGAACGATAGAAGGCTGTGCCGCCAGTCTCTATCCCCCCACCATCAACCACATGTAGCACTCGTTTGGCTTCGCCCAACATTTGACCTCCTTTCCCGGCCTTCCCCATCAACCACGGGTAGCGATCGTTTGTCTTCGCCAACCTGAAGACTTTCTTTACTGCCCCCCATCAACCGCATGTAGCACTCGTATGGGTTTGCGGAACGATAAAAGGCTCTGCTGCTAGTTTCTTCCCCCCCCCATCAACCACATGTAGCACTCGTTTGGCTTCGCCCAACAATTGACCTCCTTTCCCGGGCCTTCCCCCATCAACCACGGGTAGCGATCGTTTGTCTTGGCCAACCTGAGGACTGGCTTTACTGCCCCCCATCAACCGCATGTAGCACTCGTTTGGCTTCGCCCAACAATTGACCTCCTTTCCAGTCCTTCACCCATCAACCACGGGTAGCGATCGTTTGTCTTCGCCAACCTGAAGACTGGCTTTACTGCCCCCCCCCAACAACCGCATGTAGCACTCGTTTGGGTTTGCGGAACGATAGAAGGCTGTGCCGCCAGTCTCTCCCCCCCCATCAACCACATGTAGCACTCGTTTGGCTTCGCCCAACAATTGACCTCCTTTCCCGGCCTTCCCCATCAACCACGGGTAGCAATAATTTGTCTTCGGTAACCGAAGGACTGGCTATACTGCCCCATCCCATTAACCGCATGTAGCACTCGTTTGGGTTTGCGGAACGATAGAAGGCTGTGCCGCCAGTTTCTCATCCCCCCATCAACCACATGTAGCACTCGTTTGGCTTCGCCCAACAATTGACCTCCTTTCGCGGCCTTCCCCCATCAACCACGGGTAGCAATAGTTTGTCTTCGTCAACCGAAAGACTGGCTTTACTGCCCCCCCCATCAACCGCATGTAGCACTCGTTTGGGTTTGTGGAACGATAGAAGGCTGTGCCGCCAGACTCTCCCCATCAACCACATGTAGCACTCGTTTGGCTTCGCCCAACAATTGACCTCCTTTCCCGGCCTTCCCCTATCAACCACGGGTAGCAATAGTTTGTCTTCGGTAATCGAAAGACTGGCTTTACTGCCCCCCATCAACCGCATGTAGCACTCGTTTGGGTTTGCGGAACGATAAAAGGCTTTGCCACCAGTCTTTCCCCCCCCCCTTCCATCAACCATATGTAGCACTCGTTTGGCTTCGCCCAACAATTGACCTCCTTTCCCGGCCTTCCCCTATCAACCACGGGTAGCAATCGTTTGTCTTCGCCAACCTGAAGACTTGCTTTACTGTCCCCCTCCCCATCAACCGCATGTAGCGCTCGTTTGGGTTTGCGGAACGATAGAAGGCTCTGCTGCTAGTCTCGCTCCCCCACCCCCAACAACCACATGTAGCACTCATTTGGCTTCGGACAACAATTGACCTCCTTTCCCGGGCCTTCCCCCATCAACCACGGGTAGCAATAGTTTGTCTTCGTTAACCGAAAGACTGGCTTTACTGCCCCCCATCTACCGCATGTAGCACTCGTTTGGGTTTGCGGAATGATAAAAGGCTACGCCGCCAGACTCTCCCCCCCATCAACCACATGTAGCACTCGTTTGGCTACGCCCAACAATTGACCTCCTTTCCCGGCCTTCATCCATCAACCACGGGTAGCAATAGTTTGTCTTCGTTTACCAAAAGACTGGCTTTACTGCCCCCCATCAACCGCATGTAGCACTCGTTTGGGTTTGCGGAACGATAGAAGGCTGTGCCGCCAGTCGCTCTCTCCCCCCCATCAACCACATGTAGCACTCGTTTGGCTTCGCCCAACATTTGACCTCCTTTCCCGGCCTTCCCCATCAACCACGGGTAGCGATCGTTTGTCTTCGCCAACCTGAAGACTTTCTTTACTGCCCCCATCAACCGCATGTAGCACTCGTATGGGTTTGCGGAACGATAAAAGGCTCTGCTGCTAGTTTCTTCCCCATCAACCACATGTAGCACTCGTTTGGCTTCGCCGAACAATTGACCTCCTTTCCCGGGCCTTCCCCATCAACCACGGGTAGCGATCGTTTGTCTTGGCCAACCTGAGGACTGGCTTTACTGCCCCCTCAACTACATGTAGCACTCGTTTGGCTTCGCCCAACAATTGACCTCCTTTCCAGGCCTTCCCCATCAACCACGGGTAGCGATCGTTTGTCTTCGCCAACCTGAAGACTGGCTTTACTGCCCCCCCAACAACCGCATGTAGCACTCGTTTGGGTTTGCGGAACGATAAAAGGCTGTGCCGCCAGTCTCTCCCCATCAACCACATGTAGCACTCGTTTGGCTTCGCCCAACAATTGACCTCCTTTCCCGGCCTTCCCCATGAACCACGGGTAGCAATAGTTTGTCTTCGTCAACCGAAAGACTGGCTTTCTGCCCCCATCAACCGCATGTAGCACTCGTTTGGGGTTGTGTAACGATAGAAGGCTGTGCCGCCAGACTCTCCCCCCCCCCATCAACCACATGTAGCACTCGTTTGGCTTCGCCCAACAATTGACCTCCTTTCCCGGCCTTCCCCTATCAACCACGGGTAGCAATAGTTTGTCTTCGGTAATCGAAAGACTGGCTTTACTGCCCCCCATCAACCGCATGTAGCACTCGTTTGGGTTTGCGGAACGATAAAAGGCTTTGCCACCAGTCTCTCCCCTTCCAACAACCATATGTAGCACTCGTTTGGCTTCGCCCAAAATTGACCTCCTTTCCCGGCCTTCCCCATCAACCACGGGTAGCAATCGTTTGTCTTCGCCAACCTGAAGACTTGCTTTACTGCCCCCTATCAACCGCATGTAGCGCTCGTTTGGGTTTGCGGAACGATAGAAGGCTCTGCTGCTAGTCTCGCGCCCCGCCCCCCAACAACCACCTGTACAACTCGTTTGGCTTCGCCCAACAAGTGACCTCCTTTCACGGGCCTTCCCCATCAACCACGGGTAGCAATACTTTGTCTTCGTTAACCGAAAGACTGGCTTTACTGCCCCCCATCAACCTCATGTAGCACTCGGTTGGGTTTGCGGAACGAGAGAAGGCTGTGCCGCCAGTCTCTCCCCCCCCCCCATTAACCACATGTAGCACTCGTTTGGCTTTGTTCAAAAATTGACCTCCTTTCCCGGGCCTTCCACCATCAACCACGGGTAGCAATCGTTTGTCTTCGCCAACCTGAAGACTGGCTTTACAGCCCCCACCCCCATCAACCGCATGTACCGCATTCCACAAATTTAGATCCCTATTGGAGGGAGATGTTTTAGCTATGACACCAGGTGCGTTTAGGACTTTCATCAGTTGCCAAAGAGTTGTTCAAGAATCTTAACTTTGAAACGTATCCTATTCTTTTTGCCATAAGTGGTTAAAATTTTTCATTTTTACGTTTTACTCTCTGAAGTTGCTATCAGAACTTGATTCCGTTGTGTTCCTTTTTTTTATTGTTTCACAACACGTGCGACCATATTGTCCACGTCCATGAGATAAATAAATAAATGTAGCGCTCGTTTGGGTTTGCGGAACGATAGAAGGCTGTGCCGCCAGTCTCTCCCCCCCCCCCATCAACCACATGTAGCACTTGTTTGGCTTCGCCCAACAATTGACCTCCTTTCCCGGCCTTCCCCCATCAACCACGGGTAGCAATCGTTTGTCTTCGCCTAACTGAAGACTGGATTTACTGCCTACTCTCCCCCCATCAGCCGCATGTAGCACTCGTTTGGGTTTGCGGAACGATAGAAGGCTGTGCCGCCAGTCTCTCCCCCCCCCCCCATCAACCACATGTAGCACTTGTTTGGCTTCGCCCAACAATTCACCTCCTTTCCCGGCCTTCCCCCATCAACCACGGGTAGCAATAGTTTGTCTTCGTTAACCGAAATACTAGCTCTAATGCCCCCATCAACCGCATGTAGCACTCATTTGGGTTTGCGGAACGATAGAAGGCTCTGCCGCCAATCTTCCCCCATCAACCACATGTAGCACTTGTTTGGCTTCGCCCAACAATTGACCTCCATTCACGGGCCTTCCCCTATCAACCACGGGTAGCAATCGTTTGTCTTCGCCAACCTAAAGACTGGCTTTGCCGCCCTTCCCCGAAAAGCCGCGTGTAGCATTCGTATGACATCGCTAATCTAAAAGGACGGTTTTGCCGGTCTTCCTCCATCACTTCATGTAGCATTCTTTTGGCTATGCCTAACGAAGGCCTGGCTTTGCTAGCCTCCCTCGAATAACCATTAACCACAGCATTCTACGTGGGTCCCACAATGAACTGTCGCCATGAAAGTTTATAGGACGCAATACGCAACCACTATGTAGGTTTCACAACAATAGGTAAAACGTACGTTTAAAATGAAAAGCGCAATACACGGCACAACAATATGCGAAGAATCTTGAGCACCCACTCACTTTCACAAAGTACTTCTTCGATGGCCTCGCACATGTTGTACGCGTCGATTCCGAAGTCCCGCGCACTTTCCGTGTCGTTTTACGCGATAAACCCGAAGCCCCGCCCCTTTTCACAAAGTGTGTAATGGTTGTCCCCGGGCCCCGCACATGTTGTACGCATCGATTCCGAAGTCCCGCGCACTTTCCGTGTCGTTTTACGCGATTGACCCGAAGCCCCGCTCACTTTTACAAAGTACTTCTTGTATGTCTCTGAGCCCCGCACATGTTGTACGCGTTGATTCCGAAGTCCCGCGCACTTTCAGTGTCGTTTTACGCGATGAACCCGAGGCCCCGCCCACTTTCACAAATACTTCTTGTATGTCTCTGAGCCCCGCACATGTTGTACGCGTCGATTCCGAAATCCCGCTCACTTTCAGTGTCGTTTCACGCGATGAACCCGAAGCCCCGCCCACTATCACAAAGTGTTTCTTGGTTGTCACTGAGCCCCGCACACGTTGTACGCGTCGATTCCGAAGCCCTGCGCACTTTCAGTGTTGTTTTGCGCGATGAACCCGAAGCCCCGCCCCTTTTCACAAAGTGTGTAATGGTTGTCCCCGGGCCCCGCACATGCTGTACGGATCGATTCCGAAGTCCCGCGCACTTTCCGTGTCGTTTTACGCGATTGACCCGAAGCCCCGCCCACTATTGCAAAGTACTTCTTGTATGTCTCTGAGCCCCGCACATGTTGTACGCGTCGATTCCGAAATCCCGCTCACTTTCAGTGTCGTTTTACGCGATGAACCCGAAGCCCCGCCCACTATCACAAAGTGTTTCTTGGTTGTCACTGGGCCCCGCACATTCTGTACGCGTCGATTCCGAAATCCCGCTCACTTTCAGTGTCGTTTTACGCGATGAACCCGAAGCCCCGCCCACTATCACAATGTGTTTCTTGGTTGTCACTGAGCCCCGCACACGTTGTACGCGTCGATTCCGAAGCCCCGCGCACTTTCCGTGTCGTTTTACGCGATGGACCCGAAGCCCCGCTCACTTTTACAAAGTGTGTGCTGGTTGTCCCTGAGCCCCGCACACGTTGTACGCGTCGATTCCGAAGTCCCGCGCACTTTCAGTGTTGTTTTACACGATGAACTCGAAGCCCCGCAAACTTTTACAAAGTACTCCTTGGTTGTCTCTGGGCCCCACACATGCTGTAGCGTCGATTCCGAAGTCCCGCGCACTTTCAGTGTCGTTTAACGCGACGAACCCGAAGCCCCGCCCACTTTTACAAAGTACTTCTTGGTTGTCTCTGGGCCCCGCACATTCTGTACGCGTCGATTCCGAAGTCCCGCGCACTTTCCGTGTCGTTTTACGCGATGAACCCGAAGACCCGCCCACTATCACAATGTGTTTCTTGGTTGTCACTGAGCCCCGCACACGTTGTACGCGTCGATTCCGAAGCCCCGCGCACTTTCCGTGTCGTTTTACGCGATGGACCCGAAGCCCCGCTCACTTTTACAAAGTGTGTGCTGGTTGTCCCTGAGCCCCGCACACGTTGTACGCGTCGATTCCGAAGTCCCGCGCACTTTCAGTGTTGTTTTACACGATGAACTCGAAGCCCCGCCCACTTTTACAAAGTACTCCTTGGTTGTCTCTGGGCCCCACACATGCTGTAGCGTCGATTCCGAAGTCCCGCGCACTTTCAGTGTCGTTTAACGCGACGAACCCGAAGCCCCGCCCACTTTTACAAAGTACTTCTTGGTTGTCTCTGGGCCCCGCACATTCTGTACGCGTCGATTCCGAAGTCCCGCGCACTTTCCGTGTCATTTTACGCGATGGACCCGAAGCCCCGCTCACTTTTACAAAGTGTGTACTGGTTGTCCCTGAGCCCCGCACACGTTGTACGCGTCGATTCAGCAGCCACGATGGTCCCACCATGATCCGTTAGTAACAAAGTTTAAAGGACCCGATATGCAACGTCTAGGATGGTCCCACCACGATCAGTAACGATTAAAGTTTAAAGGACTCAATATGCCATAGCCAGGGTGGTCCCACCACGATCTCAATAATGAGCGCGCTCCTCCTAAGCCCCACTCATATTTTGCCACCTTCTCGTTGTACTGAAACAATAACGTGCTCTGAGTGATGGGGTTGAAAATTGCGGGAGATTTGAAACCCGGTCAGACAGACGGTCGTACGTGCCAGACACGTGGTCAGACACACCACCACGGCAATTATTATATGTGAGGATGTTGGACTCTCTTTTCTACGTTCTCCGTCTTATCTCCGTCGAATCTTATTCTCCGTTCTACACTTTCTATGAGAACACTCTCTTTGTTACCCTGAAAACTTTCCAAAGCATTATGCGCACTACCACTGCGGTAATACACTCTTCCTGATGTCCTGCACACTCTCACTGAGGTCCTACACACTTCCTATGGCGTCCTGCGCACCCCCACTGGGGTCCTGCACATTCCCTTCAAAGTCCTGCGCACTTCCACCGGGGTCCTGCACATTTCTTACGACGAAACGCGCACTCCCACTGGGAACCTGCATGCTTCCAATGACATGCTGCACACTCCCACTGGGTTCCTGCGCATTTCTTATGACGTCCTGCTCTCTTCCAGTGGGATCGTGCACACTTCCTTTGACGTCCTGCACACTTTCTTTGACGTACTGCGCACTTCCACTGAGGTTCTGCACGCTTGCTATGACATCATGCGCACTCCAACTGCGGTCCTACACCTTTCCTCTGACGTCCTGCACACTCCCACTGGTGTCCTGCACACTTCCTTTGACGTCGTGCACACTTCCTCTGACGTTCTGCGCACTCCAACTAGGATCGCGCACACTTCCTATGACGTCCTGTGCACTTCCACTGATGTCCTGCACACTTCCTTTGACGTCCTGAGCACTTCCACTGGGATCCTGCATGCTTCCAATGACGTCCTGCACACTCCCACTGGGGTCCTGCACACTTCCTATGACATGCTGCACACTCCCACTGGGTTCCTGCACATTTCTTATGACGTCCTGCCCACTTCCAGTGGGGTCCTGCACACTTCCTTTGACGTCCTGAGCACTTCCACTGAGGTCCTGCACACATCCAATGACGTCCTGCGCACTTCCACTGGGGTCCTGCACACTCCCTTTGACGTCCTGCGCACTTCCACTGGGGTCCTGCACACTTCCTATGACGTCCTGCGCACTCCCACTGGGCTCCTGCACATTTTTTATGACGCCCTGCACACTACCACTGCGGTCATTTACTCTTCCTATGACGCCCTTCACACTCCCAAGGGGGTCCTGCACACCTAATATGACGTCCTGAACACTCCCACTGGGGTCCTGCACATTTTCTATGACGCCCTGCACACTTCCTCTGACGTCCTGCGCACTCCAACTAGGATCCTGCACACATCCCATGACGTCCTGCGCACTTCCACTGGGGTCCTGCCCACTCCCTTTGACGTCCTGCGCACTTCCACTGGGGTCCTGCACACTTCCTATGACGTCCTGCGCACTCCCACTGGGCTCCTGCACATTTTTTTTGACGCCCTGCACACTACCACTGCGGTCATTCACTCTTCCTATGACGCCCTGCACACTCCCAATGGGGTCGTGCACACCTACTATGACGTCCTGCACACTCCCACTGAAGTCCTTCCCCTTTTTATGACGCCCTGCGCGCTTCCTATGACGTCTTGCGCACTCCTACTGGGACTGCACACTTTTTTGTAACGTCCTGCACACACCCACTGGAATCCTGCACACTTCCTATGACGTCCTGCGCACTCCCACTGGGGTCCTGCATACTTCCAATGAAGTCCTGCGCACTCCAACTGGGATCCGGCACACTTCCAATGACGTCCTGCGCACTCCAACTGTGATCCTGCACGCTTTGTATAACGTCCTGCACACACCCACTAGGGTCCTGCACACTTCCTTTGACGTCCTGCGCACTTCCACTGAGGTCCTGCGCACCCCCACTGGGGTCCTGCACATTCTCTTCAAAGTCCTGCGCACTTCCACCGGGGTCCTGCACACTTCTTATGATGAAATGCGCACTCCCACTGGGATCCTGCATGCTTCCAATGACGTCCTGCACACTCCCACTGGGGTCCTGCACACTTCCTATGACATGCTGCACACTCCCACTGGGTTCCTGCACATTTCTTATGACGTCCTGCCCACTTCCAGTGGGGTCCTGCACCACTTCCTTTAACGTCCTGCACACTTCCTCTGACGTCCTGCGCACTCCAACTAGGATCGCGCACACTTCCTATGACGTCCTGCGCACTTCCACTGAGGTCCTGCACAATCCCACTTGACGTCCTGCGCACTTCCACTGGGGTCCTGCACACTTCCTATGACGTCCTGCACACTTCCTTTGACGTCGTGCGCACTCCAGCTAGGATCGCGCACACTTCCTATGACGTCCTGCGCACTTCCACTGAGGTCCTGCACATTTCCTTTGACGTCCTGCGCACTTCCACTGGGTTCCTGCACAATCCCACTTGACGTCCTGCGCACTCCCACTGGGGTCCTGCACACTTCCTATGACGTCCTGAACACTCCCACTGGGGTCCTGCACATTTTCTATGACGCCCTGCACACTTCCTCTGACGTCCTGCGCACTCCAACTAGGATCCTGCACACATCCCATGACGTCCTGCGCACTTCCACTGGGGTCCTGCCCACTCCCTTTGACGTCCTGCGCACTTCCACTGGGGTCCTGCACACTTCCTATGACGTCCTGCGCACTCCCACTGGGCTCCTGCACATTTTTTTTGACGCCATGCACACTACCACTGCGGTCATTCACTCTTCCTATGACGCCCTGCACACTCCCAATGGGGTCGTGCACACCTACTATGACGTCCTGCACACTCCCACTGAAGTCCTGCACATTTTTATGACGCCCTGCGCGCTTCCTATGACGTCTTGCGCACTCCCACTGGGACTGCACACTTTTTTGTAACGTCCTGCACACACCCACTGGAATCCTGCACACTTCCTATGACGTCCTGCGCACTCCCACTGGGGTCCTGCATACTTCCAATGAAGTCCTGCGCACTCCAACTGGGATCCGGCACACTTCCAATGACGTCCTGCGCACTCCAACTGTGATCCTGCACGCTTTGTATAACGTCCTGCACACACCCACTAGGGTCCTGCACACTTCCTTTGACGTCCTGCGCACTTCCACTGAGGTCCTGCGCACCCCCACTGGGGTCCTGCACATTCTCTTCAAAGTCCTGCGCACTTCCACCGGGGTCCTGCACACTTCTTATGATGAAATGCGCACTCCCACTGGGATCCTGCATGCTTCCAATGACGTCCTGCACACTCCCACTGGGGTCCTGCACACTTCCTATGACATGCTGCACACTCCCACTGGGTTCCTGCACATTTCTTATGACGTCCTGCCCACTTCCAGTGGGGTCCTGCACACTTCCTTTAACGTCCTGCACACTTCCTCTGACGTCCTGCGCACTCCAACTAGGATCGCGCACACATCCTATGACGTCCTGCGCACTTCCACTGGGGTCCTGCACACTCCCTTTGACGTCCTGCGCACTTCCACTGGGATAGTGCACACTTCCTATGACGTCCTGCACACTCCCGCTGGGGTTCTGCACGTTTCCTATGACGTCCTGCTCACTTCCAGTGGGGTCCTGCACACTTCCTTTGACGTCCTGCACACTTACTTTGACGTCCTGCACGCTTCCTATGACATCATGCGCACTCCAACTGCGGGCCTACACCTTTCCTCTGACGTTCTGCGCACTCTCTCTGGGTACTGCACACTTACGATGACGTCCTGCACACTCCCACTGGGATCCTGCACATTTTTTATGACGCCCTGCACACTTCCTCTGACGTCCTGCGCACTCCAACTAGGATCCTGCACACATCCTATGACGTCCTGCGCACTTCCACTGGGATCCTGCACACTTACTATGACGTCTTGCGCACTCCCACTGGGCTCCTGCACATTTTTTATGACGCCCTGCACACTACCACTGCGGTCCTTTACTCTTCCTATGACGCCCTTCACACTCCCAAGGGGGTCCTGCACACCTACTATGACGTCCCGGACACTCCCACTGGGGTCCTGCACACTTCCTATGACGTCCTGCGCACTCCCACTGGGCTCCTGCACATTTTTTATGACGCCCTGCACACTACCACTGCGGTCATTTACTCTTCCTATGACGCCCTTCACACTCCCAAGGGGGTCCTGCACACATACTATGACGTCCTGAACACTCCCACTGGGGTCCTGCACATTTTTCATGACGCCCTGCACACTTCCTCTGACGTCCTGCGCACTCCAACTAGGATCCTGCACACATCCTATGACGTCCTACGCACTTCCACTGGGGTCCTGCACACTCCCTTTGACGCCCTGCGCACTTCCACTGGGGTCCTGCACACTTCCTCTGACGTCCTGCGCACTCCAACTAGGATCGCGCACACTTCCTATGACGTCTTGCGCACTTCCACTGTGGTCCTGCACACTTCCTTTGACGTCCTGCGCACTTCCACTGGGTTCCTGCACAATCCCACTTGCCGTCCTGCGCACTTCCATTGGGGACCTGGACACTTTCTATGACGTCCTGCACTCTCCCACTGCGGTTTCAGCACATTTCTTATTACGTCCTACTCACTTCCAGTGGGGTCCTGCACACTTCCTTTGACGTCCTGCACACTTACTTTGACGTCCTGCACACTTCCTTTGACGTCCTGCGCACTTCCACTGAGGTCCTGCACGCTTCCTATGACATCATGCGCACTCCAACTGCGGGCCTACACCTTTCCTCTGACGTTCTGCGCACTCTCTCTGGGTACTGCACACTTACGATGACGTCCTGCACACTCCCACTGGGATCCTGCACATTTTTTATGACGCCCTGCACACTTCCTCTGACGTCCTGCGCACTCCAACTAGGATCCTGCACACATCCTATGACGTCCTGCGCACTTCCACTGGGGTCCTGCACACTCCCTTTGACGTCCTGCGCACTTCCACTGGGGTCCTGCACACTTCCTATGACGTCCTGCGCACTCCCACTGGGTTCCTGCACATTTCTTATGACGCCCTGCGCACTACCACTGCGGTCATTTACTCTTCCTTTAACGTCCTGCACACTCCCAAGGGGGTCCTGCACACCTACTATGACGTCCTGAACACTCCCGCTGGGGTCCTGCACACTTCCTACGACGTCCTGCGCACTCCCACTGGGGTCCTGCACATTTTTCATGACGCCCTGCACACTTCCTCTGACGTCCTGCGCACTCCAACTAGGATCCTGCACACATCCTATGACGTCCTGAACACTCCCACTGGGGTCCTGCACATTTTTCATGACGCCCTGCACACTTCCTCTGACGTCCTGCGCACTCCAACTAGGATCCTGCACACATCCTATGACGTCCTACGCACTTCCACTGGGGTCCTGCACACTCCCTTTGACGCCCTGCGCACTTCCACTGGGGTCCTGCACACTTCCTCTGACGTCCTGCGCACTCCAACTAGGATCGCGCACACTTCCTATGACGTCTTGCGCACTTCCACTGTGGTCCTGCACACTTCCTTTGACGTCCTGCGCACTTCCACTGGGTTCCTGCACAATCCCACTTGACGTCCTGCGCACTTCCACTGGGGTCCTGCACACTTCCTATGACGTCCTGCACACTCCCACTGGGGTTTCTGCACATTTCTTATGACGTCCTGCTCACTTCCAGTGGGGTCCCGCACACTTCCTTTGACGTCCTGCACACTTCCTTTGACGTCCTGCACACTTCCTTTGACGTCCTGCGCACTTCCACTGAGGTCCTGCACGCTTGCTATGACATCATGCGCACTCCAACTGCGGGCCTACACCTTTCCTCTGACGTCCTGCGCACTCTCTCTGGGCACTGCACACTTACTATGACGTCCTGCACACTCCCACTGGGCTCCTGCACATTTTTTATGACGCCCTGCACACTTCCTCTGACGTCCTGCGCACTCCAACTAGGATCCTGCACACATCCTATGACGTCCTGCGCACTTCCACTGGGGTCCTGCACACTCCCTTTGACGTCCTGCGCACTTCCACTGGGGTCCTGCACACTTCCTATGACGTCCTGCGCACTCCCACTGGGTTCCTGCACATTTCTTATGACGCCCTGCGCACTACCACTGCGGTCATTTACTCTTCCTTTAACGTCCTGCACACTCCCAAGGGGGTCCTGCACACTCCCACTGGGCTCCTGCACATTTTATGACGCCCTGCACACTACAACTGCGGTCATTTACTCTTCCTATAACGCCCTTCAAACTCACAAGGGGGTCCTGCACACCTACTATGACGTCCTGAACACTCCCACTGGGGTCCTGCACATTTTTCATGACGCCCTGCACACTTCCTCTGACGTCCTGCACACACCCTATGACGTCCTGCGCACTTCCACTGGGGTCCTGCACATTTTTTTATGACGCCCTGCAAATTACCACTGCGGTCATTTACTCTTCCTATGACGCCCTTCACACTCCAAAGGGGGTCCTGCACACCTATTATGACGTCCTGCGCACTTCCAATGGGGTCCTGCACACTTCCTATGACGTCCTGCACACTCCCACTGGGGTTTCTGCACATTTCTTATGACGGGTTGCGCACTTCCACTGGGGTCCTGCACATTTTTTATGACGCCCTGCAAATTACCACTGCGGTCATTTACTCTTCCCATGACGCCCTTCACACTCCAAAGGGGGTCCTGCACACCTACTATGACGTCCTGAACACTCCCACTGGGCTCCTGCACATTTTTTATGACGCCTGCACACTTCCTCTGACGTCCTGCGCACTCCAACTAGGATCCTGCACACCTACTATGACGTCCTGAACACTCCCACTGGGGGCCTGCACACTCCCTTTGTCGTCCTGCCCACTTCCACTGGGGTCCTGCACACTTCCTATGACGTCCCGCGCACTCCAACTAGGATCGCGCACACTTCCTATGACGTCTTGCGCACTTCCACTGTGGTCCTGCACACTTCCTTTGACGTCCTGCGCACTTCCACTGGGTTCCTGCACAATCCCACTTGACGTCCTGCGCACTTCCACTGGGGTCCTGCACACTTCCTATGACGTCCTGCACACTCCCGCTGGGCTCCTGCACATTTTTATGACGCCCTGCAAATTACCACTGCGGTCATTTACTCTTCCTATGACGCCCTTCACACTCCAAAGGGTCCTGCACACCTATTATGACGTCCTGCGCACTTCCGTTGGGGTCCTGCACACTTCCTATGACGTCCAGCACACTCCCACTGGGGTTTCTGCACATTTCTTATGACGTCCTCCTCACTCCCTTTGACGCCCTGCGCACTTCCACTGGGGTGCTGCACACTTCCTATGACGTCCTGCGCACTCCAACTACGATCCTGCACACATCCTATGACGTCCTGCGCACTTCCACTGGGGTCCTGCACACTCCCTTTGACGTCCTGCACACTACCACTGCGGTCATTTACTCTTCCTATGACGCCCTTCACACTCCAAAGGGGGTCCTGCACACCTACTATGACGTCCTGAACACTCCCACTGGGCTTCTGCACATTTTTTATGACGCCCTGCACACTTCCTCTGACGTCCTGCGCACTCCATCTAGGATCCTGCACACATCCTATGACGTCCTGCGCACTTCCACTGGGGGTCCTGCACACTCCCTTTGACGTCCTGCGCACTTCCACTGGGGTCCTGCACACTTCCTATGACGTCCTGCGCACTCTCACTGGGCTCCTGCACATTTTTATGACGCCCTGCACACTACGACTGCGGTCATTTACTCTTCCTATGACGCCCTTCACACTCCCAAGGGGGTCCTGCACACCTACTATGACGTCCTGAACACTCCCACTGGGGTCCTGCACATTTTTATGACGCCCTGCACACTTCCTCTGACGTCCTGCGCACTCCCACTGGAGACTGCACACTTTTCTGTAACGTCCTGCACACACCCACTGGAATCCTGCACACTTCCTATGAAGTCCTGCGCACTCCAACTGGGATCCGGCACACTTCCAATGACGTCCTGCGCACTCCAACTGTGATCCTGCACGCTTTGTATAACGTCCTGCACACACCCACTAGGGTCCTGCACACTTCCTTTGACGTCCTGCGCACTTCCACTGAGATCCTGCGCACCCCCACTGGGGTCCTGCACATTCTCTTCAAAGTCCTGCGCACTTCCACCGGGGTCCTGCACACTTCTTATGATGAAATGCGCACTCCCACTGGGATCCTGCATGCTTCCAATGACGTCCTGCACACTCCCACTGGGGTCCTGCACACTTCCTATGACATGCTGCACACTCCCACTGGGTTCCTGCACATTTCTTATGACGTCCTGCCCACTTCCAGTGGGGTCCTGCACACTTCCTTTAACGTCCTGCACACTTCCTCTGACGTCCTGCGCACTCCAACTAGGATCGCGCACACTTCCTATGACGTCCTGCGCACTTCCACTGAGGTCCTGCACAATCCCACTTGACGTCCTGCGCACTTCCACTGGGGTCCTGCACACTTCCTATGACGTCCTGCACACTTCCTTTGACGTCGTGCGCACTCCAGCTAGGATCGCGCACACTTCCTATGACGTCCTGCGCACTTCCACTGAGGTCCTGCACACTTCCTTTGACGTCCTGCGCACTTCCACTGGGTTCCTGCACAATCCCACTTGACGTCCTGCGCACTCCCACTGGGGTCCTGCACACTTCCTATGACGTCCTGAACACTCCCACTGGGGTCCTGCACATTTTCTATGACGCCCTGCACACTTCCTCTGACGTCCTGCGCACTCCAACTAGGATCCTGCACACATCCCATGACGTCCTGCGCACTTCCACTGGGGTCCTGCCCACTCCCTTTGACGTCCTGCGCACTTCCACTGGGGTCCTGCACACTTCCTATGACGTCCTGCGCACTCCCACTGGGCTCCTGCACATTTCTTATGACGTCCTCCTCACTCCCTTTGACGCCCTGCGCACTTCCACTGGGGTGCTGCACACTTCCTATGACGTCCTGCGCACTCCAACTAGGATCCTGCACACATCCTATGACGTCCTGCGCACTTCCACTGGGGTCCTGCACACTCCCTTTGACGTCCTGGACACTACCACTGCGGTCATTTACTGTTCCTATGACGCCCTTCACAGTCCAACCCGGGTGCTGGACACCTACTATGACGTCCTGAACACTCCCACTGGGCTTCTGCACATTTTTTATGACGCCCTGCACACTTCCTCTGACGTCCTGCGCACTCCATCTAGGATCCTGCACACATCCTATGACGTCCTGCGCACTTCCACTGGGGGTCCTGCACACTCCCTTTGACGTCCTGCGCACTTCCACTGGGGTCCTGCACACTTCCTATGACGTCCTGCGCACTCTCACTGGGCTCCTGCACATTTTTATGACGCCCTGCACACTACGACTGCGGTCATTTACTCTTCCTATGACGCCCTTCACACTCCCAAGGGTCCTGCACACCTACTATGACGTCCTGAACACTCCCACTGGGGTCCTGCACATTTTTTATGACGCCCTGCACACTTCCTCTGACGTCCTGCGCACTCCCACTGGAGACTGCACACTTTTCTGTAACGTCCTGCACACACCCACTGGAATCCTGCACACTTCCTATGAAGTCCTGCGCACTCCAACTGGGATCCGGCACACTTCCAATGACGTCCTGCGCACTCCAACTGTGATCCTGCACGCTTTGTATAACGTCCTGCACACACCCACTAGGGTCCTGCACACTTCCTTTGACGTCCTGCGCACTTCCACTGAGATCCTGCGCACCCCACTGGGGTCCTGCACATTCTCTTCAAAGTCCTGCGCACTTCCACCGGGGTCCTGCACACTTCTTATGATGAAATGCGCACTCCCACTGGGATCCTGCATGCTTCCAATGACGTCCTGCACACTCCCACTGGGGTCCTGCACACTTCCTATGACATGCTGCACACTCCCACTGGGTTCCTGCACATTTCTTATGACGTCCTGCCCACTTCCAGTGGGGTCCTGCACACTTCCTTTAACGTCCTGCACACTTCCTCTGACGTCCTGCGCACTCCAACTAGGATCGCGCACACTTCCTATGACGTCCTGCGCACTTCCACTGAGGTCCTGCACAATCCCACTTGACGTCCTGCGCACTTCCACTGGGGTCCTGCACACTTCCTATGACGTCCTGCACACTTCCTTTGACGTCGTGCGCACTCCAGCTAGGATCGCGCACACTTCCTATGACGTCCTGCGCACTTCCACTGAGGTCCTGCACACTTCCTTTACCGCCCTGCGCACTTCCACTGGGTCCCTCCACAATCCCACTTGACGTCCTGCGCACTCCCACTGGGGTCCTGCACACTTCCTATGACGTCCTGAACACTCCCACTGGGGTCCTGCACATTTTCTATGACGCCCTGCACACTTCCTCTGACGTCCTGCGCACTCCAACCAGGATCCTGCACACATCCCATGACGTCCTGCGCACTTCCACTGGGGTCCTGCCCACTCCCTTTGACGTCCTGCGCACTTCCACTGGGGTCCTGCACACTTCCTATGACGTCCTGCGCACTCCCACTGGGCTCCTGCACATTTTTTTGACGCCATGCACACTACCACTGCGGTCATTCACTCTTCCTATGACGCCCTGCACACTCCCAATGGGGTCCTGCATACCTACTATGACGTCCTGCACACTCCCACTGGAGTCCTGCACATTTTTCTGACGCCCTGCACACTTCCTATGACGTCCTGTTCACTCCCACTGGGGACTGCACACTTTTTTGTAACGTCCTGCACACACCCAATGGGATCCCGCACGCTTCCTTTGACGTCCTGCGCACTCGTACTGGGGTCCTGCATACTTCCAATGAAGTCATGCGCACTCCAAGTGGGATCCGGCACACTTCCAATGACGTCCTGCGCACTCCAACTGTGATCCTGCACGCTTTGTGTAACGTCCTGCGCACTTCCACTGGGGACCTGCACACTTCCTCTGACGTCCCGCGCACTCCCACTGGGTCCTGCACACCCCACTGGGGTCCTGCACATTCTCTTCAAAGTCCTGCGCACTTCCACCGGGGTCCTGCACACTTCTTATGATGAAATGCGCACTCCCACTGGGATCCTGCATGCTTCCAATGACGTCCTGCACACTCCCACTGGGGTCCTGCACACTTCCTATGACATGCTGCACACTCCCACTGGGTTCCTGCACATTTCTTATGACGTCCTGCCCACTTCCAGTGGGGTCCTGCACACTTCCTTTAACGTCCTGCACACTTCCTCTGACGTCCTGCGCACTCCAACTAGGATCGCGCACACTTCCTATGACGTCCTGCGCACTTCCACTGAGGTCCTGCACAATCCCACTTGACGTCCTGCGCACTTCCACTGGGGTCCTGCACACTTCCTATGACGTCCTGCACACTCCCACTGGGGCTCTGCACATTTCTTATGATGTCCTGCTCACTTCCAGTGGGGTCCTGCACACTTCCTTTGACGTCCTGCACACTTCCTTTGACGTCCTGCACGCTTCCTATGACATCATGCGCACTCCAACTGCAGGCCTACACCTTTCCTCTGACGTCCTGCGCACTCTCTCTGGGTACTGCACACTTAAAATGACGTCCTGCACACTCCCACTGGGCTCCTGCACATTTTTTATTACGCCCTGCACACTTCCTCTGACGTCCTGCGCACTCCAACTAGGATCCTGCACACATCCTATGACGTCCTGCGCACTTCCACTGGGATCCTGCACACTTCCTATGACGTCTTGCGCACTCCCACTGGGCTCCTGCACATTTTTTATGACGCCCTGCACACTACCACTGCGGTCCTTTACTCTTCCTATGACGCCCTTCACACTCCCAAGGGGGTCCTGCACACCTACTATGACGTCCTGAACACTCCCACTGGGGTCCTGCACACTTCCTATGACGTCCTGCGCACTCCCACTGGGCTCCTGCACATTTTTTATGACGCCCTGCAAATTACCCCTGCGGTCATTTACTCTTCCCATGACGCCCTTCACACTCCAAAGGGGGTCCTGCACACCTACTATGACGTCCTGAACACTCCCACTGGGCTCCTGCACATTTTTTATGACGCCTGCACACTTCCTCTGACGTCCTGCGCACTCCAACTAGGATCCTGCACACCTACTATGACGTCCTGAACACTCCCACTGGGGTCCTGCACACTCCCTTTGACGTCCTGCGCACTTCCACTGGGGTCCTGCACACTTCCTATGACGTCCCGCGCACTCCAACTAGGATCGCGCACACTTCCTATGACGTCTTGCGCACTTCCACTGTGGTCCTGCACACTTCCTTTGACGTCCTGCGCACTTCCACTGGGGTCCTGCACACTTCCTATGACGTCCTGCACACTCCCGCTGGGCTCCTGCACATTTTTTATGACGCCCTGCAAATTACCACTGCGGTCATTTACTCTTCCTATGACGCCCTTCACACTCCAAAAGGGGTCCTGCACACCTATTATGACGTCCTGCGCACTTCCGTTGGGGTCCTGCACACTTCCTATGACGTCCAGCACACTCCCACTGGGGTTTCTGCACATTTCTTATGACGTCCTCCTCACTCCCTTTGACGCCCTGCGCACTTCCACTGGGGTGCTGCACACTTCCTATGACGTCCTGCGCACTCCAACTAGGATCCTGCACACATCCTATGACGTCCTGCGCACTTCCACTGGGGTCCTGCACACTCCCTTTGACGTCCTGCACACTACCACTGCGGTCATTTACTCTTCCTATGACGCCCTTCACAGTCCAAAGGGGGTCCTGCACACCTACTATGACGTCCTGAACACTCCCACTGGGCTTCTGCACATTTTTTATGACGCCCTGCACACTTCCTCTGACGTCCTGCGCACTCCATCTAGGATCCTGCACACATCCTATGACGTCCTGCGCACTTCCACTGGGGTCCTGCACACTCCCTTTGACGTCCTGCGCACTTCCACTGGGGTCCTGCACACTTCCTATGACGTCCTGCGCACTCTCACTGGGCTCCTGCACATTTTATGACGCCCTGCACACTACGACTGCGGTCATTTACTCTTCCTATGACGCCCTTCACACTCCCAAGGGGTCCTGCACACCTACTATGACGTCCTGAACACTCCCACTGGGGTCCTGCACATTTTTATGACGCCCTGCACACTTCCTCTGACGTCCTGCGCACTCCCACTGGAGACTGCACACTTTTCTGTAACGTCCTGCACACACCCACCGGAATCCTGCACACTTCCTATGAAGTCCTGCGCACTCCAACTGGGATCCGGCACACTTCCAATGACGTCCTGCGCACTCCAACTGTGATCCTGCACGCTTTGTATAACGTCCTGCACACACCCACTAGGGTCCTGCACACTTCCTTTGACGTCCTGCGCACTTCCACTGAGATCCTGCGCACCCCCACTGGGGTCCTGCACATTCTCTTCAAAGTCCTGCGCACTTCCACCGGGGTCCTGCACACTTCTTATGATGAAATGCGCACTCCCACTGGGATCCTGCATGCTTCCAATGACGTCCTGCACACTCCCACTGGGGTCCTGCACACTTCCTATGACATGCTGCACACTCCCACTGGGTTCCTGCACATTTCTTATGACGTCCTGCCCACTTCCAGTGGGGTCCTGCACACTTCCTTTAACGTCCTGCACACTTCCTCTGACGTCCTGCGCACTCCAACTAGGATCGCGCACACTTCCTATGACGTCCTGCGCACTTCCACTGAGGTCCTGCACAATCCCACTTGACGTCCTGCGCACTTCCACTGGGGTCCTGCACACTTCCTCTGACGTCCTGCGCACTCCAACTAGGATCCTGCACACATCCTATGACGTCCTGCGCACTTCCACTGGGGTCCTGCACACTCCCTTTGACGTCCTGCGCACTTCCACTGGGGTCCTGCACACTTCCTATGACGTCCTGCGCACTCCCACTGGGTTCCTGCACATTTCTTATGACGCCCTGCGCACTACCACTGCGGTCATTTACTCTTCCTTTAACGTCCTGCACACTCCCAAAGGGGTCCTGCACACCTACTATGACGTCCTGAACACTCCCGCTGGGGTCCTGCACACTTCCTACGACGTCCTGCGCACTCCCACTGGGCTCCTGCACATTTTATGACGCCCTGCACACTACAACTGCGGTCATTTACTCTTCCTATAACGCCCTTCAAACTCACAAGGGGGTCCTGCACACCTACTATGACGTCCTGAACACTCCCACTGGGGTCCTGCACATTTTTCATGACGCCCTGCACACTTCCTCTGACGTCCTGCACACACCCTATGACGTCCTGCGCACTTCCACTGGGGTCCTGCACATTTTTTTATGACGCCCTGCAAATTACCACTGCGGTCATTTACTCTTCCTATGACGCCCTTCACACTCCAAAGGGGGTCCTGCACACCTATTATGACGTCCTGCGCACTTCCAATGGGGTCCTGCACACTTCCTATGACGTCCTGCACACTCCCACTGGGGTTTCTGCACATTTCTTATGACGGGTTGCGCACTTCCACTGGGGTCCTGCACATTTTTTATGACGCCCTGCAAATTACCACTGCGGTCATTTACTCTTCCCATGACGCCCTTCACACTCCAAAGGGGTCCTGCACACCTACTATGACGTCCTGAACACTCCCACTGGGCTCCTGCACATTTTTATGACGCCTGCACACTTCCTCTGACGTCCTGCGCACTCCAACTAGGATCCTGCACACCTACTATGACGTCCTGAACACTCCCACTGGGGTCCTGCACACTCCCTTTGACGTCCTGCGCACTTCCACTGGGGTCCTGCACACTTCCTATGACGTCCCGCGCACTCCAACTAGGATCGCGCACACTTCCTATGACGTCTTGCGCACTTCCACTGTGGTCCTGCACACTTCCTTTGACGTCCTGCGCACTTCCACTGGGTTCCTGCACAATCCCACTTGACGTCCTGCGCACTTCCACTGGGGTCCTGCACACTTCCTATGACGTCCTGCACACTCCCGCTGGGCTCCTGCACATTTTTTATGACGCCCTGCAAATTACCACTGCGGTCATTTACTCTTCCTATGACGCCCTTCACACTCCAAAAGGGGTCCTGCACACCTATTATGACGTCCTGCGCACTTCCGTTGGGGTCCTGCACACTTCCTATGACGTCCAGCACACTCCCACTGGGGTTTCTGCACATTTCTTATGACGTCCTCCTCACTCCCTTTGACGCCCTGCGCACTTCCACTGGGGTGCTGCACACTTCCTATGACGTCCTGCGCACTCCAACTAGGATCCTGCACACATCCTATGACGTCCTGCGCACTTCCACTGGGGTCCTGCACACTCCCTTTGACGTCCTGCACACTACCACTGCGGTCATTTACTCTTCCTATGACGCCCTTCACACTCCCAAGGGGGTCCTGCACACCTACTATGACGTCCTGAACACTCCCACTGGGGTCCTGCACATTTTTTATGACGCCCTGCACACTTCCTCTGACGTCCTGCGCACTCCCACTGGAGACTGCACACTTTTCTGTAACGTCCTGCACACACCCACTGGAATCCTGCACACTTCCCATGACGTCCTGCGCACTTCCACTGGGGTCCTGCACACTTCCTATGACGTCCTGCGCACTCCCACTGGGCTCCTGCACATTTTTTTATGACGCCCTGCACACTACCACTGCGGTCATTTACTCTTCCTATGACGCCCTTCACACTCCCAAGGGGGTCCTGCACACCTACTATGACGTCCTGAACACTCCCACTGGGGTCCTGCACATTTTTTTATGACGCCCTGCACACTTCCTCTGACGTCCTGCGCACTTCCACTGGGGTCCTGCACACTTCCTATGACGTCCTGCGCACTTCCACTGGGGTCCTGCACACTCCCTTTGACAACCTGCGCACTCCCACTGGGCTCCTGCAGATTTTTTATGACGCCCTGCACACTACCACTGCGGTCATTTACTCTTCCTATGACGCCCTTCACACTCCCAAGGGGGTCCTGCACACCTACTATGACGTCCTGAACACTCCCACTGGGGTCCTGCACATTTTTTATGACGCCCTGCACACTTCCTCTGACGTCCTGCGCACTCCCACTGGAGACTGCACACTTTTCTGTAACGTCCTGCACACACCCACTGGAATCCTGCACACTTCCCATGACGTCCTGCGCACTTCCACTGGGGTCCTGCACACTTCCTATGACGTCCTGCGCACTTCCACTTAGGTCCTGCACACTTCCCTTGACGTCCTGCGCACTTCCACTGGGTTCCTGCACAATCCCACTTGACGTCCTGCGAACTTCCGCTGAGGTCCTGCACACATCCTATGACGTCCTGCGCACTTCCACTGGGGTCCTGCACACTTCCTATGACGCCCTGCACACCACCACTGCGGTCATTTACTCTTCCTATGACGCCCTTCACACTCCCAAGGGAGTCCTGCACACCTACTATGACGTCCTGAACACTCCCACTGTAATCCTGCACGCTTTGTATAACGTCCTGCACACACCCACTGGGGTCCTGCACACTTTCTTTGACGACCTGCACACTCTCACTGAGGTCCTACACACTTCCTATGGCGTCCTGCGCACCCCCACTGGGGTCCTGCACACTTCTTTTGACGTCCTGCACACTTCCTCTGACGTCCTGCGCACTCCAACTAGGATCGCGCACACTTCCTATGACGTCCTGCGCACTTCCACTTAGGTCCTGCACACTTCCCTTGACGTCCTGCGCACTTCCACTGGGTTCCTGCACAATCCCACTTGACGTCCTGCGAACTTCCACTGAGGTCCTGCACACATCCTATGACGTCCTGCGCACTTCCACTGGGGTCCTGCACACTTCCTATGACGCCCTGCACACCACCACTGCGGTCATTTACTCTTCCTATGACGCCCTTCACACTCCCAAGGGAGTCCTGCACACCTACTATGACGTCCTGAACACTCCCACTGGGGTCTTGCACACTCCCTTTGACGTCCTGCGCACTTCCACTGGGGTCCTGCACACTTCCTATGACGTCCTGCGCACTCCCACTGGGCTCCTGCATTTTGTTTATGACGCCCTGCACACTACCACTGCGGTCATTTACTCTTCCTATGACGCCCTTCACACTCCAAAGGGGGTCCTGCACACCTACTATGACGTCCTGAACACTCCCACTGGGCTCCTGCACATTTTTTATGACGCCCTGCACACTTCCTCTGACGTCCTGCGCACTCCATCTAGGATCCTGCACACATCCTATGACGTCCTGCGCACTTCCACTGGGGTCCTGCACACTCCCTTTGACGTCCTGCGCACTTCCACTGGGGTCCTGCACACTTCCTATGACGTCCTGCGCACACCCACTGGGCTCCTGCAGATTTTTTATGACGCCCTGCACACTACCACTGCGGTAATTTACTCTTCCTATGACGCCCTTCACGCTCCCAAGGGGGTCCTGCACACCTACTATGACGTCCTGAACACTCCCACTGGGGTCCTGCACATTTTTTATGACGCCCTGCACACTTCCTCTGACGTCCTGCGCACTCCCACTGGAGACTGCACACTTTTCTGTAACGTCCTGCACACACCCACTGGAATCCTGCACACTTCCTATGACGTCCTGCGCACTCCCACCGGGGTCCTGCATACTTCCAATGAAGTCCTGCGCACTCCAACTGGGATCCGGCACACTTCCAATGACGTCCTGCGCACTCCAACTGTGATCCTGCACGCTTTGTATAACGTCCTGCACACACCCACTGGGGTCCTGCACACTTTCTTTGACGACCTGCACACTCTCACTGAGGTCCTACACACTTCCTATGGCGTCCTGCGCACCCCCACTGGGGTCCTGCACACTTCTTTTGACGTCCTGCACACTTCCTCTGACGTCCTGCGCACTCCAACTAGGATCGCGCACACTTCCTATGACGTCCTGCGCACTTCCACTGGGTTCCTGCACAATCCCACTTGACGTCCTGCGAACTTCCACTGAGATCCTGCACACATCCTATGACGTCCTGCGCACTTCCACTGGGGTCCTGCACACTTCCTATAACGCCCTGCACACCACCACTGCGGTCATTTACTCTTCCTATGACGCCCTTCACACTCCCAAGGGAGTCCTGCACACCTACTATGACGTCCTGAACACTCCCACTGGGGTCTTGCACACTCCCTTTGACGTCCTGCGCACTTCCACTGGGGTCCTGCACACTTCCTATGACGTCCTGCGCACTCCCACTGGGCTCCTGCATTTTTTTTATGACGCCCTGCACACTACCACTGCGGTCATTTACTCTTCCTATGACGCCCTTCACACTCCAAAGGGGGTCCTGCACACCTACTATGACGTCCTGAACACTCCCACTGGGCTCCTGCACATTTTTATGACGCCCTGCACACTTCCTCTGACGTCCTGCGCACTCCATCTAGGATCCTGCACACATCCTATGACGTCCTGCGCACTTCCACTGGGGTCCTGCACACTCCCTTTGACGTCCTGCGCACTTCCACTGGGGTCCTGCACACTTCCTATGACGTCCTGCGCACTCCCACTGGGCTCCTGCACATTTTTATGACGCCCTGCACACTACCACTGCGGTAATTTACTCTTCCTATGACGCCCTTCACGCTCCCAAGGGGTCCTGCACACCTACTATGACGTCCTGAACACTCCCACTGGGGTCCTGCACATTTTTATGACGCCCTGCACACTTCCTCTGACGTCCTGCGCACTCCCACTGGAGACCTGCACACTTTTCTGTAACGTCCTGCACACACCCACTGGAATCCTGCACACTTCCTATGACGTCCTGCGCACTCCCACCGGGGTCCTGCATACTTCAATGAAGTCCTGCGCACTCCAACTGGGATCCGGCACACTTCCAATGACGTCCTGCGCACTCCAACTGTGATCCTGCACGCTTTGTATAACGTCCTGCACACACCCACTGAGGTCCTGCACACTTTCTTTGACGACCTGCACACTCTCACTGAGGTCCTACACACTTCCTATGGCGTCCTGCGCACCCCCACTGGGGTCCTGCACACTTCTTTTGACGTCCTGCACACTTCCTCTGACGTCCTGCGCACTCCAACTAGGATCGCGCACACTTCCTATGACGTCCTGCGCACTTCCACTGGGTTCCTGCACAATCCCACTTGACGTCCTGCGAACTTCCACTGAGGTCCTGCACACATCCTATGACGTCCTGCGCACTTCCACTGGGGTCCTGCACACTTCCTATGACGCCCTGCACACCACCACTGCGGTCATTTACTCTTCCTATGACGCCCTTCACACTCCCAAGGGAGTCCTGCACACCTACTATGACGTCCTGAACACTCCCACTGGGGTCTTGCACACTCCCTTTGACGTCCTGCGCACTCCCACTGGGGTCCTACACGCTTCCTATGACGTCCCGCGCACTCCCACTGGGCTCCTGCACAATCCCACTTGACGTCCTGCGAACTTCCACTGAGGTCCTGCACACATCCTATGACGTCCTGCGCACTCCAACTGTGATCCTGCACGCTTTGTATAACGTCCTGCACACACCCACTGGGGTCCTGCACACTTCCTTTGACGTCCTGCGCACTCCAACTAGGATCCTGCACACCTACTATGACGTCCTGAACACTCCCACTGGGGTCCTGCACACTCCCTTTGACGTCCTGCGCACTTCCACTGGGGTCCTACACACTTCCTATGACGTCCCGCGCACTCCCACTGGGCTCCTGCACATTTTTTATGACGCCCTGCACATTACCACTGCGGTCATTTACTCTTCCTATGACGCCCTTCACACTCCAAAGGGGGTGCTGCACACCTATTATGACGTCCTGAACACTCCCACTGGGCTCCTGCACATTTTATATGACGCCCTGCACACACCCTATGACGTCCTGCGCACTTCCACTGGGGTCCTGCACACTCCCTTTGACGCCCTGCGCACTTCCACTGGGGTCCTGCACACTTCCTATGACGTACTGCGCACTCCAACTAGGATCTTGCACACATCCTATGACGTCCTGCGCACTTCCACTGGGGTCCTGCACACTCCCTTTGACGTCCTGCGCACTTCCACTGGGGTCCTGCACACTTCCTATGACGCCCTGCGCACTTCCTCTGAGGTCCTGCACACACCCTATGACGTCCTGCGCACTTCCACTGGAATCCTTCACACTTCCTATGACGTCCTGCGCACTCCCACTGGGGTCCTGCATACTTCCAATGAAGTCCTGCGCACTCCAACTGGGATCCGGCACACTTCCAATGACGTCCTGCGCACTCCCACTGGAGACTGCACACTTTTCTATAACGTCCTGCACACACCCACTGGAATCCTGCACACTTCCTATGACGTCCTGCGCACTCCCACTGGGGTCCTGCATACTTCCAATGAAGTCCTGCGCACTCCAACTGGGATCCGGCACACTTCCAATGACGTCCTGCGCACTCCAACTGTGATCCTGCACGCTTTGTATAACGTCCTGCACACACCCACTGGGGTCCTGCACACTTCCTTTGACGACCTGCACACTCTCACTGAGGTCCTACACACTTCCTATGGCGTCTTGCGCACCCCCACTGGGGTCCTGCACACTTCTTTTGACGTCCTGCGCATTTCCACTGGGTTCCTGCACAATCCCACTTGACGTGCTGCGCACTCCAACTAGGATCTTGCACACATCCTATGACGTCCTGCGCACTTCCACTGGGGTCCTGCACACTCCCTTTGACGTCCTGCGCACTTCCACTGGGGTCCTGCACACTTCCTATGACGTCCTGCGCACTTCCTCTGAGGTCCTGCACACTTCCTATGACGTCCTGCGCACTTCCACTGGAATCCTTCACACTTCCTATGACGTCCTGCGCACTCCCACTGGGAGTCCTGCATACTTCCAATGAAGTCCTGCGCACTGCAACTGGGATCCGGCACACTTCCAATGACGTCCTGCGCACTCCCACTGGAGACCTGCACACTTTTCTATAACGTCCTGCACACACCCACTGGAATCCTGCACACTTCCTATGACGTCCTGCGCACTCCCTCTGGGCTCCTCCATACATTCAATGAAGTCCTGCGCACTCCAACTGGGATCCGGCACACTTCCAATGACGTCCTGCGCACTCCAACTGTGATCCTGCACGCTTTGTATAACGTCCTGCACACACCCACTGGGGTCCTGCACACTTCCTTTGACGACCTGCACACTCTCACTGAGGTCCTACACACTTCCTATGGCGTCCTGCGCACCCCCACTGGGGTCCTGCACACTTCTTTTGACGTCCTGCGCATTTCCACTGGGTTCCTGCACAATCCCACTTGACGTCCTGCGCACTTCCACTGAGGTCCTGCACACATCCTATGACGTCCTGCGCACTCCCACTGGGGTCCTGCATACTTCCAATGAAGTCCTGCGCACTCCAACTGGGATCCGGCACACTTCCAATGACGTCCTGCGCACTCCCACTGGAGACTGCACACTTTTCTATAACGTCCTGCACACACCCACTGGAATCCTGCACACTTCCTATGACGTCCTGCGCACTCCCACTGGGGTCCTGCACACTCCCTTTGACGTCCTGCGCACTTCCACTGGGGTCCTACACGCTTCCTATGACGTCCCGCGCACTCCCACTGGGCTCCTGCACATTTTTTATGACGCCCTGCACATTACCACTGCGGTCATTTACTCTTCCTATGACGCCCTTCACACTCCAAAGGGGGTCCTGCACACCTATTATGACGTCCTGAACACTCCCACTGGGCTCCTGCACATTTTATATGACGCCCTGCACACACCCTATGACGTCCTGCGCACTTCCACTGGGGTCCTGCACACTCCCTTTGACGCCCTGCGCACTTCCACTGGGGTCCTGCACACTTCCTATGACGTGCTGCGCACTTCCACTGGGGTCCTGCACACTCCCTTTGACGTCCTGCGCACTTACACTGGGGTCCTGCACACTTCCTATGACGCCCGGCGCACTTCCACTGAGGTCCTGCGCACTCCCACTGGAGACTGCACACTTTTCTATAACGTCCTGCACACACCCACTGGAATCCTGCACACTTCCTATGACGTCCTGCGCACTCCCACTGGGGTCCTGCATACATCCAATGAAGTCCTGCGCACTCCAACTGGGATCCGGCACACTTTCAATGACGTCCTGCGCACTCCCACTGGAGACTGCACACTTTTCTATAACGTCCTGCACACACCCACTGGAATCCTGCACACTTCCTATGACGTCCTGCGCACTCCCACTGGGGTCCTGCATACTTCCAATGAAGTCCTGCGCACTCCAACTGGGATCCGGCACACTTCCAATGACGTCCTGCGCACTCCAACTGTGATCCTGCACGCTTTGTATAACGTCCTGCACACACCCACTGGGGTCCTGCACACTTCCTTTGACGACCTGCACACTCTCACTGAGGTCCTACACACTTCCTATGGCGTCTTGCGCACCCCCACTGGGGTCCTGCACACTTCTTTTGACGTCCTGCGCATTTCCACTGGGTTCCTGCACAATCCCACTTGACGTCCTGCGCACTTCCACTGAGGTCCTGCACACATCCTATGACGTCCTGCGCACTTCCACTGGAATCCTGCACACTTCCTATGACGTCCTGCGCACTCCCACTGGGGTCCTGCATACTTCCAATGAAGTCCTGCGCACTCCAACTGGGATCCGGCACACTTCCAATGACGTCCTGCGCACTCCAACGGTGATCCTGCACGCTTTGTATAACGTCCTGCACACACCCACTGGGGTCCTGCACACTTCCTTTGACGACCTGCACACTCTCACTGAGGTCCTGCGCACTCCAACTAGGATCGCGCACACTTCCTATGACGTCCTGCGCACTTCCACTTAGGTCCTGCACACTTCCTTTGACGTCCTGCGCACTTCCACTGGGTTCCTGCACAATCCCACTTGACGTCCTGCGCACTTCCACTGAGGTCCTGCATACTTCCAATGAAGTCCTGCGCACTCCAACTGGGATCCGGCACACTTCCAATGACGTCCTGCGCACTCCAACTGTGATCCTGCACGCTTTGTATAACGTCCTGCACACACCCACTGGGGTCCTGCACACTTCCTTTGACGTCCTGCACACTCTCACTGAGGTCCTACACACTTCCTATGGCGTCCTGTGCACCCCCACTGGGGTCCTGCACACTTCTTTTGACGTCCTGCACACTTCCTCTGTCGTCCTGCGCACTCCAACTAGGATCGCGCACACTTCCTATGACGTCCTACGCACTTCCACTTAGGTCCTGCACACTTCCTTTGACGTCCTACGCACTTCCACTGGGTTCCTGCACACTTCCTTCGATGTCCTGCGCACTTCCACTGGGTTCCTGCACAATCCCACTTGACGTCCTGCGCACTTCCACTGGGGTCCTGCACACTTCCTATGACGTGCTGCACACTCCCACTGGGGTTCTGCACATTTCTTGTGACGTCCTGCTCACTTCCATTTGGGCCCTGCACACTCCCTTTGACGTCCTGCGCACTTCCACTGGGGTCCTGCACACTTCCTATGACGTCCTGCGCACTCCCACTGAGATCCTGCACATTTTTTATGACGCCCTGCACACTACCACTGCGGCCATTTACTCTTCCTATGATGCCCTTCACACTCCCAAGGGGGTCCTGCACACCTACTATGACGTCCTGAACACTCCCACTGGGGTCCTGCACATTTTTTATGACGCCCTGCACACACCCTATGACGTCCTGCTCACTTCCACTGGGGTCCTGCACATTTTTTATGACGCCCTGCACACTTCCTCTGTCGTCCTGCGCACTCCAACTAGGATCGCGCACACTTCCTATGACGTCCTACGCACTTCCACTTAGGTCCTGCACACTTCCTTTGACGTCCTGCGCACTTCCACTGGGTTCCTGCACACTTCCTTTGATGTCCTGCGCACTTCCACTGGGTTCCTGTACAATCCCACTTGACGTCCTGCGCACTTCCACTGGGGCCCTGCACACTTCCTATGACGTGCTGCACACTCCCACTGGGGTTCTGCACATTTCTTGTGACGTCCTGCTCACTTCCACTTGGGTCCTGCACACTCCCTTTGACGTCCTGCGCACTTCCACTGGGGTCCTGCACACTTCCTATGACGTCCTGCGCACTCCCACTGGGATCCTGCACATTATTTATGACGCCCTGCACACTACCACTGCGGCCATTTACTCTTCCTATGACGCCCTTCACACTCCCAAGGGGGTCCTGCACACCTACTATGACGTCCTGAACACTCCCACTGGGGTCCTGCACATTTTTTATGACGCCCTGCACACACCCTATGACGTCCTGCTCACTTCCACTGGGGTCCTGCACATTTTTTATGACGCCCTGCACACTTCCTCTGACGTCCTGCGCACTCCCACTGGAGACTGCACACTTTTCTGTAACGTCCTGCACACACCCACTGGAATCCTGCACACTTCCTATGACGTCCTGCGCACTCCCACTGGGGTCCTGCATACTTCCAATGAAGTCCTGCGCACTCCAACTGGGATCCGGCACACTTCCAATGACGTCCTGCGCACTCCAACTGTGATCCTGCACGCTTTGTATAACGTCCTGCACACACCCACTGGGGTCCTGCACACTTCCTTTGACGTCCTGCACACTCTTGCTGAGGTCCTACACACTTCCTATGGCGTCCTGCGCACCCCCACTGGGGTCCTGCATACTTCTTTTGACGTCCTGCACACTTCCTCTGACGTCCTGCGCACTCCAACTAGGATCGCGCACACTACCTATGACGTCCTGCGCACTTCCACTTAGGTCCTGCATACTTCCTTAGACGTCCTGCGCACTTCCACTGGGTTCCTGCACAATCCCACTTGACGTCCTGCCCACTTCCACTGAGGTCCTGCACACTTCCTTTGATGTCCTGAGCACTTCCACTGGGTTCCTGCACAATCCCACTTGACGTCCTGCGCACTTCCACTGGGGCCTGCACACTTCCTATGACGTCCTGCACACTCCCACTGGGGTTCTGCACATTTCTTATGACGTCCTGCTCACTTCCAGTGGGGTCCTGCACACTTCCTTTGACGTCCTGCACACTTACTTTGACGTCCTGCACACTTCCTTTGACGTCCTGCGCACTTCCACTGGGGTCCTGCACACTTCCTACGACGTCCTGCGCACTCCCACTGGGCTCCTGCACATTTTTTATGACGCCCTGCACACTACCACTGCGGTCATTTACTCTTCCTATAACGCCCTTCACACTCACAAGGGGGTCCTGCACACCTACTATGACGTCCTGAACACTCCCACTGGGCTCCTGCACATTTTGATGACGCCCTGCACACTTACTCTGACGTCCTGCGCACTCCATCTAGGATCCTGCACACATCCTTTTACGTCCTGCGCACTTCCACTGGGGTCCTGCACACTCCCTTTGACGTCCTGCGCACTTCCACTGGGGTCCTGCTCACTTCCTATGACGTCCAGCGCACTCCCACTGGGATCCTGCACATTTTTTATGACGCCCTGCACTCTACCACTGCGGTCATTTACTCTTCCTATGACGCCCTTCACACTCCCATGGGGGTCCTGCACACCTACTATGACGTCCTGAACACTCCCACTGGGGTCCTGCACATTTTTTATGACGCCCTGCACACACCCTATGACGTCCTGCGCATTTCCACTGGGGTCCTGCACACTCCCTCTGACGCCCTGCGCACTTCCACTGGGGTCCTGCACACTTCCTATGACGTCCTGCGCACTCCCACTGGGCTCCTGCACATTTTTTATGACGCCTGCACACTCCAACTGTGATCCTGCACGCTTTGTATAACGTCCTGCACACACCCACTGGGGTCCTGCACACTTCCTTTGACGTCCTGCACACTCTTGCTGAGGTCCTACACACTTCCTATGGCGTCCTGCGCACCCCCACTGGGGTCCTGCATACTTCTTTTGACGCCCTGCACACACCCTATGACGTCCTGCGCATTTCCACTGGGGTCCTGCACACTCCCTCTGACGCCCTGCGCACTCCCACTGGGGTCCTGCATACTTCCAATGAAGTCCTGCGCACTCCAACTGGGATCCGGCACACTTCCAATGACGTCCTGCGCACTCCAACTGTGATCCTGCACGCTTTGTATAACGTCCTGCACACACCCACTGGGGTCCTGCACACTTCCTTTGACGTCCTGCACACTCTTACTGAGGTCCTACACACTTTCTATGGCGTCCTGCGCACCCCCACTGGGGTCCTGCATACTTCTTTTGACGTCCTGCACACTTCCTCTGACGTCCTGCGCACTCCAACTAGGATCGCGCACACTACCTATGACGTTCTGCGCACTTCCACTTAGGTCCTGCACACTTCCTTAGACGTCCTGCACACTTCCACTGGGTTCCTGCACAATCCCACTTGACGTCCTGCGCACTTCCACTGAGATCCTGCACACTTCCTTTGATGTCCTGAGCACTTCCACTGGGTTCCTGCACAATCCCACTTGACGTCCTGCGCACTTCCACTGGGGTCCTGCACACTTCCTATGACGTCCTGCACACTCCCACTGGGGTTCTGCACATTTCTTATGACGTCCTGCTCACTTCCAGTGGGGTCCTGCACACTTCCTTTGACGTCCTGCACACTTACTTTGACGTCCTGCACACTTCCTTTGACGTCCTGCGCACTTCCACTGGGGTCCTGCACACTTCCTACGACGTCCTGCGCACTCCCACTGGGCTCCTGCACATTTTTTATGACGCCCTGCACACTACCACTGCGGTCATTTACTCTTCCTATAACGCCCTTCACACTTACAAGGGGGTCCTGCACACCTACTATGACGTCCTGAACACTCCCACTGGGCTCCTGCACATTTTTTATGACGCCCTGCACACTTCCTCTGACGTCCTGCGCACTCCATCTAGGATCCTGCACACATCCTATGACGTCCTGCGCACTTCCACTGGGGTCCTGCACACTCCCTTTGACGTCCTGCGCACTTCCACTGGGGTCCTGCACACTTCCTATGACGTCCAGCGCACTCCCACTGGGATCCTGCACATTTTTTATGACGCCCTGCACTCTACCACTGCGGTCATTTACTCTTCCTATGACGCCCTTCACACTCCCAAGGGGGTCCTGCACACCTACTATGACGTCCTGAACACTCCCACTGGGGTCCTGCACATTTTTTATGACGCCCTGCACACTACCACTGGGGTCCTGCACGCTTCCTATGACGTCCTGCGCACTCCCACTGGAGACTGCACACTCCCTCTGACGCCCTGCGCACTTCCACTGGGGTCCTGCACACTTCCTATGACGTCCTGCGCACTCCCACTGGGCTCCTGCACATTTTTTATGACGCTTGCACACTTCCTCTGACGTCCTGCGCACTCCAACTAGGATCCTGCACACATCCTATGACGTCCTGCGCACTTCCACTGGGGTCCTGCACACTCCCTTTGACGTCCTGCGCACTTCCACTGGGGTCCTGCACACTTCCTATGACGCCCTACACCACCACTGCGGTCATTTACTCTTCCTATGACGCCCTTCACACTCCCAAGGGAGTCCTGCACACCTACTATGACGTCCTGAACACTCCCACTGGGGTCTTGCACACTCCCTTTGACGTCCTGCGCACTTCCACTGGATTCCTGCACACTTCCTATGGCGTCCTGCGCACCCCCACTGGGGTCCTGCATACTTCTTTTGACGTCCTGCACACTTCCTCTGACGTCCTGCGCACTCCAACTAGGATCGCGCACACTACCTATGACGTAATGCGCACTTCCACTTAGGTCCTGCATACTTCCTTAGACGTCCTGCGCACTTCCACTGGGTTCCTGCACAATCCCACTTGACGTCCTGCCCACTTCCACTGAGGTCCTGCACACTTCCTTTGATGTCCTGAGCACTTCCACTGGGTTCCTGCACATTTCCTATGACGTCCTGCGCACTTCCACTGGGGTCCTGCACACTTCCTATGACGTCCTGCACACTCCCACTGGGGTCCTGCACATTTCTTATGACGTCCTGCACACTTCCGCTGGGGTCCTGCACACTTCCTTTGACGTCCTGCACACTTACTTTGACGTCCTGCACACTCCCTTTGACGTCCTGCGCACTTCCACTGGGGTCCTGCACACTTCCTATGACGTCCTGCGCACTCCCACTGGGCTCCTGCACATTTTTATGACGCCCTGCACACTACCACTGCGGTCATTTACTCTTCCTACGACGCCCTTCACACTTACAAGGGTCCTGCACACTTCCTATGACGTCCTGCACACTCCCACTGGGCTCCTGCACATTTTTTATGACGCCCTGCACACTTCCTCTGACGTCCTGCGCACTCCATCTAGGATCCTGCACACATCCTATGACGTCCTGCGCACTTCCACTGGGGTCCTGCACACTCCCTTTGACGTCCTGCGCACTTCCACTGGGGTCCTGCACACTTCCTATGACGTCCAGCGCACTCCCACTGGGATCCTGCACATTTTTATGACGCCCTGCACTCTACCACTGCGGTCATTTACTCTTCCTATGACGCCCTTCACACTCCCAAGGGAGTCCTGCACACCTACTATGACGTCCTGAACACTCCCACTGGGGTCCTGCACATTTTTTATGACGCCCTGCACACACCCTATGACGTCCTGCGCATTTCCACTGGGGTCCTGCACACTCCCTCTGACGCCCTGCGCACTTCCACTGGGGTCCTGCACACTTCCTATGACGTCCTGCGCACTCCCACTGGGCTCCTGCACATTTTTTATGACGCCTGCACACTTCCTCTGACGTCCTGCGCACTCCAACTAGGATCCTGCACACATCCTATGACGTCCTGCGCACTTCCACTGGGGTCCTGCACACTCCCTTTGACGTCCTGCGCACTTCCACTGGGGTCCTGCACACTTCCTATGACGCCCTACACCACCACTGCGGTCATTTACTCTTCCTATGACGCCCTTCACACTCCCAAGGGAGTCCTGCACACCTACTATGACGTCCTGAACACTCCCACTGGGGTCTTGCACACTCCCTTTGACGTCCTGCGCACTTCCACTGGATTCCTGCACACTTCCTATGACGTCCGGCGCACTCCCACTGGGCTCATGCACATTATTTATCACGCCTGCACACTTCCTCTGACGTCCTGCGCACTTCCACTGGGGTCCTGCACACTCCCTTTGACGTCCTGCGCACTTCGACTGGGGTCCTGCACACTTCCTATGACGTCCTGCGCACTCCCACTGGGCTCCTGCACATTTTTTATGACGCCCTGCACACTACCACTGCGGTGATTTACTCTTCCTATGACGCCCTTCACACTCCAAAGGAGGTCCTGCACACCTACTATGACGTCCTGAACACTCCCACTGGGCTCCTGCACATTTTTATGACGCCCTGCACACTTCCTCTGACGTCCTGCGCACTACATCTAGGATCCTGCACACATCCTATGACGTCCTGCGCACTTCCACTGGGGTCCTGCACACTCCCTATTACGTCCTGCGCACTTCCACTGGGGTCCTGCACACTTCCTATGACGTCCTGCGCACTCCCACTGGGCTCCTGCACATTTTTTATGACGCCCTGCACACTACTACTGCGGTCATTTACTCTTCCTATGACGCCCTTCACACTCCAAAGAAGGTCCTGCACACCTACTATGACGTCCTGAACACTCCCACTGGGGTCCTGCACATTTTTACGACGCCCTGCACACACCCTATGACGCCCTGCGCACTTCCACTGGGGTCCTGCACATTTTTATGACGCCCTGCACACTTCCTCTGACGTCCTGCACACTCCCACTGGAGACTGCACACTTTCTATGACGTCCTGCACACTCCCACTGGAATCCTGCACACTTCCTATGACGTCCTGCGCACTCCCACTGGGGTCCTGCACACTTCAATGACGTCCTGCGCACTCCGCTGGGATCCGGCACACTTCCAATGACGTCCTGCGCACTCCAACTGTGATCCTGCACGCTTTGTATAACGTCCTGCACACACCCACTGGGGTCCTGCACACTTCCTTTGACGTCCTGCACACTCTTACTGAGGTCCTGCACACTTCCTATGACGTCCTGCGCACTCCCACTGGGCTCCTGCACATTTTTTATGACGCCTGCACACTTCCTCTGACGCCCTGCGCACTCCACCTAGGACCCTGCTGACATCCTATGCCGTCCTGCGCACTTCCACTGGGGTCCTGCACACTCCCTTTGACGTCCTGCGCACTTCCACTGGGGTCCTGCACACTTCCTATGACGCCCTACACCACCACTGCGGGCATTTACTCTTCCTATGACGCCCTTCACACTCCCAAGGGAGTCCTGCACACCTACTATGACGTCCTGAACACTCCCACTGGGGTCTTGCACACTCCCTTTGACGTCCTGCGCACTTCCACTGGATTCCTGCACACTTCCTATGACGTCCGGCGCACTCCCACTGGGCTCATGCACATTTTTTATGACGCCTGCACACTTCCTCTGACGTCCTGCGCACTTCCACTGGGGTCCTGCACACTCCCTTTGACGTCCTGCGCACTTCGACTGGGGTCCTGCACACTTCCTATGACGTCCTGCACACTCCCACTGGGCTCCTGCACATTTTTTATGACGCCCTGCACACTACCACTGCGGTCATTTACTCTTCCTATGACGCCCTTCACACTCCCAAGGGAGTCCTGCACACCTACTATGACGTCCTGAACACTCCCACTGGGGTCCTGCACATTTTTTATGACGCCCTGCACACTTCCTCTGACGTACTGCGCACTCCATCTAGGATCCTGCACACATCCTATGACGTCCTGCGCACTTCCACTGGGGTCCTGCACACTCCCTTTGACGTCCTGCGCACTTCCACTGGGGTCCTGCACACTTCCTATGACGTCCTGCGCACTCCCACTGGGCTCCTGCACATTTTTTATGACGCCCTGCACACTACCACTGCGGTCATTTACTCTTCCTATGACGCCCTTCACACTCCCAAGGGGGTCCTGCACACCTACTATGACGTCCTAAACACTCCCACTGGGGTACTGCACATTTTTTACGACGCCCTGCACACACCCTATGACGCCCTGCGCACTTCCACTGGGGTCCTGCACATTTTTTATGACGCCCTGCACACTTCCTCTGACGTCCTGCGCACTCCCACTGGAGACTGCACACTTTTCTGTAACGTCCTGCACACACCCACTGGAATCCTGCACACTTCCTATGACGTCCTGCGCACTCCCACTGGGGTCTTGCATACTTCCAATGAAGTCCTGCGCACTCCAATTGGGATCCGGCACACTTCCAATGACGTCCTGCGCACTCCAACTGTGATCCTGCACGCTTTGTATAACGTCCTGCACACACCCACTGGGGTCCTGCACACTTCCTTTGACGTCCTGCACACTCTTACTGAGGTCCTGCACACTTCCTATGACGTCCTGCGCACTCCCACTGGGCTCCTGCACATTTTTTATGACGCCTGCACACTTCCTCTGACGTCCTGCGCACTCCAACTAGGATCCTGCACACATCCTATGACGTCCTGCGCACTTCCACTGGGGTCCTGCACACTTCCTATGACGTCCTGCACACTTCCACTGGGTTCCTGCACAATCCCTATGACGTCCTGCGCACTTCCACTGGGGTCCTGCACACTTCCTTTGATGTCCTGAGCACTTCCACTGGGGTCCTGCACAATCCCATGACGTCCTGCGCACTTCCACTGGGGTCCTGCACACTTCCTCTGACGTCCTGCGCACTCCAACTAGGATCCTGCACACATCCTATGACGTCCTGCTCACTTCCAGTGGGGTCCTGCACACTTCCTTTGACGTTCTGCACACTTACTTTGACGTCCTGCACACTTCCTTTGACGTCCTGCGCACTTCCACTGAGGTCCTGCACGCTTCCTATGACGTCCTGCGCACTCCCAGTGGGCTCCTGCATTTTTATCACGCCCTGCACACTACCACTGCGGTCATTTACTCTTCCTATGACGCCCTTCACACTCCAAAGGGGGTCCTGCACACCTACTATGACGTCCTGAACACTCCCACTGGGCTCCTGCACATTTTTATGACGCCCTGCACACTTACTCTGACGTCCTGCGCACTCCATCTAGGATCCTGCACACATCCTATGACGTCCTGCGCACTTCCACTGGGGTCCTGCACACTCCCTTTGACGTCCTGCGCACTTCCACTGGGGTCCTGCTCACTTCCTATGACGTCCAGCGCACTCCCACTGGGATCCTGCACATTTTTTATGACGCCCTGCACTCTACCACTGCGGTAATTTACTCTTCCTATGACGCCCTTCACACTCCCAAGGGGGTCCTGCACACCTACTATGACGTCCTGAACACTCCCACTGGGGTCCTGCACATTTTTTATGACGCCCTGCACACACCCTATGACGTCCTGCGCATTTCCACTGGGGTCCTGCACACTCCCTCTGACGCCCTGCGCACTTCCACTGGGGTCCTGCACACTTCCTATGACGTCCTGCGCACTCCAACTGGGGTCCTGCATACTTCCAATGAAGACCTGCGCACTTCCACTGGGGTCCTGCACACTTCCTATGACGTCCTGCGCACTCCCACTGGGCTCCTGCACATTTTTTATGACGCCTGCACACTTCCTCTGACGTCCTGCGCACTCCAACTAGGATCCTGCACACATCCTATGACGTCCTGCGCACTTCCACTGGGGTCCTGCACACTCCCTTTGACGTCCTGCGCACTTCCACTGGGGTCCTGCACACTTCCTATGACGCCCTGCACACCACCACTGCGGTCATTTACTCTTCCTATGACGCCCTTCACACTCCCAAGGGAGTCCTGCACACCTACTATGACGTCCTGAACACTCCCACTGGGGTCTTGCACACTCCCTTTGACGTCCTGCGCACTTCCACTGGGGTCCTGCACACTTCCTATGACGTCCGGCGCACTCCCACTGGGCTCCTGCATATTTTTTATGACGCCCTGCACACTACCACTGCGGTCATTTACTCTTCCTATGACGCCCTTCACACTCCCAAGGGAGTCCTGCACACCTACTATGACGTCCTGAACACTCCCACTGGGGTCCTGCACACTCCCTTTGACGTCCTGCGCACTTCCACTGGGGTCCTGCACACTTCCTATGACGTCCTGCGCACTCCCACTGGGCTCCTGCACATTTTTGATGACGCCCTGCACACTACCACTGCGGTCATTTACTCTTCCTATGACGTCCTGCGCACTCCATCTAGGATCCTGCACACCTACTATGACGTCCTGAACACTCCCACTGGGCTCATGCACATTTTTTATGACGCCTGCACATTTCCTCTGACGTACTGCGCACTCCATCTAGGATCCTGCACACATCCTATGACGTCCTGCGCACTTCCACTGGGGTCCTGCACACTCCCTTTGTCGTCCTGCGCACTTCGACTGGGGTCCTGCACACTTCCTATGACGTCCTGCACTCGCCACTGGGCTCCTGCACATTTTTTATGACGCCCTGCACACTACCACTGCGGTCATTTACTCTTCCTATGACGCCCTTCACACTCCCAAGGGGGTCCTGCACACCTACTATGACGTCCTGAACACTCCCACTGGGCTCCTGCACATTTTTTATGACGCCCTGCACACTTCCTCTGACGTCCTGCGCACTCCATCTAGGATCCTGCACACATCCTATGACGTCCTGCGCACTTCCACTGGGGTCCTGCACACTCCCTTTGACGTCCTGCGCACTTCCACTGGGGTCCTGCACACTTCCTATGACGTCCTGCGCACTCCCACTGGGCTCCTGCACATTTTTTATGACGCCCTGCACACTACCACTGCGGTCATTTACTCTTCCTATGACGCCCTTCACACTCCCAAGGGGGTCCTGCACACCTACTATGACGTCCTGAACACTCCCACTGGGGTCCTGCACATTTTTTATGACGCCCTGCACACACCCTATGACGTCCTGCGCACTTCCACTGGGGTCCTGCACACTCCCTTTGACGTCCTGCGCACTTCGACTGGGGTCCTGCACACTTCCTATGACGTCCGGCGCACTCCCACTGGGCTCCTGCATATTTTTTATGACGCCCTGCACACTACCACTGCGGTCATTTACTCTTCCTATGACGCCCATCACACTCCAAAGGGGGTCCTGCACACCTACTATGACGTCCTGAACACTCCCACTGGGCTCATGCACATTTTTTATGACGCCTGCACACTTCCTCTGACGTCCTGCGCACTTCCACTGGGGTCCTGCACACTCCCTTTGACGTCCTGCGCACTTCGACTGGGGTCCTGCACACTTCCTATGACGTCCTGCACACCCCACTGGGCTCCTGCACATTTTTTATGACGCCCTGCACACTACCACTGCGGTCATTTACTCTTCCTATGACGCCCTTCACACTCCCAAGGGAGTCCTGCACACCTACTATGACGTCCTGAACACTCCCACTGGGGTCCTGCACATTTTTTATGACGCCCTGCACACTTCCTCTGACGTACTGCGCACTCCATCTAGGATCCTGCACACATCCTATGACGTCCTGCGCACTTCCACTGGGGTCCTGCACACTCCCTTTGACGTCCTGCGCACTTCCACTGGGGTCCTGCACACTTCCTATGACGTCCTGCGCACTCCCACTGGGCTCCTGCACATTTTTTATGACGCCCTGCACACTACCACTGCGGTCATTTACTCTTCCTATGACGCCCTTCACACTCCCAAGGGGGCCCTGCACACCTACTATGACGTCCTGAACACTCCCACTGGGCTCCTGCACATTTTTATGACGCCCTGCACACTTACTCTGACGTCCTGCGCACTCCATCTAGGATCCTGCACACATCCTATGACGTCCTGCGCACTTCCACTGGGGTCCTGCACACTCCCTTTGACGTCCTGCGCACTTCCACTGGGGTCCTGCTCACTTCCTATGACGTCCAGCGCACTCCCACTGGGATCCTGCACATTTTTTATGACGCCCTGCACTCTACCACTGCGGTAATTTACTCTTCCTATGACGCCCTTCACACTCCCAAGGGGGTCCTGCACACCTACTATGACGTCCTGAACACTCCCACTGGGGTCTTGCACACTCCCTTTGACGTCCTGCGCACTTCCACTGGGGTCCTGCACACTTCCTATGACGTCCGGCGCACTCCCACTGGGCTCCTGCATATTTTTTATGACGCCCTGCACACTACCACTGCGGTCATTTACTCTTCCTATGACGCCCATCACACTCCAAAGGGGGTCCTGCACACCTACTATGACGTCCTGAACACTCCCACTGGGCTCATGCACATTTTTTATGACGCCTGCACACTTCCTCTGACGTCCTGCGCACTTCCACTGGGGTCCTGCACACTCCCTTTGACGTCCTGCGCACTTCGACTGGGGTCCTGCACACTTCCTATGACGTCCGGCGCACTCCCACTGGGCTCCTGCATATTTTTTATGACGCCCTGCACACTACCACTGCGGTCATTTACTCTTCCTATGACGCCCATCACACTCCAAAGGGGGTCCTGCACACCTACTATGACGTCCTGAACACTCCCACTGGGCTCATGCACATTTTTTATGACGCCTGCACACTTCCTCTGACGTCCTGCGCACTTCCACTGGGGTCCTGCACACTCCCTTTGACGTCCTGCGCACTTCGACTGGGGTCCTGCACACTTCCTATGACGTCCTGCACACCCCACTGGGCTCCTGCACATTTTTTATGACGCCCTGCACACTAACACTGCGGTCATTTACTCTTCCTATGACGCCCTTCACACTCCCAAGGGAGTCCTGCACACCTACTATGACGTCCTGAACACTCCCACTGGGGTCCTGCACATTTTTTATGACGCCCTGCACACTTCCTCTGACGTACTGCGCACTCCATCTAGGATCCTGCACACATCCTATGACGTCCTGCGCACTTCCACTGGGGTCCTGCACACTCCCTTTGACGTCCTGCGCACTTCCACTGGGGTCCTGCACACTTCCTATGACGTCCTGCGCACTCCCACTGGGCTCCTGCATTTTTATGACGCCCTGCACACTACCACTGCGGTCATTTACTCTTCCTATGACGCCCTTCACACTCCCAAGGGTCCTGCACACCTACTATGACGTCCTGAACACTCCCACTGGGCTCCTGCACATTTTTATGACGCCCTGCACACTTACTCTGACGTCCTGCGCACTCCATCTGGGATCCTGCACACATCCTATGACGTCCTGCGCACTTCCACTGGGGTCCTGCACATTTTTATGACGCCCTGCACACACCGCTGACGTCCTGCGCACTTCCACTGGGGTCCTGCACATTTTTATGACGCCCTGCACACTACCACTGCGGTCATTTACTCTTCCTATGACGCCCATCACACTCCAAGGGGTCCTGCACACCTTCTATGACGTCCTGAACACTCCCACTGGGCTCATGCACATTTTTTATGACGCCTGCACACTTCCTCTGACGTCCTGCGCACTTCCACTGGGGTCCTGCACACTCCCTTTGACGTCCTGCGCACTTCCACTGGGGTCCTGCACACTTCCTATGACGTCCTGCGCACTCCCAGTGGGCTCCTGCATTTTTTTATGACGCCCTGCACACTAAAACTGGGGTCATTTACTCTTCCTATGACGCCCTTCACACTCCAAAGGGGGTCCTGCACACCTACTATGACGTCCTGAACACTCCCACTGGGCTCATGCACATTTTTTATGACGCCTGCACATTTCCTCTGACGTCCTGCGCACTTCCACTGGGGTCCTGCACACTTCCTATGACGTCCTGCACACTCCCACTGGGCTCCTGCACATTTTTTATGACGCCCTGCACACTACCACTGGGGTCCTGCACATTTTTTATGACGCCCTGCACACCACCACTGCGGTCATTTACTCTTCCTATGACGCCCTTCACACTCCCAAGGGAGTCCTGCACACCTTCTATGACGTCCTGAACACTCCCACTGGGGTCCTGCACATTTTTATGACGCCCTGCACACTTCCTGCACACTTCCTCTGACGTACTGCGCACTCCATCTAGGATCCTGCACACATCCTATGACGTCCTGCGCACTTCCACTGGGGTCCTGTACACTTCCTATGACGTCCTGCGCACTCCCACTGGGCTCCTGCACATTTTTTATGACGCCCTGCACACTACCACTGCGGTCATTTACTCTTCCTATGACGCCCTTCACACTCCCAAGGGGGCCCTGCACACCTACTATGACGTCCTGAACACTCCCACTGGGCTCCTGCACATTTTTATGACGCCCTGCACACTTACTCTGACGTCCTGCGCACTCCATCTAGGATCCTGCACACATCCTATGACGTCCTGCGCACTTCCACTGGGGTCCTTCACACTCCCTTTGACGTCCTGCGCCCTTCCACTGGGGTCCTGCACACTTCCTATGACGTCCTGCGCACTCCCACTGGGCTCCTGCACATTTTTTATGACGCCCTGCACACTACCACTGCGGTAATTTACTCTTCCTATGACGTCCTTCACACTCCAAAGGATCCTGCACACCTACTATGACGTCCTGAACACTCCCACTGGGGTCCTGCACACTCCCTTATGACGTCCTGCGCACTTCCACTGGGGTCCTGCACACTTCCTATGACGTCCGGCGCACTCCCACTGGGCTCCTGCACATTTTGATGACGCCCTGCACACTACCACTGGGGTCATTTACCCTTCCTATGACGCCCTTCACACTCCCAAAGGGTCCTGCACACCTACTATGACGTCCTGAACACTCCCACTGGGCTCCTGCACATTTTTTATGACGCCCTGCACACTCCCTTTGACGTCCTGCGCACTTCCACTGGGGTCCTGCACACTTCCTATGACGTCCTGCGCACTCCCACTGGGCTCCTGCACATTTTTGATGACGCCCTGCACACACCCTATGACGTCCTGCGCACTTCCACTGGGGTCCTGCACACTCCCTTTGACGTCCTGCGCACTTCCACTGGGGTCCTGCACACTTCCTATGACGCCCTGCACACCACCACTGCGGTCATTTACTCTTCCTATGACGCCCTTCACACTCCCAAGGGAGTCCTGCACACCTTCTATGACGTCCTGAACACTCTCACTGGGGTCTTGCACACTCCCTTTGACGTCCTGCGCACTTCCACTGGGGTCCTGCACACTTCCTATGACGTCCGGCGCACTCCCACTGGGCTCCTGCATATTTTTTATGACGCCCTGCACACTACCTCTGCGGTCATTTACTCTTCCTATGACGCCCTTCACACTCCTAAGGGGGTCCTGCACACCTACTATGACGTCCTGAACACTCCCACTGGGCTCCTGCACATTTTTATGACGCCCTGCACACTTCCTCTGACGTCCTGCGCACTTCCATCTGGGATCCTGCACACTTCCTATGACGTCCTGCGCACTTCCACTGGGGTCCTGCACACTTTTATGACGTCCTGCACACCCCACTGGGCTCCTGCACATTTTTATGACGCCCTGCACACTACCACTGCGGTCATTTACTCTTCCTATGACGCCCTTCACACTCCCAATGGGGTCCTGCATACCTACTATGACGTCCTGCACACTCCCACTGGGGTCCTGCACATTTTTCTGACGCCCTGCACACTTCCTCTGACGTCCTGCGCACTCCCACTGGGCTCCTGCACACATCCTATGACGTCCTGCGCACTTCCACTGGGGTCCTGCACACTCCCTTTGACGTCCTGCGCGCATCACTTCCACTGGGGTCCTGCACACTTCCTATGACGTCCTGCGCACTCTCACTGGGTCCTGCACACTTACTATGACGTCCTGCACACTACCACTGCGGTCATTCACTCTTCCTATGACGCCCTGCACACTCCCAATGGGGTCCTGCATACCTACTATGACGTCCTGCACACTCCCACTGGGGTCCTGCACATTTTTCTGACGCCCTGCACACTTCCTATGACGTCCTGCACACTCCAACTAGGATCCTGCACACTTCCTATGACGTCCTTCACACTCCCACTGGGCTCCTGCACATTTTCTGACGCCCTGCACACTTCCTTTGACGTCCTGCGCACTCCAACTAAGATCCTGCACACTTCCTATGACGTCCTGCGCACTACCACTGGGGTCCTGCACACTTCCTATGACGCCCTGCACACCACTACTGCGGTCATTTACTCTTCCTATGACGCCCTTCACACTCCCAAGGGAGTCCTGCACACCTTCTATGACGTCCTGAACACTCCCACTGGGGTCCTGCACACTCCCTTTGACGTCCTGCGCACTTCCACTGGGGTCCTGCACACTTCCTATGACGTCCGGCGCACTCCCACTGGGCTCCTGCACATTTTTATGACGCCCTGCACACTACCACTGCGGTCATTTACTCTTCCTATGACGCCCTTCACACTCCAAAGGGGGTCCTGCACACCTACTATGACGTCCTGAACACTCCCACTGGGCTCCTGCACATTTTTATGACGCCCTGCACACTTCCTTTTGACGTCCTGCGCACTCCATCTGGGATCCTGCACACCTACTATGACGTCCTGGACACTCCCACTGGGGTCCTGCACATTTATGACGCCCTGCACACTTCCTATGACGTCCTGCGCACTTCCACTCAGGTCCTGCACACTTCCTTTGACGTCCTGCGCACTTCCACTGGGGTCCTGCACACTTCCTATGACGCCCTTCACACCACCACTGCGGTCATTTACTCTTCCTATGACGCCCTTCACACTCCCAAGGAGTCCTGCACACCTTCCATGACGTCCTGAACACTCACTGGGGTCTTGCACACTCCTTTGACGTCCTGCGCACTTCCACTGGGGTCCTGCACACTTCCTATGACGTCCGGCGCACTCCCACTGGGCTCCTGCATATTTTTTATGACGCCCTGCACACTACCACTGCGGTCATTTACTCTTCCTATGACGCCCTTCACACTCCAAAGAGGGTCCTGCACACCTACTATGATGTCCTGAACACTCCCACTGGGCTCCTGCACATTTTTATGACGCCCTGCACACTTCCTCTGACGTCCTGCGCACTCCATCTAGGATCCTGCACACCTACTATGACGTCCTGCGCACTCCCACTGGGGTCCTGCACATCCTTTGACGTCCTGAACACTCCCACTGGGGTCCTGCACACTCCCTTTGACGTCCTGCGCACTTCCACTGGGGTCCTGCACACTTCCTATGACGTCCTGCGCACTCCCACTGGGGTCCTGCACACTTCCTATGACGTCCTGCGCACTCCCACTGGGCTCCTGCACATTTTTTATGACGCCTGCACACTTCCTCTGACGTCCTGCGCACTCCAACTAGGATCCTGCACACATCCTATGACGTCCTGCGCACTTCCACTGGGGTCCTGCACACTCCCTTTGACGTCCTGCGCACTTCCACTGGGGTCCTGCACACTTCCTATGACGTCCTGCGCACTCCCACTGGGCTCCTGCACATTTTTTATGACGCCCTGCACACTACCACTGCGGTCATTTACTCTTCCTATGACGCCCTTCACACTCCTGAGGGGGTCCTGCACACCTACTATGACGTCCTGAACACTCCCACTGGGCTCCTGCACATTTTTATGACGCCCTGCACACTTACTCTGACGTCCTGCGCACTCCATCTAGGATCCTGCACACCTACTATGACGTCCTGAACACTCCCACTGGGGTCCTGCACATTTTTTATGACGCCTGCACACTCCCTTTGACGCCCTGCGCACTTCCACTGGGGTCCTGCACACTTCCTATGACGTACTGCGCACTCCAACTAGGATCCTGCACACTTCCTATGACGCCCTGCACACCACCACTGCGGTCATTTACTCTTCCTATGACGCCCTTCACACTCCCAAGGGAGTCCTGCACACCTACTATGACGTCCTGAACACTCCCACTGGGGTCTTGCACACTCCCTTTGACGTCCTGCGCACTTCCACTGGGGTCCTGCACACTTCCTATGACGTCCGGCGCACTCCCACTGGGCTCCTGCATATTTTTTATGACGCCCTGCACACTACCACTGCGGTCATTTACTCTTCCTATGACGCCCTTCACACTCCAAAGGGGGTCCTGCACACCTACTATGACGTCCTGAACACTCCCACTGGGCTCCTGCACATTTTTTATGACGCCCTGCACACTTCTTTTGACGTCCTGCGCACTCCATCTAGGATCCTGCACACCTACTATGACGTCCTGGACACTCCCACTGGGGTCCTGCACATTTTTTATGACGCCCTGCACACACCCTATGACGTCGTGCGCACTTCCACTGGGGTCCTGCACACTCCCTTTGATGCCCTGCGCACTTCCACTGGGGTCCTGCACACTTCCTATGACGCCCTGCACACCACCACTGCGGTCATTTACTCTTCCTATGACGCCCTTCACACTCCCAAGGGAGTCCTGCACACCTACTATGACGTCCTGAACACTCCCACTGGGGTCCTGCACACTCCCTTTGACGTCCTGCGCACTTCCACTGGGGTCCTGCACACTTCCTATGACGTCCTGCGCACTCCCACTGGGCTCCTGCACATTTTATGACGCCCTGCACACTACCACTGCGGTCATTTACTCTTCCTATGAAGCCCTTCACACTCCAAAGGGGGTCCTGCACACCTACTATGACGTCCTGAACACTCCCACTGGGCTCCTGCACATTTTTTATGACGCCCTGCACACTTCCTCTGACGTCCTGCGCACTACATCTAGGATCCTGCACACCTACTATGACGTCCTGGACACTCCCACTGGGGTCCTGCACATTTTTATGACGCCCTGCACACTTCCTATGACGTCCTGCGCACTTCCACTGGGGTCCTGCACACTCCCTTTGACGTCCTGCGCACTTCCACTGGGGTCATGCACACTTCCTATGACGTCCTGAACACTCCCACTGGGCTCCTGCACATTTTTTATGACGCCCTGCACACTTCCTCTGACGTCCTGTGCACTCCAACTAGGATCTTGCACACTTCCTATGACGTTCTGCGCACTTCCACTGGGGTCCTGCACACTCCCTTTGACGTCCTGCGCACTTCCACTGGGGTCCTGCACACTTCCTATGACGTCCTGCGCACTCCCACTGGGCTCCTGCACATTTTTGATGACGCCCTGCACACTACCACTGCGGTCATTTACTCTTCCTATGACGCACTTCACACTCCAAAGGGGGTCCTGCACACCTACTATGACGTCCTGAACACTCCCACTGGGCTCCTGCACATTTTTATGACGCCCTGCACACTTCCTCTGACGTCCTGCGCACTCCATCTAGGATCCTGCACAGATCCTATGACGTCCTGCGCACTCCCACTGGGCTCCTGCACATTTTTGATGACGCCCTGCACACATCCTATGACGTCCTGCGCACTTCCACTGGGGTCCTGCACACTCCCTTTGACGTCCTGCGCACTTCCACTGGGGTCCTGCACACTTCCTATGACGCCCTGCACACCACCACTGCGGTCATTTACTCTTCCTATGACGCCCTTCACACTCCCAAGGGAGTCCTGCACACCTACTATGACGTCCTGAACACTCCCACTGGGGTCTTGCACACTCCCTTTGACGTCCTGCGCACTTCCACTGGGGTCCTGCACACTTCCTATGACGTCCGGCGCACTCCCACTGGGCTCCTGCATATTTTTTATGACGCCCTGCACACTACCACTGCGGTCATTTACTCTTCCTATGACGCCCTTCACACTCCTGAGGGGGTCCTGCACACCTACTATGACGTCCTGAACACTCCCACTGGGCTCCTGCACATTTTTTATGACGCCCTGCACACTTCTTTTGACGTCCTGCGCACTCCATCTAGGATCCTGCACACCTACTATGACGTCCTGGACACTCCCACTGGGGTCCTGCACATTTTTTATGACGCCCTGCACACACCCTATGACGTCCTGCGCACTTCCACTGGGGTCCTGCACACTCCCTTTGATGCCCTGCGCACTTCCACTGGGGTCCTGCACACTTCCTATGACGTCCTGAACACTCCCACTGGGCTCCTGCACATTTTTTATGACGCCCTGCACACTTCCTCTGACGTCCTGCGCACTCCATCTAGGATCCTGCACACATCCTATGACGTCCTGCGCACTTCCACTGGGGTCCTGCACACTTCCTATGACGTCCTGCGCACTTCCACTGGGGTCCTGCACACTTCCTATGACGTCCGGCGCACTCCCACTGGGCTCCTGCATATTTTTTATGACGCCCTGCACACTACCACTGCGGTCATTTACTCTTCCTATGACGCCCTTCACACTCCAAAGAGGGTCCTGCACACCTACTATGACGTCCTGAACACTCCCACTGGGCTCCTGCACATTTTTTATGACGCCCTGCACACTTCCTCTGACGTCCTGCGCACTCCATCCAGGATCCTGCACACCTACTATGACGTCCTGAACACTCCCACTGGGGTCCTGCACATTTTTTATGACGCCCTGCACACACCCTATGACGTCCTGCGCACTTCCACTGGGGTCCTGCACACTCCCTTTGACGCCCTGCGCACTTCCACTGGGGTCTTGCACACTCCCTTTGACGCCCTGCACACTACCACTGCGGTCATTTACTCTTCCTATGACGCCCTTCACACTCCCAAGGGAGTCCTGCACACCTTCTATGACGTCCTGAACACTCTCACTGGGGTCTTGCACACTCCCTTTGACGTCCTGCGCACTTCCACTGGGGTCCTGCACACTTCCTATGACGTCCGGCGCACTCCCACTGGGCTCCTGCATGTTTTTTATGACGCCCTGCACACTACCACTGCGGTCATTTACTCTTCCTATGACGCCCTTCACACTCCAAAGGGGGTCCTGCACACCTACTATGACGTCCTGAACACTCCCACTGGGCTCCTGCACATTTTTTATGACGCCCTGCACACTTCCTCTGACGTCCTGCGCACTCCATCCAGGATCCTGCACACCTACTATGACGTCCTGAACACTCCCACTGGGGTCCTGCACATTTTTTATGACGCCCTGCACACACCCTATGACGTCCTGCGCACTTCCACTGGGGTCCTGCACACTCCCTTTGACGCCCTGCGCACTTCCACTGGGGTCCTGCACACTTCCTATGACGTCCTGCGCACTCCCACTGGGCTCCTGCACATTTTTTACGACGCCTGCACACTTCCTCTGACGTCCTGCGCACTCCAACTAGGATCCTGCACACATCCTATGACGTCCTGCGCACTTCCACTGGGGTCCTGCACACTCCCTTTGACGTCCTGCGCACTTCCACTGGGGTCCTGCACACTTCCTATGACGTCCGGCGCACTCCCACTGGGCTCCTGCACATTTTTGATGACGCCCTGCACACTACCACTACGGTCATTTACCCTTCCTATGACGCCCTTCACACTCCAAAGGGGGTCCTGCACACCTACTATGACGTCCTGAACACTCCCACTGGGCTCCTGCACATTTTTATGACGCCCTGCACACTCCTTTTGACGTCCTGCGCACTCCATCTAGGATCCTGCACACCTACTATGACGTCCTGGACACTCCCACTGGGGTCCTGCACATTTTTTATGACGCCCTGCACACTTCCTATGACGTCGTGCGCACTTCCACTGGGGTCCTGCACACTCCCTTTGATGCCCTGCGCACTTCCACTGGGGTCCTGCACACTTCCTATGACGCCCTGCACACCACCACTGCGGTCATTTACTCTTCCTATGACGCCCTTCACACTCCCAAGGGAGTCCTGCACACCTTCCATGACGTCCTGAACACTCTCACTGGGGTCCTGCACACTCCCTTTTACGTTCTGCGCACTTCCACTGGGGTCCTGCACACTTCCTATGACGTCCGGCGCACTCCCACTGGGCTCCTGCATATTTTTATGACGCCCTGCACACTACCTCTGCGGTCATTTACTCTTCCTATGACGCCCTTCACACTCCTGGGGTCCTGCACACCTACTATGACGTCCTGAACACTCCCACTGGGCTCCTGCACATTTTTTATGACGCCCTGCACACTTCCTTTGACGTCCTGCGCACTCCATCCAGGATCCTGCACACCTACTATGACGTCCTGAACACTCCCACTGGGGTCCTGCACATTTTTTATGACGCCCTGCACACACCCTATGACGTCCTGCGCACTTCCACTGGGGTCCTGCACACTCCCTTTGATGCCCTGCGCACTTCCACTGGGGTCCTGCACACTTCCTATGACGTCCTGAACACTGATGCCTGCACACTTCCACTGGGGTCCTGCACACTTTATGACGTCCTGCACACTCCCACTGGGCTCCTGCACATTTTATGACGCCCTGCACACTTCCTCTGACGTCCTGCGCACTCCAACCAGGATCCTGCACACATCCTATGACGTCCTGCGCACTTCCACTGGGGTCCTGCACACTCCCTTTGACGTCCTGCGCACTTCCACTGGGGTCCTGCACACTTCCTATGACGTCCTGCGCACTCCCACTGGGCTCCTGCACATTTTTGATGACGCCCTGCACACTACCACTACGGTCATTTACCCTTCCTATGACGCCCTTCACACTCCAAAGGGTCCTGCACACCTACTATGACGTCCTGAACACTCCCACTGGGGTCCTGCACATTTTTTATGACGCCCTGCACACTTCCTGCACACTTCCTATGGCGTCCTGCGCACTCCATCTAGGATCCTGCACACCTACTATGACGTCCTGGACACTCCCACTGGGGTCCTGCACATTTTTTATGACGCCCTGCACACACCCTATGACGTCGTGCGCACTTCCACTGGGGTCCTGCACACTCCCTTTGATGCCCTGCGCACTTCCACTGGGGTCCTGCACACTTTCTATGACGCCCTGCACACCACCACTGCGGTCATTTACTCTTCCTATGACGCCCTTCACACTCCCAAGGGAGTCCTGCACACCTTCCATGACGTCCTGAACACTCTCACTGGGGTCTTGCACACTCCCTTTGCCGTCCTGCGCACTTCCACTGGGGTCCTGCACACTTCCTATGACGTCCGGCGCACTCCCACTGGGCTCCTGCATATTTTTTATGACGCCCTGCACACTACCTCTGCGGTCATTTACTCTTCCTATGACGCCCTTCACACTCCTAAGGGGGTCCTGCACACCTACTATGACGTCCTGAACACTCCCACTGGGCTCCTGCACATTTTTTATGACGCCCTGCACACTTCTTTTGACGTCCTGCGCACTCCATCTAGGATCCTGCACACCTACTATGACGTCCTGGACACTCCCACTGGGGTCCTGCACATTTTTTATGACGCCCTGCACACACCCTATGACGTCGTGCGCACTTCCACTGGGGTCCTGCACACTCCCTTTGATGCCCTGCGCACTTCCACTGGGGTCCTGCACACTTCCTATGACGTCCTGCGCACTCCCACTGGGCTCCTGCACATTTTTTATGACGCCTGCACACTTCCTCTGACGTCCTGCGCACTCCAACTAGGATCCTGCACACATCCTATGACGTCCTGCGCACTTCCACTGGGGTCCTGCACACTCCCTTTTACGTTCTGCGCACTTCCACTGGGGTCCTGCACACTTCCTATGACGTCCGGCGCACTCCCACTGGGCTCCTGCACATTTTTGATGACGCCCTGCACACTACCACTACGGTCATTTACCCTTCCTATGACGCCCTTCACACTCCAAAGGGGGTCCTGCACACCTACTATGACGTCCTGAACACTCCCACTGGGCTCCTGCACATTTTTTATGACGCCCTGCACACTCCTTTTGACGTCCTGCGCACTCCATCTAGGATCCTGCACACCTACTATGACGTCCTGGACACTCCCACTGGGGTCCTGCACATTTTTTATGACGCCCTGCACACACCCTATGACGTCGTGCGCACTTCCACTGGGGTCCTGCACACTCCCTTTGATGCCCTGCGCACTTCCACTGGGGTCCTGCACACTTCCTATGACGCCCTGCACACCACCACTGCGGTCATTTACTCTTCCTATGACGCCCTTCACACTCCCAAGGGAGTCCTGCACACCTTCCATGACGTCCTGAACACTCTCACTGGGGTCTTGCACACTCCCTTTGCCGTCCTGCGCACTTCCACTGGGGTCCTGCACACTTCCTATGACGTCCGGCGCACTCCCACTGGGCTCCTGCATATTTTTTATGACGCCCTGCACACTACCTCTGCGGTCATTTACTCTTCCTATGACGCCCTTCACACTCCTAAGGGGGTCCTGCACACCTACTATGACGTCCTGAACACTCCCACTGGGCTCCTGCACATTTTTTATGACGCCCTGCACACTTCTTTTGACGTCCTGCGCACTCCATCTAGGATCCTGCACACCTACTATGACGTCCTGGACACTCCCACTGGGGTCCTGCACATTTTTATGACGCCCTGCACACACCCTATGACGTCGTGCGCACTTCCACTGGGGTCCTGCACACTCCCTTTGATGCCCTGCGCACTTCCACTGGGGTCCTGCACACTTCCTATGACGTCCTGCGCACTCCCACTGGGCTCCTGCACATTTTTTATGACGCCTGCACACTTCCTCTGACGTCCTGCGCACTCCAACTAGGATCCTGCACACATCCTATGACGTCCTGCGCACTTCCACTGGGGTCCTGCACACTCCCTCTGACGCCCTGCGCACTTCCACTGGGGTCCTGCACACTTCCTATGACGTCCGGCGCACTCCCACTGGGCTCCTGCACATTTTTGATGACGCCCTGCACACTACCACTACGGTCATTTACCCTTCCTATGACGCCCTTCACACTCCAAAGGGGGTCCTGCACACCTACTATGACGTCCTGAACACTCCCACTGGGCTCCTGCACATTTTTTATGACGCCCTGCACACTTCTTTTGACGTCCTGCGCACTCCATCTAGGATCCTGCACACCTACTATGACGTCCTGGACACTCCCACTGGGGTCCTGCACATTTTTTATGACGCCCTGCACACACCCTATGACGTCGTGCGCACTTCCACTGGGGTCCTGCACACTCCCTTTGATGCCCTGCGCACTTCCACTGGGGTCCTGCACACTTCCTATGACGCCCTGCACACCACCACTGCGGTCCTGCATTTACTCTTCCTATGACGTCCTTCACACTCCCAAGGGAGTCCTGCACACATCCTATGACGTCCTGCGCACTTCCACTGGGGTCCTGCACACTCCCTTTGACGTCCTGCGCACTTCCACTGGGGTCCTGCACACTTCCTATGACGTCCGGCGCACTCCCACTGGGCTCCTGCACATTTTTATGACGCCCTGCACACTACCACTGCGGTCATTTACTCTTCCTATGACGCCCTTCACACTCCCAAGGGTCCTGCACACCTACTATGACGTCCTGAACACTCCCACTGGGCTCCTGCACATTTTTATGACGCCCTGCACACTTCTTCTGACGTCCTGCGCACTCCATCTAGGATCCTGCACACCTACTATGACGTCCTGGACACTCCCACTGGGGTCCTGCACATTTTTATGACGCCCTGCACACACCCTATGACGTCCTGCGCACTTCCACTGGGGTCCTGCACACTCCCTTTGATGCCCTGCGCACTTCCACTGGGGTCCTGCACACTTCCTATGACGTCCTGCACACCACCACTGGGCTCCTGCACATTTTTTATGACGCCTGCGCACTTCCTCTGACGTCCTGCGCACTACAACTAGGATCCTGCACACATCCTATGACGTCCTGCGCACTTCCACTGGGGTCCTGCACACTCCCTTTGACGTCCTGCGCACTTCCACTGGGGTCCTGCACACTTCCTATGACGCCCTACACCACCACTGGGCTCCTGCATGTTTTTTATGACGCCCTGCACACTACCACTGCGGTCATTTACTCTTCCTATGACGCCCTTCACACTCCCAAGGGGGTCCTGCACACCTACTATGACGTCCTGAACACTCCCACTGGGGTCCTGCACATTTTTTATGACGCCCTGCACACTACCACTGCGGTCATTTACTCTTCCTATGACGCCCTGCGCACTCCATCTAGGATCCTGCACACCTACTATGACGTCCTGGACACTCCCACTGGGGTCCTGCACATTTTTTATGACGCCCTGCACACACCCTATGACGTCGTGCGCACTTCCACTGGGGTCCTGCACACTCCCTTTGATGCCCTGCGCACTTCCACTGGGGTCCTGCACACTTCCTATGACGTCCTGCGCACTCCCACTGGGCTCCTGCACATTTTTTATGACGCCTGCACACTTCCTCTGACGTCCTGCGCACTCCAAATAGGATCCTGCACACATCCTATGACGTCCTGCGCACTTCCACTGGGGTCCTGCACACTCCCTTTTACGTTCTGCGCACTTCCACTGGGGTCCTGCACACTTCCTATGACGTCCGGCGCACTCCCACTGGGCTCCTGCACATTTTTGATGACGCCCTGCACACTACCACTACGGTCATTTACCCTTCCTATGACGCCCTTCACACTCCAAAGGGGGTCCTGCACACCTACTATGACGTCCTGAACACTCCCACTGGGCTCCTGCACATTTTTTATGACGCCCTGCACACTTCTTTTGACGTCCTGCGCACTCCATCTAGGATCCTGCACACCTACTATGACGTCCTGGACACTCCCACTGGGGTCCTGCACATTTTTTATGACGCCCTGCACACACCCTATGACGTCGTGCGCACTTCCACTGGGGTCCTGCACACTCCCTTTGATGCCCTGCGCACTTCCACTGGGGTCCTGCACACTTCCTATGACGCCCTGCACACCACCACTGCGGTCATTTACTCTTCCTATGACGCCCTTCACACTCCCAAGGGAGTCCTGCACACCTTCCATGACGTCCTGAACACTCTCACTGGGGTCTTGCACACTCCCTTTGCCGTCCTGCGCACTTCCACTGGGGTCCTGCACACTTCCTATGACGTCCGGCGCACTCCCACTGGGCTCCTGCATATTTTTTATGACGCCCTGCACACTACCTCTGCGGTCATTTACTCTTCCTATGACGCCCTTCACACTCCTAAGGGGGTCCTGCACACCTACTATGACGTCCTGAACACTCCCACTGGGCTCCTGCACATTTTTTATGACGCCCTGCACACTTCTTTTGACGTCCTGCGCACTCCATCTAGGATCCTGCACACCTACTATGACGTCCTGGACACTCCCACTGGGGTCCTGCCCAGTTTTTTTGACGCCCTGCACTCCACTGGGGTCTCCGTCACACTTCCATGACGTCGTGCGCACTTCCACTGGGGTCCTGCACACTCCCTTTGATGCCCTGCGCACTTCCACTGGGGTCCTGCACACTTCCTATGACGTCCTGCGCACTCCCACTGGGCTCCTGCACATTTTTTATGACGCCTGCACACTTCCTCTGACGTCCTGCGCACTCCAAATAGGATCCTGCACACATCCTATGACGTCCTGCGCACTTCCACTGGGGTCCTGCACACTCCCTTTTACGTTCTGCGCACTTCCACTGGGGTCCTGCACACTTCCTATGACGTCCGGCGCACTCCCACTGGGCTCCTGCACATTTTTGATGACGCCCTGCACACTACCACTACGGTCATTTACCCTTCCTATGACGCCCTTCACACTCCAAAGGGGGTCCTGCACACCTACTATGACGTCCTGAACACTCCCACTGGGCTCCTGCACATTTTTTATGACGCCCTGCACACTCCTTTTGACGTCCTGCGCACTCCATCTAGGATCCTGCACACCTACTATGACGTCCTGGACACTCCCACTGGGGTCCTGCACATTTTTTATGACGCCCTGCACACTCCTGCACATTTTCTATGACGTCGTGCGCACTCCCACTGGGGCCCTGCACACTCCCTTTGATGCCCTGCGCACTTCCACTGGGGTCCTGCACACTTCCTATGACGTCCTGCGCACTCCCACTGGGCTCCTGCACATTTTTTATGACGCCTGCACACTTCCTCTGACGTCCTGCGCACTCCAACTAGGATCCTGCACACATCCTATGACGTCCTGCGCACTTCCACTGGGGTCCTGCACACTCCCTCTGACGCCCTGCGCACTTCCACTGGGGTCCTGCACACTTCCTATGACGTCCTGCGCACTCCCACTGGGCTCCTGCACATTTTTTATGACGCCTGCACACTTCCTCTGACGTCCTGCGCACTCCAACTAGGATCCTGCACACATCCTATGACGTCCTGCGCACTTCCACTGGGGTCCTGCACACTCCCTTTGACGTCCTGCGCACTTCCACTGGGGTCCTGCACACTTCCTATGACGCCCTACACCACCACTGCGGTCATTTACTCTTCCTATGACGCCCTTCACACTCCCAAGGGAGTCCTGCACACCTACTATGACGTCCTGAACACTCCCACTGGGGTCTTGCACACTCCCTTTGACGTCCTGCGCACTTCCACTGGGGTCCTGCACACTTCCTATGACGTCCGGCGCACTCCCACTGGGCTCCTGCATATTTTTTATGACGCCCTGCACACTACCACTGGGGTCCCGCACACTTCATTTGACGTCCTGCACACTTCCTTTGACGTCCTGCGCACTTCCACTGGGGTCCTGCACACTTCCTCTGACGTCCTGCGCACTCCAACTAGGAACCTGCACACTTCCTATGACGCCCTTCACACTCCCAAGGGGGCCCTGCACACCTACTATGACGTCCTGAACACTCCCACTGGGGTCCTGCACACTTCCTTTGACGTCCTGCGCACTTCCACTGGGGTCCTGCACACTTCCTATGACGTCCTGCGCACTCTCACTGGGTCCTGCACACTTACTATGACGTCCTTCACACTCCCACTGGGCTCCTGCACATTTTCTGACGCCCTGCACGCTTCCTATGACGTCCTGCGCACTCCCACTGGAGACTGCACACTTTCTTGTAACGTCCTGCACGCACCCACTGGGGTCCCGCACACTTCCTTTGACGTCCTGCGCACTCCCACTGGAATCCGGCACACTTCCAATGACGTCCTGCGCACTCCAACTGTGATCCTGCACGCTTTGTATAACGTCCTGCACACACCCACTGGGGTCCTGCACACTTCCTTTGACGTCCTGCACACTTCCTTTGACGTCCTGCGCACTCCAACTAAGGTCCTGCACACTTCCTATGACGTCCTGCGCACTTCCACTGGGGTCCTGCACACTTCCTCTGACGTCCTACGCACTCCAACTAAGATCCTGCACACTTCCTATGACGTCCTGCGCACTTCCACTGGGGTCCTGCACACTTCCTATGACGTCCGGCGCACTCCCACTGGGCTCCTGCATATTTTTTATGACGCCCTGCACACTACCACTGCGGTCATTTACTCTTCCTATGACGCCCTTCACACTCCAAAGGGGGTCCTGCACACCTACTATGACGTCCTGAACACTCCCACTGGGCTCCTGCACATTTTTTATGACGCCCTGCACACTTCCTCTGACGTCCTGCGCACTCCATCTAGGATCCTGCACACATCCTATGACGTCCTGCGCACTTCCACTGGGGTCCTGCACACTCCCTTTGACGTCCTGCGCACTTCCACTGGGGTCCTGCACACTTCCTATGACGTCCTGCGCACTCCCACTGGGCTCCTGCACATTTTTTATGACGCCCTGCACACTACCACTGCGGTCATTTACTCTTCCTATGACGCCCTGCGCACTTCCACTGGGGTCCTGCACGCTTTGTATAACGTCCTTAACACACCCACTGGGGTCCTGCACACTTCCTTTGACGTCCTGCACACTTCCTTTGACGTCCTGCGCACTTCCACTGGGGTCCTGCACACTTCCTCTGACGTCCTGCGCACTCCAACTAGGAACCTGCACACTTCCTATGACGTCCTGCGCACTTCCACTGGGGTTCTGCACACTTCCTATGACGTTCTGCGCACTTCCACTGGGGTCCTGCACACTTCCTTTGACGTCCTGCGCACTTCCACTGGGGTCCTGCACACTTCCTATGACGTCCTGCGCACTCTCACTGGGTCCTGCACACTTACTATGACGTCCTTCACACTCCCACTGGGCTCCTGCACATTTTCTGACGCCCTGCACGCTTCCTATGACGTCCTGCGCACTCCCACTGGAGACTGCACACTTTCTTGTAACGTCCTGCACGCACCCACTGGGGTCCCGCACACTTCCTTTGACGTCCTGCGCACTCCCACTGGAATCCGGCACACTTCCAATGACGTCCTGCGCACTCCAACTGTGATCCTGCACGCTTTGTATAACGTCCTGCACACACCCACTGGGGTCCTGCACACTTCCTTTGACGTCCTGCACACTTCCTTTGACGTCCTGCGCACTCCAACTAAGGTCCTGCACACTTCCTATGATGTCCTGCGCACTTCCACTGGGGTCCTGCACACTTCCTCTGACGTCATACGCACTCCAACTAAGATCCTGCACACTTCCTATGACGTCCTGCGCACTTCCACTGGGGTCCTGCACACTTCCTATGACGTCCCGCGCACTCCCACTGGGTCCTGCACACTTACTATGACGTCCTGCGCACTTCACTTCCACGGGGGTCCTGCCCACTTCCTATGACGTCCTGCGCACTCTCACTGGGTCCTGAACACTTACTATGACGTCCTGCACACTCCCACTGGGCTCCTGCACATTTTTCTGACGCCCAGCACACTTTCTTTGACGTCCTGAGCACTCCTACTGGGATCCGGCACACTTCCAATGACGTCCTGCGCACTCCAACTGTGATCCTGCAAGCTTTGTATAACGTCCTGCACACACAAACTGGGGTCTTGCACACTTCCTTTAACGTCCTGCACACTTCCTCTGACGTCCTGCGCACTCCAACTAGGATCCTGCACACTTCCTATGACGTCCTTCACACTCCCACTGGGCTCCTGCACATTTTCTGACGCCCTGCACGCTTCCTATGACGTCCTGCGCACTCCCACTGGAGACTGCACACTTCCTATGACGTCCTGCGCACTTCACTTCCACGGGGGTCCTGCCCACTTCCTATGACGTCCTGCGCACTCTCACTGGGTCCTGAACACTTACTATGACGTCCTGCACACTCCCACTGGGCTCCTGCACATTTTTCTGACGCCCAGCACACTTCCTTTGACGTCCTGAGCACTCCTACTGGGGTCCTGCATACTTTCAATGAAGTCCTGCGCACTCCAACTGGGATCCGGCACACTTCCAATGACGTCCTGCGCACTCCAACTGTGATCCTGCAAGCTTTGTATAACGTCCTGCACACACAAACTGGGGTCCTACACACTTCCTTTAACGTCCTGCACACTTCCTCTGACGTCCTGTGCACTCCAACTAGGATCCTGCACACTTCCTATGACGTCCTGCGCACTTCCACTGGGGTTCTGCACACTTCATTTGACATCCTGCGCACTTCAACTGGGGTCCTGTACACTTCCTATGACGTTCTGCGCACTTCCACTGGGGTCCTGTACACTTCCTTTGACGTCCTGCGCACTTCCACTGGGGTCCTGCACACTTCCTATGACGTCCTGCGCACTCTCACTGGGTCCTGCACACTTACTATGACGTCCTTCACACTCCCACTGGGCTCCTGCACATTTTCTGACGCCCTGCACGCTTCCTATGACGTCCTGCGCACTCCCACTGGAGACTGCACACTTTCTTGTAACGTCCTGCACGCACCCACTGGGGTCCCGCACACTTCCTTTGACGTCCTGCGCACTCCCACTGGAATCCGGCACACTTCCAATGACGTCCTGCGCACTCCAACTGTGATCCTGCACGCTTTGTATAACGTCCTGCACACACCCACTGGGGTCCTGCACACTTCCTTTGACGTCCTGCACACACCCACTGGGGTCCTGCACACTTCCTTTGACGTCCTGCGCACTCCAACTAAGGTCCTGCACACTTCCTATGACGTCCTGCGCACTTCCACTGGGGTCCTGCACACTTCCTCTGACGTCCTACGCACTCCAACTAAGATCCTGCACACTTCCTATGACGTCCTGCGCACTTCCACTGGGGTCCTGCACACTTCCTATGACGTCCCGCGCACTCCCACTGGGTCCTGCACACTTACTATGACGTCCTGCGCACTTCACTTCCACGGGGGTCCTGCCCACTTCCTATGACGTCCTGCGCACTCTCACTGGGTCCTGAACACTTACTATGACGTCCTGCACACTCCCACTGGGCTCCTGCACATTTTCCTGACGCCCAGCACACTTCCTTTGACGTCCTGAGCACTCCTACTGGGGTCCTGCATACTTCCAATGAAGTCCTGCGCACTCCAACTGGGATCCGGCACACTTCCAATGACGTCCTGCACACTCCCACTGGGCTCCTGCACATTTTTCTGACGCCCTGCACACTTCCTATGACGTCCTGCACACTTCCTTTGACGTCCTGCGCACACCCACTGGGGTCCTGCACGCTTCCTCTGACGTCCTGCGCACTCCAACTAGGATCCTGCACACTTCCTATGACTCCCTGCACACTCCCACTGGGCTCCTGCACACTTTCTATGACGTCCTGCACACTCCACTGGGGCTCCGCACATTCCTATGACGTCCTGCGCACTCCTACTGGGGTCCTGCACACTTTCAATGACGTCCTGCACACTCCCACTGGGATCCTGCACACTTTCTATGACGTCCTGCGCACTCCAACTGGGATCCTGCACACTTTGTATGACGTCCTGCACACACAAACTGGGGTCCTGCACACTTCCTTTGACGTCCTGCGCACACCCACTGGGGTCCTGCACGCTTCCTCTGACGTCCTGCGCACTCCAACTAGGATCCTGCACACTTCCTATGACGTTCTGCGCACTTCCTTTGACGTTCTGCGCACTTCCACTGGGGTCCTGCACACTTCCTATGACGTCCTGCGCACACCCCCGGGGTCCTGCCCACTTCCTATGACGTCCCGCGCACTCCCACTGGGTCCTGCACACTTACTATGACGTCCTGCGCACTCTCACTGGGTCCTGCACACTTACTATGACGTCCTGCACACTCCCACTGGGCTCCTGCACATTTTTTATGACGCCCTGCACACTCCCACTGGGGTCCCGCGTCCTTTCTATGACGTCCTGCGCACTCCCACTGGGGTCCTGCACACTTTCTATGACGTCCTGCACACCCACTGGGGTCCTGCACACTTCCTATGACGTCCTGCGCACTCCACTGGGGTCCTGCACACTTCCTACGACGTCCGGCACACTCCCTTTGGGGTCCTGCACAGTTTCTATGACATCCTGCACACTCCCACTGGGGTTCTGCACACTTCCTATGACGTCCTGCACACTCCCACTGAGACTTGCACTTTTTCTATGACGTCCTGCACACTCCCACTGGGGTCCTGCACACTTCCTATGACGTCCTGCACACTCCCACTGTAGTCCTGCACACTTCCTGTGACGTCCTGCACACTCCCACTGGGGTCCTGCACACTTTCTATGACGTCCTGCACACTCCCACTGGGGTCCTGCACACTTCCTATGACGTCCTGCGCACTCCCACTGGGGTCCTGCACACTTACTATGACGTCCTGCACACTCCCACTGGGCTCCTGCACATTTCCTGACGCCCTGCACACTTCCTATGACGTCCTGAGCACTCGTACTGGGGTCCCGCACACTTTCAATGACGTCCTGCACACTCCCACTGGGGTGCTGCACACTCTCTATGACGTCCTGCGCACTCCCACTGAGGCCCTGCACAATTTCTATGACGTCCTGCGCACTCCCACTGGGGTCCTGTACACTTTCAATGACGTCCTGCACACTCCCAGTGGGGTGCTGCACACTCTCTATGACGTCCTGCGCACTCCCACTGGGGTCCTGTACACTTTCAATGACGTCCTGCACACTGCCACTGGGATCCTGCTCACTTTCTATGGCATCCTGAGCACTCCCACTGGGCCTGCCTTTCCTATGACGTCCTGCACACTCCCACTGGGGTCCTGCACACTTTCTATGACGTCCTGCGCACTCCACTGGGGTCCTGCACACTACCTATGACGTCCTGCTCAATCCCGCTGGAGTCCTGCATACCTTCTTTGACGTCCTGCGCACTTCCCACTGGGGTCCTGCACACTTCCTATGACGTCCTGCGCACTCCCACTGGGTCCTGCACACTTTCTATGACGTCCTGCACACACCCCACTGGGGTCCTGCATTTCCTATGACGTCCTGCGCACTGCCACTGAAGTCCTGCACTCTTTCTATGACGTCCTGCACACTCCCACTGGGGTCCTGCACGCTTCCTATGACGTCCTGCGCACTCCACTGGGGTCCTGCACACTTCCTATGACGTCCTGCGCACTTCCACTGGGGTCCTGCACACTTCCTATGACGTCCTGCACACTCCCACTGGGCTCCTGCACACTTTCTATGACGTCCTGCACACTTCCCACTGGGGTCCTGCACATTTCCTATGACGTCCTGCACACTCCCACTGGGGTCCTGCACACTTTCTATGACGTCCTGCACCCACCCACTGGGGTCCTGCACACTTCCTATGACGTCCTGCGCACTCCCACTGGGGTCCTGCACACTTCCAATGACGTCCTGCGCACTCCCACTGGGGTCCTGCACACATTCTATGACGTCCGGCACACTCCCACTGGGGTCCTGCACACTCCTATGACGTCCTGCGCACACTTCCTGCTTTCCTATGACGTCCTGCGCACTCAACCAAGGTCCTGCACACTTCCTTTGACGTCCTGCGCACACCCACTGGGGTCCTGCACGCTTCCTCTGACGTCCTGCGCACTCCAACTAGGATCTTGCACACTTCCTATGACGTTCTGCGCACTTCCACTGGGGTCCTGCACACTTCCTATGACGTCCTGCGCATTCCCCCGGGGTCCTGCACATTTTTTATGACTCCCTGCGCACTTCACTTCCACGGGGGTCCTGCCCACTTCCTATGACGTCCTGTGCACTCTCACTGGGTCCTGCACACTTACTATGACGTCCTGCACACTCCCACTGGGCTCCTGCACATTTTTCTGACGCCCTGCACACTTCCTATGACGTCCTGCGCACTCCCACTGGGGTCCTGTACACTTTCAATGACGTCCTGCACACTCCCACTGGGGTGCTGCACACTCTCTATGACGTCCTGCGCACTCCCACTGAGGCCCTGCACAATTTCTATGACGTCCTGCGCACTCCCACTGGGGTCCTGTACACTTTCAATAACGTCCTGCACACTCCCACTGGGGTCCTGCACCTTTCTATGACGTCCTGCACACTCCAACCAGGGTCCTGCACACTTCCTATGACGTCCTGCACACTCCCACCGGGGTCCTGCACACTTTTTATGACGTCCTGCACACTCCCACTGGGATCCTGCACATTTCCTATGACGTCCTGCACACTCCCACTGGGGTCCTGCACACTTCCTATGACGTCCTGCGCACACCCACTGGGGTCCTGCACACTACCTATGACGTCCTGCGCACTCCAACTGGGGTCCTGCACACTTCCTATGACGTCCTGCGCACTCCCACTGGGGTCCTGCACACTTCCTATGACGTCCTGCGCACTCCCACTGGGTCCTGCACATTTTTATGACGCCCTGCACACTTCCTATGACGTCCTGCACTGCCACTGGGGTCCTGCACACTTTCAGTGACGTCCTGCACACACCCACTGGGGTCCTGCACACTTTCTATGACGTCCTGCGCACTCCCACTGGGGTCCTGCACACTTTCTATGACGTCCTGCGCACTCCAACTGGGGTCCTGCACACTTCCTATGACGTCCTGCACTCCCACTGGGGTCCTGCACACTTCCTATGACGTCCTGCGCACTTCACCCACTGGGGTCCTGCACACCTCCTATGACGTCCTGCGCACTCCCACTGGGGTCCTGCACATTTTCTATGACGTCCTGCACACTCCCACCGGGGTCCTGCATACCTTCAATGACGTCCTGCACACTTCCACCGGGGTCCTGCACACTTCCTATGACGTCCTGCGCACTACCACTGGGGTCCTGCACACTTTCTATGACGTCCTGCACACACCCACTGGGGTCCCGCACACTTTCTATGACGTCCTGCGCACTCCCACTGGGGTCCTGCACACTTCCTATGACGTCCTGCGCACTCCAACTGGGATCCTGCACGCTTTCAGTGACGTCGTGCACACTCCCACGGGGTCCTGCACTTTTTCTATGACGTCCTGCACACTCCCACTGAGGTCGTACGTCCTTTCAGTGACGTCCATCACACCCCCACTGAGGCTCCGCCCATTTCCTATGACGTCCTGCGCACTTCCACTGGGGCCCTGCACACTTTCTATGACGTCCTGCACACTCCAACCAAGATCCTGCACACTTTCTATGACGTCCTGCGCACTTCCACTGGGGTCCTGCACACTTCCTATGACGTCCCGCGCACTCCCACTGGGGTCCTGCACACTTTCTATGACGTCCTGCGCACACTTCCACTGGGGTCCTGCACGCTTCCTATGACGTCCTGTTCACTCCCACTGGGGACTGCACACTTACTATGACGTCCTGCACACTCCCACTGGGCTCCTGCACATTTTTCTGACGCCCTGCACGCTTCCTATGACGTCCTGTTCACTCCCACTGGGGACTGCACACTTACTATGACGTCCTGCACACTCCCACTGGGCTCCTGCATACTTTCTATGACGTCCTGCGCACTCCAACTGTGATCCTGCAAGCTTTGTATAACGTCCTGCACACACAAACTGGGGTCTTGCACACTTCCTTTAACGTCCTGCACACTTCCTCTGACGTCCTGCGCACTCCAACTAGGATCCTGCACACTTCCTATGACGTCCTTCACACTCCCACTGGGCTCCGCCCATTTCCTATGACGTCCTGCGCACTCCACTGGGGTCCTACGTCCTTTCAGTGACGTCCTGCGCACTCCAACTAAGATCCTGCACACTTCCTATGACGTCCTGCGCACTACCACTGGGGTCCTGCACACTACCTCTGACGTCCTACGCACTCCAACTAAGATCCTGCACACTTCCTATGACGTCCTGCGCACTTCACTTCCACGGGGGTCCTGCCCACCTCCTATGACGTCCTGCGCACTCTCACTGGGGTCCTACGTCCTTTCTGACGTCGTGCACACTCCACTGGGGTCTGCACACTTCCTATGACGTCCTGCGCACTGCCACTGGGGTCCTGCACACTTTCTATGACGTCCTGCACACACCCACTGGGGTCCAGCACGCTTCCTTTGACGTCCTGCGCACTCCTACTGGGGTCCTGCATACTTCCAATGAAGTCCTGCGCACTCCAACTGGGGTCCTGCACACTACCTCTGACGTCCTACGCACTCCAACTAAGATCCTGCACACTTCCTATGACGTCCTGCGCACTTCACTTCCACGGGGGTCCTGCCCACCTCCTATGACGTCCTGCGCACTCTCACTGGGTCCTGAACATTTTTCTGACGCCCTGCACGCTTCCTATGACGTCCTGTGCACTCCAACTAAGATCCTGCACACTTCCTATGACGTCCTGCGCACTACCACTGGGGTCCTGCACACTACCTCTGACGTCCTACGCACTCCAACTAAGATCCTGCACACTTCCTATGACGTCCTGCGCACTCCCACTGGGCTCCTGCACATTTTTTATGACGCCCTGCACACTACCACTGCGGTCATTTACTCTTCCTATGACGCCCTGCGCACTTCCACTGGGGTCCTGCACGCTTTGTATAACGTCCTTAACACACCCACTGGGGTCCAGCACGCTTCCTTTGACGTCCTGCGCACTCCTACTGGGGTCCTGCATACTTCCAATGAAGTCCTGCGCACTCCAACTGGGATCCGGCACACTTCCAATGACGTCCTGCGCACTCCAACTGTGATCCTGCAAGCTTTGTATAACGTCCTGCACACACAAACTGGGGTCCTGTACACTTCCTTTGACGTCCTGCACACTTCCTTTGACGTCCTGCGCACTTCCACTGACGTCCTGCGCACTCCAACTAGGATCTTGCACACTTCCTATGACGTTCTGCGCACTTCCACTGGGGTCCTGCACACTTCCTTTGACGTTCTGCGCACATTCACTGGGGTCCTGCACACTTCCTATGACGTCCTGCGCACTCCCCCGAGGTCCTGCACATTTTTTATGACGTCCTGCACACTACCACTGCGGTCATTTACTCTTCCTATGACGTCCTGCGCACTCCCACTGGGGTCCTGCACACTTTCTATGACGTCCTGCACACACCCACTGGGTCCTGCACACTTCCTATGACGTCCTGCACACTCCCACTGGGGTCCTACGTCCTTTCTATGACGTCCTGCGCACTTCCACTGGGGTCCTGCACACTTCCTCTGACGTCCTGCGCACTCCAACTAGGAACCTGCACACTTCCTATGACGTCCTGCGCACTTCCACTGGGGTTCTGCACACTTCCTATGACGTTCTGCGCACTTCCACTGGGGTCCTGCACACTTCCTTTGACGTCCTGCGCACTTCCACTGGGGTCCTGCACACTTCCTATGACGCCCTGCGCACTTCCACTGGGGTCCTGCACGCTTTGTATAACGTCCTTCACACTCCCACTGGGCTCCTGCACATTTTCTGACGCCCTGCACGCTTCCTATGACGTCCTGCGCACTCCCACTGGAGACTGCACACTTTTTTGTAACGTCCTGCACGCACCCACTGGGGTCCCGCACACTTCCTCTGACGTCCTGCGCACTCCCACTGGAATCCGGCACACTTCCTATGACGTCCTGCGCACTCCAACTGGGATCCTGCACACTTTCTATGACGTCCTGCACACACCCACTGGGGTCCTGCACACTTCCTATGACGTCCTGCACCCCACTGGGTCCTGCATCCTTCAATGACGTCCTGCGCACTCCCACTGGGGTCCTGCACACTTCCTATGATGTCCTGCGCACTTCCACTGGGGTCCTGCACACTTCCTCTGACGTCATACGCACTCCAACTAAGATCCTGCACACTTCCTATGACGTCCTGCGCACTTCCACTGGGGTCCTGCACACTTCCTATGACGTCCCGCGCACTCCCACTGGGGTCCTGCACACTTTCTATGACGTCCTGCGCACTTCACTTCCACTGGGGTCCTGCCCACTTCCTATGACGTCCTGCGCACTCTCACTGGGGTCCTGCACACTTTCTATGACGTCCTGCACACTCCCACTGGCCCCCTGCACATTTTTCTGACGCCCAGCACACTTTCTTTTACGTCCTGAGCACTCCTACTGGGATCCGGCACACTTCCAATGACGTCCTGCGCACTCCAACTGTGATCCTGCAAGCTTTGTATGACGTCCTGCACACTCCCTCTGGGGTCTTGCACACTTTCTATGACGTCCTGCGCACTCCCTTTGGGGTCCTGCACGCTTTCTATGACGTCCTGCTCGCTCCCACTGGGACCGGGCATACTTCCTATGACGTCCTGCACACTCCCACTACGGTCTTGCACATTTTCTGACGCCCTGCACGCTTCCTATGACGTCCTGCGCACTCCCACTGGAGACTGCACACTTTCTTGTAACGTCCTGCACGCACCCACTGGGGTCACGCACACTTCCTTTGACGTCCTGCGCACTCCCACTGGAATCCGGCACACTTCCAATGACGTCCTGCGCACTCCAACTGGGATCCTGCACGCTTTGTATGACGTCCTGCACACACCCACTGGGGTCCTGCACACTTCCTATGACGTCCTGCACACTTCCCACTGGGGTCTACGTCCTTTCAGTGACGTCCTGCACACTCCCACGGGGTCCTGCACTTTCCTATGACGTCCTGCGCACTCCCACTGGGGTCCTGCACACTACCTCTGACGTCCTACGCACTCCAACTAAGGTCCTGCACACTTCCTATGACGTCCTGCGCACTTCACTTCCACGGGGGTCCTGCCCACTTCCTATGACGTCCTGCGCACTCTCACTGGGTCCTGAACACTTACTATGACGTCCTGCACACTCCCACTGGGCTCCTGCACACTTTCTATGACGTCCTGCACACTCCCACTGGGCTCCGCCCATTTCCTATGACGTCCTGAGCACTCGTACTGGGGTCCTGCATACTTTCAATGACGTCCTGCGCACTCCCACTGGGATCCTGCACACTTTCTATGACGTCCTGCGCACTCCAACTGGGATCCTGCACACTTTCTATGACGTCCTGCACACCCCCACTGGGGTCCGCACATTTCCTATGACGTCCTGCACACTCGTACTGGGGTCCTACGTCCTTTCAGTGACGTCGTGCACACTCCCAGGGGTCCTGCACACTTCCTATGACGTCCTGCACACTTCCACTGGGGTCCTGCACACTTCATTTGACGTCCTGCACACTTCCACTGGGGTCCTGCACACTTCCTATGACGTCCTGCGCACTCCCACTGGGGCTCCTGCACATTTCCTATGACGTCCTGCACACTACCACTGGGGTCATGCACTCTTCCTATGACGCCCTGCGCACTTCCACTGGGGTCCTGCACACTTTCTATGACGTCCTGCACACTCCCACTGGGGTCCTGCACATTTCCTATGACGTCCTGCACACTCACTGGGGTCCTGCACACTTTCCTATGACGTCCTGCGCACTCCCACTGAGACTGCACACTTTCTATGACGTCCTGCACCCACCCACTGGGGTCCCGCACACTTCCTATGACGTCCTGCGCACTCCCACTGGGGTCCTGCACACTTCCAATGACGTCCTGCACACTCCAACTGTGATCCTGCACGCTTTCTATGACGTCCTGCACACACCCACTGGGGTCCTGCACACTTCCTATGACGTCCTGCGCACTCCCACTGGGGTCCTGCACACTTCCTATGACGTCCTGCGCACTACCACTGGGGTCCTGCACACTACCTCTGACGTCCTACGCACTCCAACTAAGGTCCTGCACACTTCCTATGACGTCCTGCGCACTTCACTTCCACGGGGGTCCTGCCCACTTCCTATGACGTCCTGCACACTCCCACTGGGGTCCTGAACACTTACTATGACGTCCTGCACACTCCCACTGGGGTCCTGCACACTTTCTATGACGTCCTGCACACCCACTGGGGTCCTGCACACTTCCTATGACGTCCTGCGCACTCCTACTGGGGTCCTGCACACTTTCTATGACGTCCTGCACACTCCAACTGGGATCCTGCACACTTCCTATGACGTCCTGCACACTCCAACTGTGATCCTGCAAGCTTTGTATGACGTCCTGCACACACAAACTGGGGTCCTGCACACTTCCTATGACGTCCTGCGCACTCCCATTGGGATCCTGCACACTTCCTATGACGTCCTGCACACTTCCACTGGGGTCCTGCACACTCCCTATGACGTCCTGCGCACTTCCACTGGGGTCCTGCACACTTCCTATGACGTCCTGCACACTCCCACTGGGCTCCTGCACATTTTCTATGACGTCCTGCACACTACCACTGCGGTCATTTACTCTTCCTATGCCGTCCTGCGCACTCCCATTGGGAATCTTCACACTTTCTACCACGCCCTGCACACAACCACTGGGGTCCTGCACACTTCCAGTGACGTCCTGCGCACTCCCGCTGGGGTCCTGCACACTTCCTATGACGTCCTGCGCACTTCCACGGGGGTCCTGCACACTTCCAGTGACGTCCTGCGCACTCCCGCTGGGGTCCTGCACACTTTCTATGACGTCCTGCACACTTCCACTGGGGTCCTGCACACTTCCTATGACGTCCTGCGCACTCCACTGGGTCCTGCACACTTTCTATGACGTCCTGCACACTCCCACTGGGGTCCGTCCTTTCCTATGACGTCCTGCACACTCCACTGGGGTCCTGCACACTTTCTATGACGTCCTGCGCACTCCCACTGGAGACCTGCACACTTTCTATGACGTCCTGCACGCACCCACTGGGGTCCCGCACACTTCCTATGACGTCCTGCGCACTCCCACTGGAATCCTGCACACTTTCTATGACGTCCTGCGCACTCCAACTGGGATCCTGCACACTTTGTATGACGTCCTGCACACACCCACTGGGGTCCTGCACACTTCCTATGACGTCCTGCACACTCGTACTGGGGTCCTTTCAGTGACGTCCTGCACACTCCCACTGGGGTCCTGCACACTTCCTATGACGTCCTGCGCACTTCCACTGGGGTCCTGCACACTTCCTATGACGTCCTACGCACTCCAACCGGGGTCCTGCACACTTCCTTTGACGTTCTGCGCACTTCCACTGGGGTCCTGCACACTTCCTATGACGTCCTGCGCACACCCCCGGGGTCCTGCACATTTTTTATGACTCCCTGCGCACTTCACTTCCACGGGGGTCCTGCCCACTTCCTATGACGTCCTGCGCACTCTCACTGGGTCCTGCACACTTACTATGACATCCTGCACACTCCCACTGGGCTCCTGCACATTTCCTATGACGTCCTGCACACTCGTACTGGGGTCCTACACTTTTCTATGACGTCCTGAGCACTCCTACTGGGATCCTGCACATTTCCTATGACGTCCTGCACACTCGTACTGAGGTCCTACATCTTTTCAATGACGTCGTGCACACCCCCACTGGAGTCCTGCACACTTTATATGACGTCCTGCACACTCCCACTGAGGTCTTACGTCCTTTCAATGAGGTCGTGCACACTCCCAGTGGGGTCCAGCACACTTCCTATGACGTCCTGCGCACTCCCACTGGGGTCCTGCACTTTCTGACGTCCTGCACACTCCACTGGGGTCCTGCACACTTTCTATGACGTCCTGCGCACTCCCACTGGAGACTGCACACTTCTTATAACGTCCTACACGCTCCCACTGTGGGCCTGTACACTTCCTATAACGTCCTGCACGCTCCCACTGGGGTGCGGCACACTTTCTATAGCGTTCTGCATACTCCCGCTGGGGTCCTGCGCACTTTCTATAGCGTTCTGCACACTCCCACTGGTGACCTGCACACTTCCTATGACGTCCTGCACACTCCCACTGGGGTCCTACGTCCTTTCCTATGACGTCCTGCACACTCCAACTGGGGTCCTGCACACTTCCTATGACGTCCTGCGCACTCCCACTGGGGTCCTGCACACTTCCTATGACGTCCCACGCACTCCAACTGGGGTCCTGCACACTTCCTATGACGTCCTGCACACTTCACTCCACGGGGGTCCTGCACACTTCCTATGACGTCCTGCGCACTCCCACTGGGTCCTGCACACTTTCTATGACGTCCTGCACACCCCCACTGGGCTCCGCCCATTTCTATGACGTCCTGCACACGTACTGGGTTCCTACGTCCTTTCAGTGACGTCCTGAGCACTCCTACTGGGGTCCTGCACACTTTCTATGACGTCCTGCGCACTCCCACTGGGATCCTGCACACTTTCTATGACGTCCTGCGCACTCCCACTGGGGTCCTGCAAGCTTTCTATGACGTCCTGCACACTCCCACTGGGGTCCTACACACTTCCTATGACGTCCTGCACACTTCCTCTGACGTCCTGTGCACTCCCACCAGGATCCTGCACACTTCCTATGACGTCCTGCGCACTTCCACTGGGGTCCTGCACACTTCATATGACGTCCTGCACACTCCAACTGGGGTCCTGCACACTTCCTTTGACGTCCTGCGCACTCCCACTGGGTCCTGCACACTTACTATGACGTCCTGCGCGCATCACTTCCACTGGGGTCCTGCACACTTCCTATGACGTCCTGCGCACTCTCACTGGGTCCTGCACACTTACTATGACGTCCTGCACACTCCCACTGGAGTCCTACACACTTTCCATGATGTCCTGCACACTCCGGGGTCCTGCACTCTATGACGTCCTGCGCACTCCCACTGGGGTCTGCACACTTTCTATGACGTCCTGCACCCACCCACTGGGGTCCCGCACACTTCCTATGACGTCCTGCACACTCCCACTGGAATCCGGCACACTTTCAATGACGTCGTGCACACCCCCACTGGGGTCCTGCACACTTTCTATGACGTCCTGCGCACTCCCACTGGGGCCCTGCACACTTTCTATGACGTCCTGCACACTCGTACTGGGTTCCTACGTCCTTTCAGTGACGTCGTGCACACTCCCACGGGGGTCCTGCACACTTTCTATGACGTCCTGCGCACTGCCACTGGGGCCTTGCACACTTTCTATGACGTCCTGCGCACTCCAACCGGGATCCTGCACACTTTCTATGACGTCCTGCACACTTCCACTGGGGTCCTGCACACTTCCTATGACGTCCTGCGCACTCCCACTGGGGTCCTGCACACTTTCTATGACGTCCTGCACACTTCACCCACGGGGGTCCTGCCCACTTCCTATGACGTCGTGCACACTCCCACTGCGGTCCTGCACACTTTCTATGACGTCCTGCACACTCCCACTGGGCCTCCGCCCACTTTCTATGACGTCCTGCACACTCCCTCTGAGACTCCGCCCTGTTTCTATGACGTCCTGCACACTCGCACTGGGGTCCTGTACACTTTCTATGACGTCGTGCACACTCCCACGGGGGTCCTGCACACTTTATATGACGTCCTGCGCACTCACACTGGGGCCCTGCACACTTTCTATGACGTCCTGCACACTCCCACTGGGGTCCTATATCCTTTCAATGACGTCGTGCACACTCCCACTGGGGTCCTGCACACTTTCTATGACGTCCTGCACACTCCAACTGGGGTCCCGCACACTTTCTATGACGTCCTGCACACCCCCACTCGGGCTCCGCCCATTTCCAATGACGTCCTGCACACTCCCACTGGGGTCCTACGTCTTTTCAGTGAGGTCGTGCACACTCCCAGGGGGGTCCTGCACACTTTCTATGACGTCCTGCGCACTCCCACTGGGGTCCTGCACACTTTCTATGACGTCCTGCGCACTCCCACTGGGGCCCTGCACACTTTCTATGACGTCCTGCACACTTCACTTCCACTGGGGTCCTGCCCACTTCCTATGACGTCCTGCGCACTCCCACTGGGGTCCTACGTCCTTTCTATGACGTCCTGCACACTCCCACTAGGGTCCTGCACACTTTCTATGACGTCCTGCACACACCACTGGGGTCCTGCACACATACCATGACTTCCTGCACTCTCCCGCTGGGGTCCTGCACACTCTCTATGACGTCCTGCGCACTCCCACTGGTGTTCTGCACACTTCCTATGACGTCCTGCGCACTCCAACTGGGGTCCTGCACACTTTCTATGACGTCCTGCACACTCCCACTGGGGTCCTGCACACTTCCTATGACGTCCTGCACACTCCCACTGGGGCCTCCTTTCTATGACGTCCTGTGCACTCCCACCAGGTCCTGCACACTTTCTATGACGTCCTGCACACTTCCACTGGGGTCCTGCACACTTTCTATGACGTCCTGCACACTCCACTGGGGTCCTGCACACTTCCTATGACGTCCTGCGCACTTCCACTGGGGTCCTGCACACTTCCTATGACGTCCTGCACACTTCCACTGGGGTCCTGCACACTTTCTATGACGTCCTGCGCACTCCCACTGGGTCCTGCACACTTTCTATGACGTCCTGCTCACACCCCACTGGGCTCCGCACATTTTCCTATGACGACGTCCTGCACGCTTCCTATGACGTCCTGCGCACTCCCACTGGGGTCCTGCACACACTTTCTATGACGTCCTGCACACTCCCACTGGGGTCCCGCACACTTCCTATGACGTCCTGCACACTCCCACTGGGGTCCTGCACACTTTCAATGACGTCCTGCACACTCCCACTGGGGTCCTGCACACTTTCTATGACGTCGTGCACACTCCCACGGGGGTCCTGCACACTTTCTCTGACGTCCTGCGCACTCGTACTGGGTTCCTACGTCCTTTCAGTGACGTCGTGCACACTCCAAGGGGGTCCTGCACACTTTCTATGATGTCCTGCGCACGCCCACTGGGGTGCTGCACAATTTCTATGACGTCCTGCACACTCCAACTGGGGTCCTGCACAGTTTCTATGACGTCCTGCACACTTCCACTGGGGTTCTGCACACTTCCTATGACGTCCTGCACACTCCCACTGGGTCCTGCACACTTTCTATGACGTCCTGCGCACACTTCCACTGGGGTCCTGCCCACTTCCTATGACGTCCTGCGCACTCCCACTGGGTCCTGTGCACTTTCTATGGCGGACTGCACACTCCCGCTTGGGTCCTGCACACTTTCTATTACGTGCTGCACTCCCACTGGGGTCCTGCACACTTTCTATGACGTCGTGCACACCCCCACTGGGGTCCTGCACACTTTCTATGACGTCGTGCACACCCCCACTGGGGTCCTGCACACTTTCTATGACGTCCTGCGCACTCCCACTGGGGCCCTGCACACTTTCTATGACGTCCTGCACACCCCCACTCGGGCTCCGCCCATTTCCTATGACGTCCTGCACACTCGTACTGGGTTCCTACGTCCTTTCAGTGACGTCCTTCACACCCCCACTGAGGCTCCGCCCATTTCATATGGCGTCCTGCGCACTTCCACTGGGGCCCTGCACACTTTCTATTACGTGGTGCAGACTCCCACTGGGGTCCTGCACACTTTCTATGACGTCCTGCGCACTGCCACTGGGGCTCCGCCCATTTCCTATGACGTCCTGCTCACTCCCACTGGGGTCCTGCACACTTTCTGTGACGTCCTGCACACTCCCACTGGGTCCTGCACACTTTCTATGACGTCCTGCACACTCCACCCACTGGGGTCCTGCCCACTTCCTATGACGTCCTGCACACTCCCACTGGGTCCTGCACACTTTCTATGACGTCCTGCACACTCCCACTGGGGTCCTGCACATTTCCTATGACGTCCTGCACACTCGTACTGGGGTCCTGCACACTTTCTATGACGTCCTGCGCACTCCCACTGGGGCCCTGCACACTTTCTATGACGTCCTGCTCACTCCCACTGGGGTACTGCACACTTTCTGTGACGTCCTGCGCACTCCCACTAGGGTCCTGCACACTTTCTATGACGTCCTGCACTTTCGTACTGGGGTCCTACGTCCTTTCTGTGACGTCGTGCACACTCCCACGGGGGTCCTGCACACTTTCTATGACGTCCTGCGCACTGCCACTGGGGCCTGCACACTTTCTGTGACGTCCTGCGCACTCCCACTGGTGCTCCGCCCATTTTCTTTGACGTCCTGCAAACTCGTACTGGGTTCCTACGTCCTTTCAGTGACGTCGTGCACACTCCCACGGGGGTCCTGCACACTTTCAATGGCGTCCTGCACACTCCCACTGAGGTCCTACGTCCTTTCACTTACGTCGTGCACACTCCCACGGGGGTCCTGCACACTTTCTATGACGTCCTGCGCACTTCCCACTGGGGTCCTGCACACTTCCTATGACGTCCTGCGCACTCCCACTGGGGTCCTGCACACTTTCTATGACGTCCTGCACACACTGGGGTCCTGCACTTTCTATGACGTCCTGTGCACTCCCACTGGAGACTGCACACTCTATGACGTCCTGCACACTTCCACTGGGGTCCTGCACACTTTGAATGACGTCCTGCACACTCCCATTGGTGTCCTGCACACTTTCTATGACGTCCTGCACACTCCCACTGGGGTCCGGCACACTTTCTGTTACGGCTTGACCACTCCCACTAGGGTCCTGCACACTTTCTATGACTTCCTGCACGCTCCCACTGGGGTCCTGCACACTTTCTATGACGTCTTGCGCACTCCCACTGGGGTCCTGCAAACTTTCTATGACGTCCTGCACACTCCCACTGAGGTCCTGCACACTCTCTATGACGTCCTGCACACTCCCACTGGGGTCCTGCACACCTTCTATGACGTCCTGCACACTTCACTGGGGTCCTGCACACTTTCTATGACGTCCTGCACACTCCCCCTGGGGTCCTGCACATTTTCTATGACGTCCTGCACACTTCCACTGGGGTCCTGCACACTTCCTATGACGTCCTGCGCACTCCCACTGGGTCCTGCACACTTTCTATGACGTCCTGCACACTCCCACTGGGGTCCTGCACATTTTCTATGACGTCCTGCACACTTCCTATGACGTCCTGCACACTTTCTATGACGTCCTGCGCACTCCCACTGGGGTCCTGCACACTTTCTATGACGTCCTGCACACTCCCACTGGGGTCCTGCACACTTCCTATGACGTCCTGCACACTCCCAGGGGGGTCCTGCACACTTCCTATGACGTCCTGAGCACTCCCACTGGAGTCCTGCACACTTTATATGACGTCCTGCGCACTCACACTGGGGCCCTGCACACTTTCTATGACGTCCTGCGCACTGCCACTGGGGCCTGCACACTTTCTATGACGTCCTGCACACTCCCACTGGGGTCCTACATCCTTTCAATGACGTCGTGCACACTCCCACTGGGGTCCTGCACACTTTCTATGACGTCCTGCGCACTCCCACTGGGGCCCTGCACACTTTCTATGACGTCCTGCACACTCCCACTGGGGTCCCGCACACTTCCTATGACGTCCTGCACACTCGTACTGGGGTCCTGCACACTTTCTATGATGTCCTGCGCACGCCCACTGGGGTGCTGCACAATTTCTATGACGTCCTGCACACTCCAACTGGGGTCCTGCACACTTTCTGTAACGTCCTGCACGCTCCCACTGAGGTCCTGCACACTTTCTATGACGTCCTGCACACTCCCACTGGGGTCCTGCACACTTTCTATGACGTCCTGCACACTCCCACTGGGGTCCTGCACACTTTCTATGACGTCCTGCACACTCCCACTGGGGTCCTGCACACTTCCTATGACGTCCTGCACACTCCACTGGGGTCCTGCACACTTTCTATGACGTCCTGCACACTCCAACTGGGGTCCTGCACATTTCCTATGACGTCCTGCACACTCCCACTGGGGTCCTGCACACTTTCTATGACGTCCTGCGCACTCCCACTCGGGTCCTGCACACTTTCTATGACGTCCTGCACACCACCACTGGGGTCCTGCACACTTCCTATGACGTCCTGCACACTCCCACTGGGGTCCTGCACACTTTATATGGCGTCCTGCCCACTCACACTGGGGTCCTGCACACTTTCAGTGACGTCATGCACACTCCCACTGCGGTCCTACACACTTTCTTTGACGTCCTGCTTACTCCCACTGGGCTCCTGCACATTTTCTATGACGTCCTGCACACTCCCACTGGGGTCCTACGTCTTCCTATGACGTCCTGCACACTCCCACTGGGGTCCTGCACACTTTCTATGACGTCCTGCACACCCCCACTCGGGCTCCGCCCATTTCCTATGACGTCCTGCACACTCGTACTGGGGTCCTACGTCCTTTGAGTGACGTCGTGCACACTCCCACGGGGGTCCTGCACACTTTCTATGACGTCCTGCACACTCCCACTGGGGTTCCGCGCATTTCCTATGACGTCCTGCACACTCGTACTGAGGTCCTACATCTTTTCAATGACGTCGTGCACACTCCCACGGGGGTCCTGCACACTTTCTATGACGTCCTGCGCACTCCCACTGGGGCCCTGCACACTTTCTATGACGTCCTGCTCACCCCCACTCGGGCTCCGCCCATTTCCTATGACGTTCTGCACACTCGTACTGGGTTCCTACGTCCTTTCAGTGACGTCGTGCACACTCCCACTGGGGTCCTGCACACTTTCTATGACGTCCTGCACACTCCCACTGGGGTCCCGTACACTTTCTACGGCATCCTGCGCACTCCCACTGGGGTCCTGAACATTTTCTACGACGTCCTGCACACTCCCACTGGTGCTCTGCACATTTTCTATGACGTCCTGCGCACTCCCACTGGGGTCCTGGACACTTTCTATGACGTCCTGCACACTCCCACGGGGTCCTGCACACTTTCTATGACGTCCTGCGCACTCCCACTGGGGTCCTGCACACTTTCTATGACGTCCTGCACACTCCCACTGGGGTCCTCCGTCCTTTCAGTGAGGTCGTGCACACTCCCATGAGGGTCCTGCACACTTTCTATGACGTTCTGCGCACTCCCACTGGGGCTCCGCCCATTTCCTATGACGTCCTGCGCACTCGTACTGGGGTCCTACATCTTTTCAATGACGTCGTGCACACCCCCACTGGGGTCCTGCACACTTTCTATGACGTCCTGCGCACTCCCACTGGGGCCCTGCACACTTTCTATGACGTCCTGCACCTATGACGTCCTGCTCACACCCACTGAGGTCCTGCACACTTTCTATGACGCCCTGCACACTCCAACTGGGGTCCCGCACACTTTCTATGACGTCCTGCGCACTTCCACTGGGGTCCTGCACACTTTCTATGACGTCCTGCACACTCCCAACTGGGGTCCTGCACACTTCCTATGACGTCCTGCACACCACCACTGGGGTCCTGCACACTTCCTATGACGTCCTGCACACTCCCAAGGGGGTCCTGCACCTATGACGTCCTGCTCACACCCACTGAGGTCCTGCACACTTTCTATGACGCCCTGCACACTCCAACTGGGGTCCCGCACACTTTCTATGACGTCCTGCACACCCCCACTCGGGCTCCGCCCATTTCCTATGACGTCCTGCACTTTCGTACTGGGGTCCTACGTCCTTTCAGTGACGTCGTGCACACTCCCACGGGGGTCCTGCACACTTTCTATGACGTCCTGCACACTCCCACTGGGGCCTGCACACTTTCTGTGACGTCCTGCGCACTCCCACTGGTGCTCCGCCCATTTTCTTTGACGTCCTGCACACTCCCACTGGGGTCCTGCACACTTTATGACGTCCATGACGTCCTGCGCACACTCCCACTGGGGTCCTGCACACTTTCTATGACGTCCTGCGCGCTCCCACTGGGGTCCTGCACACTTTTTATGACGTCCTGCTCACCCCCACTGGGATACTGCAAACTTTCTATGACGTCCTGCTCACCCCCACTGGGGTCCTGCACACTTTTTAAGACGTCCTGCACATTCCCACTGGGGTCCTGCACACCCCCACCGGGGTCCCGCTCACTCTCTATGACGTCGTACACACTCATAATGAGGTCCTGCACACTTCCTATGACGTCGTGCACACTCCCACTGGGGTCCTGCACACTTTTATGACGTCCTGCTCACTCCCACTGGGGTCCTGCACACTTTCTATGACGTCCTGCACACTCCAACTGGGGTCCCGCACACTTTCTATGACGTCCTGCACACCCCCACTCGGGCTCCGCCCATTTCCTATGACGTCCTGCACACTCGTACTGGGGTCCTACGTCCTTTCAGTGACGTCGTGCACACCCCCACTGGAGTCCTGCACACTTTATATGACGTCCTGCGCACTCACACTGGGGCCCTGCACACTTTCTATGACGTCCTGCACACTCCCTCTGGGGTCCTACATCCTTTCCATGACGTTTTGCACACTCCCACTGGGGTCCTGCTCACTTTCTGTGACGTCCTGCACACTTTCTATGACGTCCTGCACACTCCCACTAGGGTCCTACGTCCTTTCAGTGACGTCGTGCACACTCCCACGGGGGTCCTGCACACTTTCTATGACGTCCTGCGCACTCCCACTGGGGCCCTGCACGTCCTTTCAGTGACGTCGTGCACACCCCCACTGGGGTCCTGCACACTTTCTATGACGTCCTGCGCACTCCCACTGGGGCCCTGCACACTTTCTATGACGTCCTGCACACCCCCACTCGGGCTCCGCCCATTTCCTATGACGTCCTGCACACTCGTACTGGGTTCCTACGTCCTTTCAGTGACGTCGTGCACACTCCCAGGGGGGTCCTGCACACTTTCTATGACGTCCTGCGCACTCCACTGGGGTCCTGCACACTTTCTATGACGTCCTGCACACTCCCACTGGGGTCCTGCACACTTCCTATGACGTCCTGCACACCACTGGGGTCCTGCACGTCTTCCTATGACGTCGTGCACACCCCCACTGGAGTCCTGCACACTTTATATGACGTCCTGCGCACTCACACTGGGGCCCTGCACACTTTCTATGACGTCCTGCACACTCCCTCTGGGGTCCTACATCCTTTCCATGACGTTTTGCACACTCCCACTGGGGTCCTGCACACTTTCTATGACGTCCTGCACACTCGTACTGAGGTCCTACATCTTTTCAATGACGTCGTGCACACTCCAACTGGAGTCCTACGTCCTTTGAGTGACGTCGTGCACACTCCCACGGGGGTCCTGCACACTTTCTATGATGTCCTGCACACTCCCACTGGGGTCCTGCACACTTTCTATGACGTCCTGCACACTCCCACTGGGGTCCTGCACACTTTCTATGACGTCCTGCACACTCCCACTGGGGTCCTGCACACTTTCTATGACGTCCTGCACACTCCCACTGGGGTCCGCACATTTCCTATGACGTCCTGCACACTCGTACTGGGGTCCTACGTCCTTTCAGTGACGTCGTGCACACTCCCTTTGGGGTCCTGCACAGTTTCTATGACATCCTGCACACTCCCACTGGGGTTCTGCACACTTCCTACGACGTCCGGCACACTCCCTTTGGGGTCCTGCACAGTTTCTATGACATCCTGCACACTCCCACTGGGGTTCTGCACACTTCCTATGACGTCCTGCACACTCCCACTGGGGTCCTGCACAGTTTCTATGACATCCTGCACACTCCCACTGGGGTCCTGCACACTTTCCTATGACGTCCTGCACACTCCCACTGGGGTCCTGCACGTCCTATGACGTCCTGCACACTCACTGGGGTCCTACGTCCTTTCATGACGTCCTGCACACTCACTGGGGTCCTGCACACTTTCTATGACGTCCTGCACACTCCCACTGGGGTCCTGCACACTTTCTATGACGTCCTGCACACTCCACTGGGGTCCTGCACACTTTCTATGACGTCCTGCACACCCCACTGGGGTCCTGCAGAGTTTCTATGACGTCCTGCACACTCCCACTGGGGTCCTGCACACTTCCTATGACGTCCTGCTCACACCCACTGAGGTCCTGCACACTTTCTATGACGCCCTGCACACTCCAACTGGGGTCCCGCACACTTTCTATGACGTCCTGCACACCCCCACTCGGACTCCGCCCATTTCCTATGACGTCCTGCGCACTTCCACTGGGGCCCTGCACACTTTCTATTACGTGGTGCAGACTCCCACTGGGGTCCTGCACACTTTCTATGACGTCCTGCGCACTCCCACTGGGGCCCTGCACACTTTCTATGACGTCCTGCACACTCCAACTGGGGTCCCGCACACTTTCTATGACGTCCTGCACTTTCGTACTGGGGTCCTACGTCCTTTCAGTGACGTCCTGCGCACTGTCACTGGGGCCTGCATACTTTCTATGACGTCCTGCACACCCCCACTGGGGTCCTGCACACTTTCTATGACGTCCTGCTCACACCCACTGAGGTCCTGCACACTTTCTATGACGCCCTGCACACTCCAACTGGGGTCCCGCACACTTTCTATGACGTCCTGCACACCCCCACTCGGGCTCCGCCCATTTCCTATGACGTCCTGCGCACTCCCACTGGGGCCCTGCACACTTTCTATGACGTCCTGCACACTCCCACTGGGGTCCTGCACACTTTCTATGACGTCCTGCACACCCCCACTCGGGCTCCGCCCATTTCCTATGACGTCCTGCACACTCGTACTGGGTTCCTACGTCCTTTCAGTGACGTCCTTCACACCCCCACTGGAGTCCTGCACACTTTCTATGACGTCCTGCACACTCCCTCTGGGGTCCTACATCCTTTCCATGACGTTTTGCACACTCCCACTGGGGTCCTGCACACTTTCTATGACGTCCTGCACACTCGTACTGAGGTCCTACATCTTTTCAATGACGTCGTGCACACCCCCACTGGAGTCCTGCACACTTTATATGACGTCCTGCGCACTCCCTCTGGGGTCCTACATCCTTTCCATGACGTTTTGCACACTCCCACTGGGGTCCTGCTCACTTTCTGTGACGTCCTCCACACTCCCACCATGGTCTTGCGCACTTTCTATGACGTCCTGCACGCTCCCACTGGGTCCTGCACACTTTCTATGACGTCCTGCACACTCCACTGGGGTCCTGCACACTTTCTATGACGTCCTGCACACTCCCACTGGGTCCTGCACACTTTCTATGACGTCCTGCACACTCCCACTGGGGTCCTGCACACTTTCTATGACGTCCTGCACACTCCCACTGGGGTCCTGCACACTTTCTATGACGTCCTGCACACTCCCACTGGGGTCCTGCACACTTTCCTATGACGTCCTGCACACTCCCACTGGGGTCCTGCACACTTTCTATGACGTCCTGCACACTCCCACTGGGGTCCTGCACACTTTCTATGACGTCCTGCACACTCCCACTGGGGTCCTGCACACTTTCTATGACGTCCTGCACACTCCCACTGGGGTCCTGCACACTTTCCTATGACGTCCTGCACACTCCACTGGGGTCCTGCACACTTTCCTATGACGTCCTGCACACTCCCACTGGGGTCCTGCACACTTTCTATGACGTCCTGCACACCCACTGGGGTCCTGCACACTTTCTATGACGTCCTGCACACTCCCACTGGGTCCTGCACACTTTCTATGACGTCCTGCACACTCCCACTGGGGCTCCTGCCCATTTCCTATCACGTCGTGCACACCCCACTGGGGTCCTGCACACTTTCTATGACGTCCTGCACACTCCAACTGGGGCTCCGCCCACTTTCTACGACGTCCTGCACACTCCCACTGGGGTCCTGCCCATTTCCTATGACGTCCTGCACACTCGTACTGGGGTCCTGCACACTTTCTATGACGTCCTGCACACTCCCATTTGGGTCCTGTACACTTTCTGTGACGTCCTGCGCACTCCCACTGGGGTCCTGCACACTTTCTATGACGTCCTGCACACTCCCACTGGGGTCCTGCACACTTTCTATGACGTCCTGCACACTCCCACTGGGGTCCTGCACACTTTCTATGACGTCCTGCGCACTCCCACTGGGGTCCTGCACACTTTCTATGACGTCCTGCACACTTCCCCACTGAGGACCTGCACACTTTCTATGACGTCCCGCGCACTCCCACTGGGGTCCTGCACACTTTCTATGACGTCCTGCACACTCCCACTGGGGTCCTGCACACTTTCTATGACGTCCTGCACACCCCCACTGGGGTCCTGCACACTTTCTATGACGTCCTGCGCACTCCCACTGGGGCCCTGCACACTTTCTATGACGTCCTGCACACCCCCACTCGGGCTCCGCCCATTTCCTATGACGTCCTGCACTTTCGTACTGGGGTCCTAGGTCCTTTCAGTTACGTCGTGCACACTCCCACGGGGGTCCTGCACACTTTCTATGACGTCCTGCGCACTGCCACTGGGGCCCTGCACACTTTCTATGACGTCCTGCACACCCCCACTGGGGCTCCGCCCATTTCCTATGACGACTCCCAGTGGGGTCCTGCACACTTTCTATGACGTCCTGCGCACTCCCACTGGGGCCCTGCACACTTTCTATGACGTCCTGCACACCCCCACTGGGGTCCTGCACACTTTCTATGACGTCCTGCACACTCCCACTGGGGTTCCGCGCATTTCCTATGACGTCCTGCACACCCCCACTCGGGCTCCGCCCATTTCCTATGACGTCCTGCTCACACCCACTGAGGTCCTGCACACTTTCTATGACGCCCTGCACACTCCCACTGGGGCCCTGCACACTTTCTATGACGTCCTGCACACTCCAACTGGGGTCCCGCACACTTTCTATGACGTCCTGCACTTTCGTACTGGGGTCCTACGTCCTTTCAGTGACGTCGTGCACACTCCCACGGGGTCCTGCACACTTTCTATGACGTCCTGCACACTCCCACTGGGGTGCTGCACACTTTCGATGACGTCCTGCACACTCACACTGGGTCCTGCACACTTTCTATGACGTCTTGCACACTCCCGCTGGGGTCCCGCCCACTTTCTGGGACGTCCTGCACACTCCCGCTGGGGTCCCGCCCACTTTCTGGGACGTCCTGCACACTCCCACTGGGGTCCTGCACACTTTCTATGACGTCATGCACACTCCCGCTGGGGTCCTGCACACTTTCTATGACGACCTGCACACTCCACTGGGGTCCTGCACACCTTTTATGACGCCCCGCACACTCCCACTGGGGTGCTGCACACTTTCTATGACGTCTTGCACACTCCCACTGGGGTCCTGCACACTTTTTATGACGTCCTGCACACTCCTACTGGGGTCCTGCACACTTTCTATAACGTCCTGCACACTTCCGCTGGGGTCCTGCACACTTTCTATGACGTCCTGCACACTCCCACTGGGGTCCTGCACACTTTCTATGACGTCCTGCACACTCCCACTGGGGTCCTGCACACTTTCTATGACGTCCTGCACACTCCCACTGGGGTCCTGCACACTTTCTATGACGTCCTGCACACTCTCACTGGGGTCCTGCACACTTTCTATCACGTCCTGCACACTCCCACTAAGGTCCTGCGCACTTTCTATGACGTCTTGCACACTCCCACTGTGGTCCTGTACACTTGCTATGACGTCTTGTATACTACCCTCGAGGTCCTGCGCACTTTCTATGCCGACCAGCTCACACCCACTGAGGTCCTGCACACTTTCTATGACGCCCTGCTCACTCCAACTGGGGTCCCGCACACTTTCTATGACGTCCTGCACACCCCCACTGGGCTCCGCCCATTTCCTATGACGTCCTTCACACTCCTACTGGAGTCCTGCACACTTTCAGTGACGTCGTGCACACTCCCAGTGGGGTCCTGCACACTTTCAATGACGTCCTGCGCACTCCCACTGGGGTCCTGCACACTTTCTCTAACGTCCTGCACACTCCCACTGGGGTCCTGCACACTTTATATGACGTCCTGCACACTCCCATTGGGTCCTGCACAATTTCTATGACGTCCTGCACACTCCCACTGGGGTCTTGCACACTTTCTATGACGTCGTGCACACTCCCACGGGGGTCCTGCACACTTTCTATGACGTCCTGCTCACACCCACTGAGGTCCTGCACACTTTCTATGACGTCCTGCACACTCCAACTGGGGTCCCGCACACTTTCTATGACGTCCTGCACACCCCCACTCGGGCTCCGCCCATTTCCTATGACGTCCTGCACACTCGTACTGGGGTCCTACGTCCTTTGAGTGACGTCGTGCACACTCCCACGGGGGTCCTGCACACTTTCTATGACGTCCTGCACACTCCCACTGAGGTCCTGCACACTTTCTATGACGTCCTGCACACTCCCACTGTGGTCCTGCACACTTTCTGCGACGTCCTGCACACTCCCACTGGGGTCCTGCACACTTCCTATGACGTTCTGCACACTACGTTGAGGTCCTGCACACTTTCTATGACGTCCTGCACACCCCCACTGGGGTCCTGCACATTTTCTATGACGTCCTGCACACCCCCACTCGGGCTCCGCCCATTTCCTATGACGTCCTGCACACTCCCACTGGGGTCCTGCACTTTTTCTATGACGTCCTGCACACACCCACTGGGACTTGCACTTTTTCTATGACGTCCTGCACACTCCCACTGAGGTCTTGCACACTTTCTATGACGTCCTGCACACTTCCACTGGGTCCTGCGCACTTTCTATGACGTCCTGCATATTCCCACTGAGATCCTGCACATTTTCTATGACGTCCTGCACACTCCCACTGGGGTCCTGCACACTTCCTATGACGTCCTGCACACTCCCACTGGGGTCCTGCACACTTTCTATGACGTCCTGCACACTCCCACTGGGGTCCTGCACACTTTCTATGACGTCCTGCACACTCCCACTGGGGCTCCGCCCATTTCTATGACGTCCTGCACACTCGTACTGGGGTCCTACGTCCTTTCAGTGACGTCGTGCACACCCACTGGGGTCCTGCACACTTTCTATGACGTCCTGCGCACTCCCACTGGGGTCCTGCACACTTTCTATGTCGTCCTGCACACTCCCACTGGGGTTCCGCACGCTTTCTATGACGTCCTGCACACTCCCACTGGGGTCCTGCACACTTCCTATGACGTTCTGCACACTCCCAATGGGGTCCTGCGCACTTTATATGACGTCCTGCTCACTCCCACTAGGGTCCTGCACACTTTCTATGACGTCCTGCACACTCCCACTGGGGTCTTACTGGGGCCTTGCACACTTTCTATGACGTCCTGCATACCCCCACTGGGGCTCCGCCCATTTCCTATGACGTCCTGCACACTCTCACTGCGGTCCTGCACACTTTCTATGACGTCCTGCACACTCCCACTGCGGTCCTGCACACCTTATATGACGTCCTGTACACTCTCACTGGGGTCCTGCACGCTTTCATGACGTCCTGCACACTTTATATGGCGTCCTGCACACTCCCACTGCGGTCCTGCACACCTTATATGACGTCCTGTACACTCTCACTGAGGTCCTGCACGCTTTCATGACGTCCTGTACACTCCCACTGGGGTCCTGCACGCTTTCATGACGTCCTGCACACTCCCACTGGGGTCCTGCACACTTTCTATGACGTCCTGCACACTCCCACTGGGGTCCTGCACACTTTCTATGACGTCCTGCACACTCCCACTGGGGTCCTGCACACTTTCTATGACGTCCTGCGCACACTTCCACTGGGGTACTGCACACTTTCTATGACGTCCTGCGCACTCCCACTGGGGTCCTGCACACTTTCTATGACGTCCTGCACACTCCCACTGGGGTCCTGCACACTTTCTATGACGTCCTGCACACTCACTGGGGTCCTGCACACTTTCTATGACGTCCTGCGCACTCCCACTGGGGTCCTGCACACTTTCTATGACGTCCTGCACACTCCCACTGGGGTCTCGCACACTTTCTATGACGTCCTGCACACTTCCACTGGGTCCTGCGCACTTTCTATGACGTCCTGCACACTCCCACTGGGGGTCCTGCGCACTTCCTATGACGTCCTGCACACTCCCACTGGGATCCTGCACATTTTCTATGACGTCGTGCACACCCCCACTGGAGTCCTGCACACTTTATATGACGTCCTGCGCACTCCCACTGGGGCCCTGCACACTTTCTATGACGTCCTGCACACTCCAACTGGGGTCCCGCACACTTTCTATGACGTCCTGCACTTTCGTACTGGGGTCCTACGTCCTTTCAGTGACGTCGTGCACACTCCCACGGGGGTCCTGCACTTTTTCTATGACGTCCTGCGCACTGCCACTGGGGCCTGCACACTTTCTATGACGTCCTGCACACCCCCACTGGGGTCCTGCACATTTTCTATGACGTCCTGCACACCCCCACTGGGGTGCTGCACTTTTTCGATGACGTCCTGCACACTCACACTGGGTCCTGCACACTTTCTATGACGTCCTGCACACTTCCACTGGGGTCCTACACACTCTCCTTGGGGTCCTGCACACTTTCTATGACGTCCTGCACACTCCCACTGGGGTCCTGCACACTTTCTATGACGTCCTGCGCACTCCCACTGGGGTCCTGCTCACTTTCTTTGACGTCCTGCACACTCCCACTGGGGTCCTGCACACTTTTTATGACGTCCTGCACACTCCCACTGGGGTCCTGCACACTTTCTATGACGTCCTGCACATCCCACTGGGGTCACGTTCATTTCCTGTGACGTCCTGCACACTCCCACTGGGGTCATGCACACTTCCTAAGACGTCCTGCACACTCCCACTGGGGTCTTGCACACTTCCTAAGACGTCCTGCACACTCCCACTGGGGTCTTGCACACTTCCTATGACGTACTGCACACTCCCACTGGGTTCCTGCACACTTTCCATGACGTCCTGCGCACACCCCACTGGGGTCCTGCACACTTTATATGACGTCCTGCTCACTCCCACTGGGGTACTGCACACTTTCTACGACGTCCTGCACACTCCCACTGGGGTCCTGCACACTTCCTATGACGTCCTGCTCACTCCCACTGGGGTCCTGCACACTTTCTATGACGTCCTGCTCACTCACACTGGGGTCCTGCACACTTTCTATTACGTCCTACACACTCCCACTGGGATCCTGCACACTTTCTATGACGTCCTGCACACTCCCACTGGGGTCCTGCACACTCCCACGGGGGTCCTGCACACTTTCTATCACGTCCTGCACACTCCCACTGGGGCCCTGCACACTTTCTATGACGTCCTGCACACTCCCACTGGGGTCTTACGTCCTTTCAATGAGGTCGTGCACACTCCCAGTGGGGTCCAGCACACTTCCTATGACGTCCTGCGCACTCCCACTGGGGCTCCGCCCATTTCTTATGACGTCCTGCGCACTCCCACTGGGGCCCTGCACACTTTCTATGACGTCCTGCACACCCCCACTCGGGCTCCGCCCATTTCCTATGACGTCCTGCACACCCCCACTGGAGTCCTGCACACTTTATATGACGTCCTGCGCACTCACACTGGGGTCCGCCCATTTCTATGACGTCCTGCACACTCCCACTGGGGTCCTGCACACTTTCTATGACGTCCTGCACACTCCCACTGGGGTCCTGCACACTTTCTATGACGTCCTGCACACTCCACTGGGGTCCTGCACACTTTCAATGACGTGCTGCATACTCCCACTGGGTTCCTGCACACTTTCTATGACTTCCTGCACACTCCCACTGGGGTCCTGCACAGTTTCTATGACGTCCTGTGCACTCCCACTGGGGTCGTGCACACTTTCTATGACGTCCTGCACACTCCCACTGAGGTCTTGCACACTTTCTATGACGTCCTGCACACTCCCACTGGGTCCTGCGCACTTTCTATGACGTCCTGCACACTTTCACTGGAGATCTGCACACTTTCTGTGACGTCCTGCACACTCCCACTGGGTCCTGCAAAGTTTCTGTGACGTCCTGCTCACTCCCACTGGGGTCCTGCACACTTCCTATGACGTCCTGCACACTCCCACTGGGGTCCTGCACACTTTCTATGACGTCCTGCACACTCCCACTGGGATCCTGCACATTTTCTATGACGACCTGCACACTCCCACTGGGGTCCTGCACACTTCCTATGACGTCCTGCACACTCCCGCTGATGTCCGGCACACTTTTATGACGTCCTGCACACTCCCACTGGGGCTCCTGCACACTTCCTATGACGTCCTGCACACTCCCACTGGGTCCTGCTCTTTTTTTATGACGTCCTGTACACTCTCACTGGGTTCCCTGCACACTTCCTATGACGTCCTGCACACTCCCACTGGGGTCGCGCACACTTTCTATGACGTCCTGCACACTCCCACTTGGGTCCTGCACACTTTCTATGACGTCCTGCACACTCCCACTGAGACTCCGCCCTGTTTCTATGACGTCCTGCACACTCGCACTGGGGTCGCACATCATTTCAATGACGTCGTGCACACTCCCACTGCGGTCCTGCACACTTTCTATGACGTCCTGCACACTCCCACTGCGGTCCTGCACACTTTCTATGACGTCCTGCACACTCCCACTGGGGTCGCGCACACTTTCTATGACGTCCTGCACACTCGCACTGGGGTCCTGCACACTTTCTACAACGTACTGCACACTCCCACTGGGGTCCTGCACACTTTCTATGACGTCCTGCACACTCCCACTGGGTCCTGCACACTTTCTATGACGTCCTGCACACTCCCACTGGGGTCCTGCACACTTTCTATGACGTCCTGCACACTCCCACTGGGGTCCGCACTTTCTATGACGTCCTGCACACTCCCACTGGGGTCCTGCACACTTTCTATGACGTCCTGCACGCTCCCACTGGGGTTCTTCACACTTTCTATGACGTCCTGCACACTATCACTGGGGTCCCGCACATTTCCTGTGACGTCTTGCACACTCGTACTGGGGTCCTGCACACTTTCTATGACGTCCTGCACACTCCCACTGGGGTCCTGCACACTTTCTATGACGTCCTGCGCACTCCCACTGGGGTCCTGCACACTTTCTATGACGTCCTGCTCACTCCCATTTGGGTCCTGCACACTTTCTATGACGTCCTGCACACTCCCACTGGGGTCCTGCACACTTCCTATGACGTCCTGCACACTCCCACTGGGGTCCTGCACACTTTCTATGACGTCCTGCACACTCCCACTGGGGTCTTGCACACTTTCTATGACGTCCTGCACACTTCCACTGGGTCCTGCGCACTTTCTATGACGTCCTGCATATTCCCACTGGGGTCCTGCACAGTTTCTATGACATCCTGCACACTCCCACTGGGGTTCTGCACACTTCCTATGACGTCCTGCACACTCCCACTGGTGTCCGGCACACTTTTTATGACGTCCTGCACACTCGCACTGAGTCTTGCACTTCTTCTATGACGTGCCGCACACTCCCACTGGGGTCCTGCACTTTTTCTATGACGTCCTGCACACTCCCACTGGGGTCATGCCCACTTCCACTGGGGTTTTGCACACTCCCACTGGGGTCCTGCACATTTTCTATGACGTCCTGCACACTCCCACTGGGGTCCTGCACACTTTCTATGACGTCCTGCACACTCCCACTGGGATCCTGCACATTTTCTATGACGTCCTGCACACTCCCACTGGGGTCCTGCACACTTTCTATGACGTCCTGCTCACTCCCACTGGGGCCCTGCACACTTTCTATGACGTCCTGCACGCTCCAACTGGGGTCCCGCACACTTTCTATGACGCCCTGCACACTCCAACTGGGGTCCCGCACACTTTCTATGACGTCCTGCACACCCCCACTCGGGCTCCGCCCATTTCCTATGACGTTCTGCACACTCGTACTGGGTTCCTACGTCCTTTCAGTGACGTCCTGCACACCCCCACTGGGGCCCTGCACACTTTCTATTACGTGGTGCAGACTCCCACTGGGGTCCTGCACACTTTCTATGACGTCCTGCACACTCCCACTGGGGTCCTACATCTTTTCAATGACGTCGTGCACACCCCCACTGGAGTCCTGCACACTTTATATGACGTCCTGCGCACTCCCACTGGGGCCCTGCACACTTTCTATGACGTCCTGCACACTCCAACTGGGGTCCCGCACACTTTCTATGACGTCCTGCACTTTCGTACTGGGGTCCTACGTCCTTTCAGTGACGTCGTGCACACTCCCACGGGGGTCCTGCACTTTTTCTATGACGTCCTGCACACTCCCACTGAGGTCGTACGTCCTTTCAGTTACGTCGTGCACACTCCCACGGGGGTCCTGCACACTTTCTATGACGTCCTGCTCACTCCCAGTAAGGTCCTGCACACTTTCTATGACGTCCTGCACACTCCCACTGAGGTCTTACGTCCTTTCAATGAGGTCGTGCACACTCCCAGTGGGGTCCAGCACACTTCCTATGACGTCCTGCGCACTCCCACTGGGGCTCCGCCCATTTCTTATGACGTCCTGCGCACTCCCACTGGGGCCCTGCACACTTTCTATGACGTCCTGCACACCCCCACTCGGGCTCCGCCCATTTCCTATGACGTCCTGCACACTCGTACTGGGGTCCCGCACACTTTCTATAACGTCCTGCACACTCCCACTGGGGTCCTTCACACTTCCTATGACGTCCAGCATACTCCCACTGGGTTCCTGCACACTTTTGATGACGTCCAGCAGGCTCCCAGCGGAGTCCTGCACACTTTCTATGACGTCCTGCACACTCCCTCTGGGGTCCTACATCCTTTCCATGACGTTTTGCACACTCCCAGTGGGGTCCTGCTCACTTTCTGTGACGTCCTGCACACTTTCTATGACGTCGTGCACACTCCCACGGGGGTCCTGCACACTTTCTATGACGTCCTGCGCACTCCCACTGGGGCCCTGCACACTTTCTATGACGTCCTGCACACTCGTACTGAGGTCCTACATCTTTTCAATGACGTCGTGCACACCCCCACTGGAGTCCTGCACACTTTCTATGACGTCCTGCACACTCCCACTAGGGTCCTACGTCCTTTCAGTGACGTCGTGCACACTCCCACGGGGGTCCTGCACACTTTCTATGACGTCCTGCGCACTCCCACTGGGGCCCTGCACACTTTCTATGACGTCCTGCACACTCCCACTGGGGTCCTACGTCCTTTCAGTGAGGTCGTGCACACTCCCACGGAGGTCCTGCACACTCTCTATGACGTCCTGCTCACTCCCACTGGGGTCTTGCACACTTTCTATGACGTCCTGCACACTCCCACTGGGGTCCTACGTCCTTTCAGTGAGGTCGTGCACACTCCCAGTGGGGTCCTGCACACTTTCTATGACGTCCTGCGCACTCCCACTGGGGCCCTGCACACTTTCTATGACGTCCTGCTCACTCCCACTGGGGTCCTGCACACTTTCTATGACGTCCTGCGCACTCCCACTGGGGTCCTGCACACTTTCTATGACGTCCTGCGCACTCCCACTGGGGCCCTGCACACTTTCTATGACGTCCTGCACACCCCCACTCGGGCTCCGCCCATTTCCTATGACGTCCTGCACACTCGTACTGGGTTCCTACGTCCTTTCAGTGACGTCGTGCACACTCCCACGGGGGTCCTGCACACTTTCTATGACGTCCTGCGCACTCCCACTGGGGCCCTGCACACTTTCTATGACGTCCTGCACACTCCAACTGGGGTCCCGCACACTTTCTATGACGTCCTGCACACTCGTACTGGGGTCCTACGTCCTTTCAGTGACGTCGTGCACACTCCCACGGGGGTCCTGCACACTTTCTATGACGTCCTGCACACCCCCACTGGGGCTCCGCCCATTTCCTATGACGTCCTGCACACTCGTACTGAGGTCCTACATCTTTTCAATGACGTCGTGCACACCCCCACTGGGGTCCTGCACACTTTCTATGACGTCCTGCGCACTCCCACTGGGGCCCTGCACACTTTCTATGACGTCCTGCACACTCCAACTGGGGTCCCGCACACTTTCTATGACGTCCTGCACACTCCCACTGGGGTCCTGCTCACTTTCTGTGACGTCCTGCACTCCCACTGGGGTCCTGCACACTTTCTATGACGTCCTGCGCACTCCCACTGGGGCCCTGCACACTTTCTATGACGTCCTGCACACTCCCACTAGGGTCCTACGTCCTTTCAGTGACGTCGTGCACACTCCCACGGGGGTCCTGCACACTTTCTATGACGTCCTGCGCACTCCCACTGGGGCCCTGCACACTTTCTATGACGTCCTGCACACTCCCACTGGGGCCCTGCACACTTTCTATGACGTCCTGCACACCCCCACTGGGGTCCTACGTCCTTTCAGTGAGGTCGTGCACACTCCCACGGAGGTCCTGCACACTCTCTATGAAGTCCTGCGCACTCCCACTGGGGCTCCGCCCATTTCCTATGACGTCCTGCACACTCGTACTGAGGTCCTACATCTTTTCAATGACGTCGTGCACACCCCCACTGGAGTCCTGCACACTTTATATGACGTCCTGCGCACTCACACTGGGGCCCTGCACACTTTCTATGACGTCCTGCACACTCCCACTGGGGTCCTACATCCTTTCAATGACGTCGTGCACACTCCCACTGGGGTCCTGCACACTTTCTATGACGTCCTGCACACTCCCACTGGGGTCCTCCGTCCTTTCAGTGAGGTCGTGCACACTCCCATGGGTGTCCTGCACACTTTCTATGACGTTCTGCGCACTCCCACTGGGGCTCCGCCCATTTCCTATGACGTCCTGCGCACTCGTACTGGGGTCCCGCACACTTTCTATGACGTCCTGCACTTTCGTACTGGGGTCCTGCACACTTCCTATGACGTCGTGCACACCCCCACTGGGGTCCTGCACACTTTCTATGACGTCCTGCGCACTCCCACTGGGGCCCTGCACACTTTCTATGACGTCCTGCACACCCCCACTCGGGCTCCGCCCATTTCCTATGACGTCCTGCACACCCCCACTGAGGCTCCGCCCATTTCATATGGCGTCCTGCGCACTTCCACTGGGGCCCTGCACACTTTCTATTACGTGGTGCAGACTCCCACTGGGGTCCTGCACACTTTCTATGACGTCCTGCACACTCCCACTGGGGTCCTACATCCTTTCAATGACGTCGTGCACACTCCCACTGGGGTCCTGCACACTTTCTATGACGTCCTGCACACTCCCACTGGGGTCCTACATCCTTTCCATGACGTTTTGCACACTCCCACTGGGGTCCTGCTCACTTTCTGTGACGTCCTGCACACTCCCACTAGGGTCCTGCACACTTTCTATGACGTCCTGCACACTCCCACTGGGGTCCTGCACACTTTCTATGACTTCCTGCACACTCCCACTGGGGTCCTCCACACTTTCTATGACTTCCTGCACACTCCCACAGGGTCCCGCACACTTTCTATGACGTCCTGCACACTCCCACTGGGGTCCGCCCATTTCCTATGACGTCCTGCACACTCCCATTGAGGTCCTGCACACATTTTATGACGTCCTGCGCACTCCCACTGGGGTCCTGCACACTTTTTGTGACATCCTGCATACTCCCACTTGGTCCTGCACACTTTCTATGACGCGCTGCACACTCCCACTGGGGTCCTGCACACTTTCTATGACGTCCTGCACACTCCCACTGGGGTCCTGCACACTTTCTATGACGTCCTGCACACTCCCACTAGGGTCTGCACACTTTCTATGACGTCCTGCGCACTCCCACTGGAGTCCTACACACTTCCTATGACATCCTGCACACTCCCACTCGGGTCCTGCACTCATTCCATGACGTCCCGCACACTCTTACTGGGGCCCTGCACATTTCCTATGACGTCCTGCGCACTCCCATTTGGTCCTGCACACTTTCTATGGCGTCCTGCACGCTCCCGCTGGGGACATGCGCACTTTCTATGACGTCCTGCACATTCCCACCTGGGTCCTGCATTTATTTCATGACGTCCTGCACGCCCCTACTGGGGTGCTGCACTCATTCCATGACTTCCTGCCGCTCTTACTGGGGTCCTGCACACTTCCTATGACGTCCTGCACACTCCCACTGGGGTCCTACGTCCATTTCCTATGACGTCCTGCACACTCCCACTGGGGTCCTGCACACTTTCTATGACGTCCTGCACACTCCCACTGGGGTCCTGCACACTTTCTATGACGTCCTGCACACTCCCACTGGGGTCCTGCACACTTTCTATGACGTCCTGCGCACTCCCACTGGAGTCCTGCGCACTTTCTATGGCGTCCTGCACACTCCCACTGGGGTCCTGCACACTTTCTTAGTCGTCCAGCATGCTCCCACTGGGGTCCTGCACACTCCCACGGGGGTTCTGCACACTTTATATGGCGTCCTGCACACTCACACTGGGGTACTGCACATTTTCTATGACGTCCTGCACACTCCCACTGGGTCTTGCACTTTTTCTATGACGTCCTGCACACTCCCACTGGGGTCCTGCAGAGTTTTTATGACGTCCTGCACACTCCCACTGGGGTCCTGCATACATTCTATGACGTCCTGCACACTCCCACTGGGATCCTGCACATTTTCTATGACGTCCTGCACACTCCCACTGGGATCCTGCACATTTTCTATGACGTCCTGCACACTCCCACTGGGTCCTGCACACCTTATATCACGTCCTGCCCACTCACACTGGGGCCCTGCACACTTTCTATGACGTCCTGCACACTCCCACTGGGGTCCTACATCTTTTCAATGACGTCGTGCACACTCCCACTGGGGTCCTGCACACTTTCTATGACGTCCTGCACACTCCCACTGGGGTCCTACGTCCTTTCAGTGAGGTCGTGCACACTCCCAGGGGGGTCCTGCACACTTTCTATGACGTCCTGCGCACTCCCACTGGGGCCCTGCACACTTTCTATGACGTCCTGCTCACTCCCACTGGGGTCCTGCACACTTTCTGTGACGTCCTGCACACTCCCACTGGGGTCCTGCGCACTTTCTATGACGTCCTGCTCACACCCACTGAGGTCCTGCACACTTTCTATGACGCCCTGCACACTCCAACTGGGGTCCCGCACACTTTCTATGACGTCCTGCACACCCCCACTCGGGCTCCGCCCATTTCCTATGACGTCCTGCACTTTCGTACTGGGGTCCTGCAAACTTTCTATGACGTCCTGCTCACTCCCAGTAAGGTCCTGCACACTTTCTATGACGTCCTGCGCACACTCCCACTGGGGTCCTGCACACTTTCTATGACGTCCTGCACACTCCCACTGGGGTCCTGCACACTTTCTATGACGTCCTGCACACTCCCACTGGGGTCCTGCACACTTTCTATGACGTCCTGCACACTCCCACTGGGGTCCTGCACACTTTCTATGACGTCCTGCACACTCCCACTGGGGTCCTGCGCACTTTCTATGACGTCCTGCACATTCCCTCTGGTGTCCTGCACCCTTTCTATGACCTCCTGCACACTCCCCCTGGGGTTCTGAACACTTTCTATGACGTCCTTCACACCCCCAATGGGGTCCGCCCATTTCCTATGACGTCCTGCACACTCCCACTGGGATCCTGCACACTTTCTATGACGTCCTGCACACTCCCACTGGGGTCCTGCACACTTTCTATGACGTCCTGCACACCCCACTGGGGTCCTGCACACCTTCTATGACGTCCTGCACACTCCCACTGGGGTGCTGCACCCTTTTTGATGACGTCCTGCACACCCCACTGGGGTCCTGCACACTTTCTATGACGTCCTGCACACTCCAACTGGGGTCCCGCACACTTTCTATGACGTCCTGCACCTATGACGTCCTGCTCACTCCCACTGGGGTCTTGCACACTTTCTATGACGTCCTGCACACTCCCACTGGGGTCCTACGTCCTTTCAGTGAGGTCGTGCACACTCCCAGTGGGGTCCTGCACACTTTCTATGACGTCCTGCGCACTCCCACTGGGGCCCTGCACACTTTCTATGACGTCCTGCACACCCCCACTCGGGCTCCGCCCATTTCCTATGACGTCCTGCACACTCGTACTGGGGTCCTACGTCCTTTCAGTGACGTCGTGCACACTCCCACGGGGGTCCTGCACACTTTCTATGACGTCCTGCGCACTCCCACTGGGGCCCTGCACACTTTCTATGACGTCCTGCACACTCCAACTGGGGTCCCGCACACTTTCTATGACGTCCTGCACCTATGACGTCCTGCTCACTCCCACTGGGGTCTTGCACACTTTCTATGACGTCCTGCACACTCCCACTGGGGTCCTGCACACTTTCTATGACGTCCTGCGCACTCCCACTGGGGCCCTGCACACTTTCTATGACGTCCTGCTCACTCCCACTGGGGTCCTGCACACTTTCTGTGACGTCCTGCACACTCCCACTGGGGTCCTACGTCTTTCTATGACGTCCTGCACACTCCCACTGGGGTCCTGCACACTTTCTATGACGTCCTGCACACTCCCACTGGGGTCCTGCACACTTTCTATGACGTCCTGCACACTCCCACTGGGGTCCTGCACACTTTCTATGACGTCCTGCGCACTCCCACTGGGGTCCTGCACACTTTCTATGACGTCCTGCACACTCCCACTGGGGTCCTGCACACTTTCTATGACGTCCTGCACACTCCCACTGGGGTCCTGCACACTTTCTATGACGTCCTGCGCACTCCACTGGGGTCCTGCACACTTTCTATGACGTCCTGCACACTCCCACTGGGGTCCTGCACACTTTCTATGACGTCCTGCACACTCCCACGGGGTCCTGCATACTTTCTATGACGTCCTGCGCACTGCCACTGGGGCCTTGCACACTTTATATGACGTCCTGCGCACTCACACTGGGGCCCTGCACACTTTATATGACGTCCTGCGCACTCCCACTGGGGTCCTGTACACTTTCTATGACGTCCTGCGCACTCTCACTGGGGTCCTGCACACTTTCTATGACGTCCTGCACACTCCCACTGGGGTCCTGTACACCTTCTACGATGTCCAGCACACTCCCACTGGGGTCCTGCACACTTTATATGACGTCCTGCAAACTCCCACTGGGGTCCCGCACACTTTCTATGGCGTCCTGCACACTCCCACTAGGGTCCTGCACACTTTCTATGACGTCCTGCACACATCCACTGGGGTCCTGCACACTCTCTATGACGTCCTGCACACTCCCACTGGTGTCCTGCACACCTTCTATACGTCCTGCACACTCCCACTGGGGTCCTGCACACTTTCTATGACGTCCTGCACACTCCCACTGGGGTCCTGCACACTTTCATATGGCGTCCTGCGCACTTCCACTGGGGCCCTGCACACTTTCTATTACGTGGTGCAGACTCCCACTGGGGTCCCGCACACTTTCTATGACGTCCTGCACACCCCCACTCGGGCTCCGCCCATTTCCTATGACGTCCTGCACACTCGTACTGAGGTCCTACATCTTTTCAATGACGTCGTGCACACCCCCACTGGGGTCCTGCACACTTTCTATGACGTCCTGCGCACTCCCACTGGGGCCCTGCACACTTTCTATGACGTCCTGCACACCCCCACTCGGGCTCCGCCCATTTCCTATGACGTCCTGCACACTCGTACTGGGGCCCTGCACACTTTCTATTACGTGGTGCAGACTCCCACTAGGGGTCCTGCACACTTTCTATGACGTCCTGCGCACTCCCACTGGGGCCCTGCACACTTTCTATGACGTCCTGCTCACTCCCACTGGGGTCCCGCACACTTTCTATGACGTCCTGTACACTCCCACTGAGGTGCTGCACACTTTCTATGACGTCCTGCACATCCCCACTGGGGTCCTGCACACTTTCTTTGACGTCCTGCACACCCCCACTGGGGTCCTGCACACTTTCTATGACGTTCTGCACACTCCAACTAGGGTCCTGCACCCTTTCTATGACGCCCTGCACATTCCCACTTGGGTCCTGCACAGTTTCTATGACGTCCCGCACACTCCCACTGGGGTCCTGCACACTTTCTATGATGTCCTGCACACTCCCACTGGGGTGCTGCACACTATCCATGACGTCCTGCACACTCCCCACTGGGGTCCTGCACACTTTCTATGACGTCCTGCACAATACCACTGGGGTCCTGCACACTATCTATGACGTCCTGCACACTCCACTGGGGTCCTGCACACTTTCTATGACGTCCTGCACACTCCCACTGGGGTCCTGCACACTTTCTATGACGTCCTGCACACTCCCACTGGGGTCCTGCACACTTTCTATGACGTCCTGCACACTCCCACTGGGGTCCTGCACACTTTCTATGACGTCCTGCACACTCCCACTGGGGTCCTGCACACTTTCTATGACGTCCTGCACACTCCCACTGGGGTCCTACGTCACTTTCAGTGACGTCCTGCACACCCCACTGGGGTCCTGCACACTTTCCTATGACGTCCTGCACACTCCCACTGGGGTCCTGCACACTTTCTATGACGTCCTGCACACTCCCACTGGGGTCCTGCACACTTTCTATGACGTCCTGCACACTCCCACTGGGGTCCTGCACACTTTCTATGACGTCCTGCACACTCCCACTGGGGTCCTGCACACTTTCTATGACGTCCTGCACACTCCCACTGGGGTCCTGCACACTTTCTATGACGTCCTGCACACTCCCACTGGGGTCCTGCACACTTTCTATGACGTCCTGCACACTCCCACTGGGGTCCTACGTCCACTTTCTATGACGTCCTGCACACTCCCACTGGGGTCCTGCACACTTTCTATGACGTCCTGCACACTCCCACTGGGGTCCTGCACACTTTCTATGACGTCCTGCACACTCCCACTGGGGTCCTGCACACTTTCTATGACGTCCTGCACACTCCCACTGGGGTCCTGCACACTTTCTATGACGTCCTGCACACTCCCACTGGGGTCCTGCACACTTTCTATGACGTCCTGCACACTCCCACTGGGGTCCTGCACACTTTCTATGACGTCCTGCACACTCCCACTGGGGTCCTGCACTTTCTATGACGTCCTGCACACTCCCACGGGGGTCCTGCACACTTTCTATGACGTCCTGCACACCTACACTGGGGTCCTACGTCTTTTCAGTGAGGTCGTGCACACTCCCAGGGGGTCCTGCACACTTTCTATGACGTCCTGCTCACTCCCACTGGGGCCCTGCACACTTTCTATGACGTCCTGCCCACTCCCACTGGGGTCCTGCACACTTTCTGTGACGTCCTGCACACTCCCACTGGGGTCCTGCACATTTTCAATGACGTCGTGCACACCCCCACTGGAGTCCTGCACACTTTATATGACGTCCTGCGCACTCACACTGGGGCCCTGCGCACTTTCTATGACGTCCTGCACACTCCCTCTGGGGTCCTGCACACTCTCTATGAAGTCCTGCGCACTCCCACTGGGACCCTGCACACTTTCTATGACGTCGTGCACACTCCCACGGGGGTCCTGCACACTTTCTATGACGTCCTGCACACTCCCACTGAGGTCGTACGTCCTTTCAGTTACGTCGTGCACACTCCCACGGGGGTCCTGCACACTTTCTATGACGTCCTGCGCACTGCCACTGGGGCCTGCACACTTTCTATGACGTCCTGCACACCCCCACTGGGGTCCTACGTCCTTTCAGTGAGGTCGTGCACACTCCCACGGAGGTCCTGCACACTCTCTATGAAGTCCTGCGCACTCCCACTGGGGCCTGCACACTTTCTATGACGTCCTGCACACTCCCACTGGGGCCCTGCACACTTTCTATAACGTCCTCCACACTCCCACTGGGGTCCTGCTCACTTTCCATGACGTCCTTCACACTCCCACTGGGGTCCGCACACTTTCTATGACATCCTGCACACTTCCAATGGGGTCCTGCACACTTTCTATGACGTGCTGCACACTCCCACTGGGGTCCTGCACACTTTGTATGACGTCCTGCGCAATCCACTGGGGTCCTGCACACTTTCTATGACGTCGTGCACCCCCCCACTGGAGTCCTGCACACTTTATATGACGTCCTGCGCACTCACACTGGGGCCTGCACACTTTCTATGACGTTTTGCACACTCCCAGTGGGGTCCTGCTCCCTTTCTGTGACGTCCTGCACACTCCCACTGGGGTCCTGCACCTATGACATCCTGCTCACACCCACTGAGGTCCTGCACACTTTCTATGACGTCCTGCACACTCCAACTGGGGTCCCGCACACTTTCTATGACGTCCTGCACACCCCCACTGGGGTCCTGCACATTTTCTATGACGTCCTGCACACCCCCACTCGGGCTCCGCCCATTTCCTATGACGTCCTGCACACTCGTACTGGGGTCCTACGTCCTTTCAGTGACGTCGTGCACACCCCCACTGGGGTCCTGCACACTTTCTATGACGTCCTGCGCACTCCCACTGGGGCCCTGCACACTTTCTATGACGTCCTGCACACCCCCACTCGGGCTCCGCCCATTTCCTATGACGTCCTGCACACTCGTACTGGGGTCCTACGTCCTTTCAGTGACGTCGTGCACACTCCCACGGGGGTCCTGCACACTTTCTATGACGTCCTGCGCACTTCCACTGGGGCCCTGCACACTTTCTATTACGTGGTGCAGACTCCCACTGGGGTCCTGCACACTTTCTATGACGTCCTGCGCACTGCCACTGGGGCTCCGCCCATTTCCTATGACGTCCTGCACCTATGACGTCCTGCTCACACCCACTGAGGTCCTGCACACTTTCTATGACGCCCTGCACACTCCAACTGGGGTCCCGCACACTTTCTATGACGTCCTGCACACTCCCACTGAGGTCGTACGTCCTTTCAGTTACGTCGTGCACACTCCCACGGGGGTCCTGCACACTTTCTATGACGTCCTGCGCACTGCCACTGGGGCCCTGCACACTTTCTATGACGTCCTGCACACCCCCACTGGGGCTCCGCCCATTTCCTATGACGTCCTGCACACTCGTACTGGGGTCCTACGTCCTTTCAGTGACGTCGTGCACACTCCCACGGGGGTCCTGCACACTTTCTATGACGTCCTGCGCACTCCCACTGGGGCCCTGCACACTTTCTATGACGTCCTGCACACTCCAACTGGGGTCCCGCACACTTTCTATGACGTCCTGCACACTCCAACTGGGGTCCCGCACACTTTCTATGACGTCCTGCACACCCCCACTGGGGTCCTGCACATTTTCTATGACGTCGTGCACACTCCCACGGGGGTCCTGCACACTTTATATGACGTCCTGCGCACTCCCACTGGGGCCCTGCACACTTTCTATGACGTCCTGCTCACTCCAACTGGGGTCCCGCACACTTTCTATGACGTCCTGCACCTATGACGTCCTGCTCACTCCCACTGGGGTCCTGCACACTTTCTATGACGTCCTGCACACTCCCACTGGGGTCCTACATCCTTTCAATGACGTCGTGCACACTCCCACTGGGGTCCTGCACACTTTCTATGACGTCCTGCACACTCCCACTGGGGTCCTCCGTCCTTTCAGTGAGGTCGTGCACACTCCCATGAGGGTCCTGCACACTTTCTATGACGTTCTGCGCACTCCCACGGAGGTCCTGCACACTCTCTATGAAGTCCTGCGCACTCACACTGGGGCCTGCACACTTTCTATGACGTCCTGCACACTCCCACTGGGGTCCTACATCCTTTCAATGACGTCGTGCACACTCCCACTGGGGTCCTGCACACTTTCTATGACGTCCTGCACACTCCCACTGGGGTCCTTCACACTTTCTATGACGTCTTGCTCACTCCCACTGGGGTCCTGCACACTTTCTATGACGTCCTGCACACACCACTGGGGTCCTGCACACATACCATGACTTCCTGCACTCTCCCGCTGGGGTCCTGCACACTTTCTATGGCGTCTTTCACACTCCCACTGGGGTCCTTCACACTTTCTATGACGTCTTGCTCACTCCCACTGGGGTCCTGCACACTTTCTTTGACTTCCTGCACACTCCCACAGGGATCCTGCCCACTTCCTATGACGTCCTGCACACTCCCACTGGGGTCCTGCACACTTTCTATGACGTCCTGCACACTCCAACTGGGGTTCCGCACACTTTCTACGACGTCCTGCACCCCCCCACTGGTGTCCTGCACACTTTCTATGACGTCGTGCACACTCCCACGGGGGTCCTGCACACTTTCTATGACGTCCTGCGCACTCCCACTGGGGCCCTGCACACTTTCTATGACGTCCTGCACACTCCAACTGGGGTCCCGCACACTTTCTATGACGTCCTGCACACCCCCACTGTGGCCCTGCACACTTTCTATGACGTCCTGCACCTTTCCGCTGGGGTCCTGCACACTTTATATGACGTCCTGCGCACTCCCACTGGGGCCCTGCACACTTTCTATGACGTCCTGCACACTCCCACTGGGGTCCTGCACACTTTCTATGACGTCCTGCACACTCCCACTGGGGTCCTACGTCCTTTCAGTGAGGTCGTGCACACTCCCAGGGGGGTCCTGCACACTTTCTATGACGTCCTGCACACCCCCACTGGGGCTCCGCCCATTTCCTATGACGTCCTGCACACTCGTACTGGGGTCCTACGTCCTTTCAGTGACGTCGTGCACACTCCCACGGGGGTCCTGCACACTTTATATGACGTCCTGCGCACTCCCACTGGGGCCCTGCACACTTTCTATTACGTGGTGCAGACTCCCACTGGGGTCCTGCACACTTTCTATGACGTCCTGCACACTCCCACTGGGGTCCTACATCCTTTCAATGACGTCGTGCACACTCCCACTGGGGTCCTGCACACTTTCTATGACGTCCTGCACACTCCCACTGGGGTCCTCCGTCCTTTCAGTGAGGTCGTGCACACTCCATGAGGGTCCTGCACACTTTCTATGACGTCCTGCACACCCCCACTCGGGCTCCGCCCATTTCCTATGACGTCCTGCACACTCGTACTGGGTTCCTACGTCCTTTCTATGACGTCCTGCGCACTGCCACTGGCGCCTTGCACACTTTCTATGACGTCCTGCACACTCCCACTGGGGTCCTGCACACTTTCTGTGACGTCCTGCACACTCCCACCATGGTCTTGCGCACTTTCTATGACGTCCTGCACGCTCCCACTGGGTCCTGCACACTTTCTATGACGTCCTGCACACTCCCACTGGGGTCCTGCACACTTCCGATGACATCCTGCACACTCCCACAGGGGTCCTGCACACTTTCTATGACGTCCTGCACACTCCCACTGGGTCCTGCGCGCTTTCTATGACGTCCTGCACACTTCCACTGGGTCTTGCACTTCTTCTGTGACGTCCTGCACACTCCCACTGGGTCCTGCACACTTTCTATGACGTCCTGCACACTCCCACTGGGGTCCTGCACACTTCCGATGACATCCGGCACACTCCCACAGGGGTCATGCCCACTCCCACTGGGGTTCTGCACACTCCCATTGGGGTCCTGCACACTTTCCATGACGTCATGCACATTCCCACCATGGTCCTGCACACTTTCTATGACGTACTGCACACTTCCACTAGGGTCCTGCACACTTTCTATGACGTACTGAACACTCCATTTGGGGTTCTGCACGCTTTCTATGACGTCCTGCACACTCCCAGGGGGGCCCACACATTTCCTATGACGTCCCGCACACTCCCACTGGGGTCCTGCACACTTTCTATGACGTCCTGCACACTCCCACTGGGGTCCTGCACACTTTCTATGACGTCCTGCACACTCCCACTGGGTCCTGCCCATTTCCTATGACGTCCTGCACACTCGTACTGGGGTCCGCATACTTTCTATGACGTCCTGCACACTCCCACTGGGGTCCTGCACATTTTCTATGACGTCCTGCACACTCTCCCTGGGGTCCTGCAGAGTTTCTGTGACGTCCTGCTCACTCCCACTGGGGTCCTGCACACTTCCTATGACGTCCTGCACACTCCCACTGGGGTCCTGCACACTTTCTATGACGTCCTGCACACTCCCACTGGGATCCTGCACATTTTCTATGACGACCTGCACACTCCCGCTGTGGTCCTGCACACTTTCTATAACGTCCTGCAAAGTACCACTGAGGTCCTGCTCGTTTTCTATGACGTCCTGCACACTCCCACTGGAGCCTGCACACTTTCTATGACGTCCTGCACACTCCTACTGGGGTCCTGCGCACTTTTTATTACGTCCTGCAAACTCCCACTGGGATCCTGCACACTTTCTGTGACGTCCTGCACACTCCCACTGGTGTCCTACACACTTTCTTTGACGTCCTGCTTACTCCCACTGGGGCCCGCACACTTTCTATGACGTCCTGCGCACACTCCCACTGGGGTCCTGCACACTTTCTATGACGTCCTGCACACTCCCACTGGGGTCCTGCACACTTTCTATGACGTCCTGCACACTCCCACTGGGGTCCTGCACACTTTATGACGTCCTGCACACCCCCACTGGGGTCCTGCCCACTTTTTATTACGTCCTGCAAACTCCCACTGGGATCCTGCACACTTTCTGTGACGTCCTGCACACTCCCACTGTGGTCCTGCACACTTTCTATGACGTCCTGCACACTACAACTGGGGTCCTGCACACTTTCTATGACGTCCTGCACACTCCCACTGGGGTCCTGCACATTTTCTATGACGTCCTGCTCACTCCCACTGGGGTCCTGCACACTTTCTATGACGTCCTGCTCACACCCACTGAGGTCCTGCACACTTTCTATGACGCCCTGCACACTCCAACTGGGGTCCCGCACACTTTCTATGACGTCCTGCACACATCCACTCGGGCTCCGCCCATTTCCTATGACGTCCTGCACTTTCGTACTGGGGTCCTAGGTCCTTTCAGTTACGTCGTGCACACTCCCACGGGGGTCCTGCACACTTTCTATGACGTCCTGCGCACTGCCACTGGGGCCCTGCACACTTTCTATGACGTCCTGCACACCCCCACTGGGGCTCCGCCCATTTCCTATGACGTCCTGCACACTCCCACTGGGGTGCTGCACACTTTCTATGACGTCCTGCACACTACCACTGGGATCCTGCACACTTTCTATGACGTTCTGCACACTCCAACTGGGGTCCTGCACACTTTCTATGACGTCCTGCTCACTCCCACTGGGGTCTTGCACACTTTCTATGACGTCCTGCTCACCCCCACTCGGGCTCCGCCCATTTCCTATGACGTCCTGCTCACTCCCACTGGGGTCCTGCACACTTCCTATGACGTCCTGCCCACTCCCACTGGGGTCCTGCACAGTTTCTATGACGTCCTGCGCACTCCCACTGGGGTCCTGCACACTTTCTATGACGTCCTGCACACTCCCACTGAGGTCTTGCACACTTTCTATGACGTCCTGCACACTTCCACTGGGGTCCTGCACACTTCCTATGACGTTCTGCACACTACGTTGGTGTCCCGCACACTTTTTATGACGTCCTGCAAACTCCCGCTGGGCTCCTGCACACTTTCTATGACGTCCTGCACACTCCCACTGGGGTCCTGCACACTTTCTATGACGTCCAGCCCACTCCCACTGGGGTCCTGCACACTTTCTATAACGCACTGCACACTCCCACTGGGGTCCTGCACACTTCCTATGACGTCCTGCACACTTCCGCTGGGGTCGTGCACACTTTCTATGACGTCCTGCACACTCCCACTGGGGTCCTGCACACTTTCTATGACTTCCTGCACGCTCCCACTGGGTCCTGCACACTTTCTATGACGTCCTGCGCACTCCCACTGGGGTCCTGCACACTTCCTATGACGTCCTGCACACTCCCACTGGGTCCTGCACACTTTCTGTGACGTCCTACACACTCCCACTGGGGTCCCGCACACTTTCTATGACGTCCTGCGCACTTCCACTGGGGTCCTGCACACTTTCTATGACGTCCTGCACACTACCGCTGGGTCCTGCACACTTTCTATGACGTCCTGCACACTCCCACTGAGGTCCTGCACACTCTCTATGACGTCTTGCGCACTCCCACTGGGTCCTGCAAACTTTCTATGACGTCCTGCACACTCCCACTGGGTCCTGCACACTCTCTATGACGTCCTGCACACTCCCACTGGTGTCCTTCACACCTTCTATACGTCCTGCACACTTCCGCTGGGGTCCTGAACAGTTTCTATGACGTCCTGCACACTTCCGCTGGGGTCCTGCACACTTTCTGTGACGTCCTGCACACTCCCACTGGGGTCCCGCACACTTTCTATGACGTCCTGCGCACTTCCACTGGGGTCCTGCACACTTTCTATGACGTCCTGCACACTTCCGCTGGGTCCTGAACAGTTTCTATGACGTCCTGCACACTTCCGCTGGGGTCCTGCACACTTTCTATGACGTCCTGCACACCCCCACTGGGGTCCTGCACACTTTCTATGACGTCCTGCACACTCACACTAGGGTCCTGCACACTTTCTATGACGTCCTGCACACTTCCACAGGGGTCCTGCACACTTTCTATGACGTCCTGCACACTCCCGCTGGGGTCCTGCACACTTTCTATGACGTCCTGTACACTTCCACTGGGGTCCTGCACACTTTCTATAACGTCCTGCGCACTTCCACTAGGGTCCTGCACACTTTTTATGACGTCCTGCACACTTCCAATGGGGTCCTGCACACTTCCTATGACGTCCTGCACACTCCCACTGGGGTCCTGCACACTTTCTATGACGTCCTGCACACTCCCACTGGGGTCCTGCACACTTCCTATGACGTCCTGCACACTCCCACTGGGTCCTGCACACCTTCTATGACGTCCTGCTCACTCCCACTGGGGTCCTGCGCACTTTCTATGACGTCCTGCGCACTCCCACTGGGGTCCTGCACACTTTCTCTAACGTCCTGCACACTCCCACTGGAGTCCTGGACACTTTATATGACGTCCTGCACACTCCCATTGGGGTCCTGCACACTTTATATGACGTCCTGCCCACTCCACTGGGTCCTGCACATTTTCTATGACGTCCTGCACACTCGTACTGGGGTCCCGCATACTTTCTATGACGTCCTGCACACTCCCGCTGGGGTCTTGCACACTTTCTATGACGTCCTGCGCACTCCCACTCGGGTCCTGCACAATTTATACGACGTCCTGCACACTCCCGTTGGGGTCTTGCACACTTCCTATGACGTCCTGCGCACTCCCACTCGGGCCCTGCAGACTTTCTATGACGATCTGCACACTCCCACTGGTGTCCTGCACACTTCATACGACGTCCTGCACACTCCCACTGGGTCCCGCACGTCTTTCTATGACGTCCTGCACACTCCCACGGGGGTCCTGCACACTTTCTATGACGTCCTGCGCACTCCCACTGGGGTCCTGCACACTTTCTATGACGTCCTGCACACACCCACTGGGGTCCCGCACACTTCCTATGACGTCCTGCACACTCCCACTGGGGTCCTGCACACTTCAGTGACGTCCTGCGCACTTCCACTGGGGTCCTGCACACTTTCTATGACGTCCTGCGCACTCCCACTGGGTCCTGCACACTTTCTATGACGTCCTGCACACTCCACTGGGGTCCTGCACACTTTCATGACGTCCTGCACACTCCCACTGGGTCCTGCACACTTTCTATGACGTCCTGCGCACACTCCCACTGGGCTCCTGCAAGCTTTCTATGACGTCCTGCACACTCCCACTGGGGTCCTGCACACTTCCTATGACGTCCTGCGCACTTCCACTGGGGTCCTGCACACTTCCTATGACGTCCCGCACACTCGCACTGGGTCCTGCACACTTTCTATGACGTCCTGCACACTCCCACTGGGGTCCTGCACACTTCCTATGACGTCCTGCGCACTATCACTGGGTCCTGCTCACTTCCTTTGACGTCCTGCACACTCCAACTGGGATCCTGCAAGCTTTGTATGACGTCCTGCACACACCCACCGGGGTTCTGCACACTTCATTAGACGTCCTGCGCACTTCCACTGGGGTCCTGCACACTTCCTATGACGTCCCGCGCACTCTCACTGGGTCCTGCACACTTACTATGACGTCCTGCACACTCCCACTGGGCTCCTGCACACTTCCTTTGACGTCCTGCGCACTCTCACTGGGTCCTGCACACTTACTATGACGTCCTGCACACTCCCACTGGGCTCCTGCACATTTTTCTGACGCCCTGCACGCTTCCTATGACGTCCTGCACACTCCCACTGGGGTCCTGCACACTTTCTATGACGTCCTGCACACACCCACTGGGGTCCGCACACTTCCTATGACGTCCTGCACACTCGTACTGGGGTCCTGCATGCTTCCTATGACGTCCTGCACACTCCAACTGGGATCCTGCACACTTTCTATGACGTCCTGCGCACTCCCACTGGGATCCTGCAAGCTTTCTATGACGTCCTGCACACACCCACTGGGGTCCTGCACACTTCGTATGACGTCCTGCGCACTCCCACTGGGTCCTGCACGTTTACTATGACGTCCTGCACACTCGTTCTGGGGTCCTACATACTTTCTATGACGTCCTGCACACTCCCACTGGGATCCTGCACACTTTCTATGACGTCCTGCGCACTCCCACTGTGATCCTGCAAGCTTTGTATAACGTCCTGCACACACAAACTGGGGTCCTGCACGCTTCCTTTGACGTCCTGCACACTTCCTTTGACGTCCTGCGCACTCTCACTGGGTCCTGCACACTTACTATGACGTCCTGCACACTCCTTCTGGGGTCCTGCATACTTCGTATGAAGTCCTGCGCACTCCAACTGGGATCCGGCACACTTCCAATGACGTCCTGCGCACTCCAACTGTGATCCTGCAAGCTTTGTATAACGTCCTGCACACACCCACTGGGGTCCTGCACACTTCCTTTGACGTCCTGCGCACTCTCGCTGGAGTCCTGCTCACTTCCTTTGACGTCCTGCGCACTTCCACTGGGGTCCTGCACACTTCATATGACGTCCTGCGCACTCCCACTGGGTCCCGCACTCTTACTATGACGTCCTGCACACTCAACTTCCACGGGGTCCTGCCCACTTCCTATGACGTCCTGCGCACTCCCACTGGGGACTGCACACTTTCTATGACGTCCTGCACACACCCACTGGGGTCCCGCACACTTCCTATGACGTCCTGCGCACTCCTACTGGGGTCCTGCATACTTCATTAGACGTCCTGCGCACTTCCACTGGGGTCCTGCACACTTCCTTTGACGTCCTGCGCACTCTCACTGGCTCCTGCACACTTACTATGACGTCCTGCGCACTTCCACCGGGGTTCTGCACACTTCATTAGACGTCCTGCGCACTCTCACTGGGTCCTGCACACTTACTATGACGTCCTGCACACCCCCACTAGGCTCCTGCAAGCTTTGTATAACGTCCTGCACACACCCACTGGGGTCCTGCACACTTTCTTTGACGTCCTGCGCACCTCCCACTGGGGCTCCGCCCATTTCCTATGACGTCCTGCACCTATGACGTCCTGCGCACTCTCACTGGGTCCTGCACACTTACTATGACGTCCTGCACACTCCTTCTGGGGTCCTGCATACTTCGTATAAAGTCCTGCGCACTCCAACTGGGATCCGGCACACTTCCAATGACGTCCTGCACACTCCAACTGTGATCCTGCAAGCTTTGTATAACGTCCTGCACACACCCACTGGGGTCCTGCACACTTCCTTTGACGTCCTGCGCAGTTTCACTGGGGTCCTGCACACTTCCTATGACGTCCAGCGCACTCCCACTGGGTCCCGCACACTTACTATGACGTCCTGCGCACTCAACTTCCACGGGGGTCCTGCCCACTTCCTATGACGTCCTGCGCACTCTCACTGGGTCCTGCACACTTACTATGACGTCCTGCACACTCCCACTGGGCTCCTGCACATTTTTCTGATACCCTGCACGCTTCCTATGACGTCCTGCGCACTCCCACTGGGGACTGCACACTTTTTTGTAACGTCCTGCACACACCCACTGGGGTCCCGCACACTTCCTTTGACGTCCTGCGCACTCCTACTGGGGTCCTGCATACTTCCTATGAAGTCCTGCGCACTCCAACTGGGATCCGGCACACTTCCAATGACGTCCTGCGCACTCCAACTGTGATCCTGCAAGCTTTGTATAACGTCCTGCACACACCCACTGGGGTCCTGCACACTTCCTTTGACGTCCTGCGCACTCTCACTGGGTCCTGCACGTTTACTATGACGTCCTGCACACTCGTTCTGGGGTCCCGCATACTTCCTATGAAGTCCTGCCCACTCCAACTGGGATCCGGCACACTTCCAATGACGTCCTGCGCACTCCAACTGTGATCCTGCAAGCTTTGTATAACGTCCTGCACACACCCACTGGGGTCCTGCACACTTCCTTTGACGTCCTGCGCACTTTCACTGGGGTCCTGCACACTTCCTTTGACGTCCTGCGCACTTCCACCGGGGTTCTGCACACTTCATAAGACGTCCTGCGCACTCCCACTGGGTCCCGCACTCTTACTATGACGTCCTGCGCACTCAACTTCCACGGGGGTCCTGCCCACTTCCTATGACGTCCTGCGCACTCCCACTGGGGACTGCACACTTTTTTGTAACGTCCTGCACACACCCACTGGGGTCCCGCACACTTCCTTTGACGTCCTGCGCACTCCTACTGGGGTCCTGCATACTTCATTAGACGTCCTGCGCACTTCCACTGGGGTCCTGCACACTTCCTATGACGTCCCGCGCACTCCCACTGGGTCCCGCACACTTACTATGACGTCCTGCGCACTCAACTTCCACGGGGGTCCTGCCCACTTCCTATGACGTCCTGCGCACTCTCACTGGGTCCTGCACACTTACTATGACGTCCTGCACACTCCCACTGGGCTCCTGCAAGCTTTGTATAACGTCCTGCACACACCCACTGGGGTCCTGCACACTTCCTTTGACGACCTGCGCACTTCCACCGGGGTTCTGCACACTTCATTAGACGTCCCGCGCACTCTCACTGGGTCCTGCACACTTACTATGACGTCCTGCACACTCCCACTGGGCTCCTGCACACTTCCTTTGACGTCCTGCGCACTCTCACTGGGTCCTGCACACTTCCAATGACGTCCTGCGCACTCCAACTGTGATCCTGCAAGCTTTGTATAACGTCCTGCACACACCCACTGGGGTCCTGCACACTTCCTTTGACGTCCTGCGCACTTTCACTGGGGTCCTGCACACTTCATTAGACGTCCTGCGCACTCCCACTGGGTCCCGCACTCTTACTATGACGTCCTGCGCACTCAACTTCCACGGGGGTCCTGCCCACTTCCTATGACGTCCTGCGCACTCTCACTGGGTCCTGCACACTTACTATGACGTCCTGCACACTCCCACTGGGCTCCTGCACATTTTTCTGACGCCCTGCACGCTTCCTATGACGTCCTGTTCACTCCCACTGGGGACTGCACACTTTTTTGTAACGTCCTGCACACACCCAATGGGGTCCCGCACGCTTCCTTTGACGTCCTGCGCACTCCTACTGGGGTCCTGCATACTTCCAATGAAGTCCTGCGCACTCCAACTGGGATCCGGCACACTTCCAATGACGTCCTGCGCACTCCAACTGTGATCCTGGAAGCTTTGTATAACGTCCTCCACACACCCACTGGGGTCCTGCACACTTCCTTTGACGTCCTGCGCACTTTCACTGGGGTCCTGCACACTTCCTTTGACGTCCTGCGCACTTCCACCGGGGTTCTGCACACTTCATTAGACGTCCTGCGCACTTCCACTGGGGTCCTGCACACTTCCTATGACGTCCCGCGCACTCCCACTGGGTCCTGCACACTTACTATGACGTCCTGCGCACTCAACTTCCACGGGGGTCCTGCCCACTTCCTATGACGTCCTGCGCACTCTCACTGGGTCCTGCACACTTTGTATAACGTCCTGCACACACCCACTGCTGTATTGCTCATCTTCAACGACGTCCTGCGCACTATAACTGCGATCCTCCACATTCCCCCTGAAGCCCTGTATTTTTTCCATGACTTCCTGCACACTCATCAAACCCGAGATTCTTTACGGCGTTCCATAAAGAACTACTGAAGATCTGTCGCTTTGATTAGAGCAATGCCCTTCTTGCGCGAGATGACTTATAGAGGTTTTCATGACCCACGGCTAAAAGTGCTCCCCACGGACAAATTCTACTGGCTCGAGGAGCGCAAGAGGAGACTCAGGCTGATTTTTTGGTAATGGATGAATGTCCCACCCACCCGTATGTTGGTATTTCATCCCTGTTCTGATCGGCCATTCCGAAGATCCGCGGGACATACACACATGCACACACACATACACACATCGGGACATAACTGCTTTAAGTATAAGGATTTGATGGGCAAAATAATAAACATTAACCTTACCGTGTTTGCCTGCCCTGGAATATTAGGAATCCGCTCGCGATTCTGAAGCTTCTGGAACGCTTCCTGCAGTTCTTTTATGGCAAGAAATCTGCAACGGCTTGGATGAAGACGCTCGATAGCCTATTTCAATCCAGACACGTCACTCCTCGATAAAAGCTGTTCTACTGTAATTTTGTTGCCCATTGAATATGAGACTTCTACAAAGGTACAAAAAACCGGTTTCGCCCAGAATTCCAACTCGTTGCCTCATTTCCCCATCAACAGAATTCACTCCCACTGCGCCAAAATACCATGTTGGCATAGAGGGGTGAACTCACACTTTAAGGCGATTCCTGGTCTAAGTTTGAGATCGGTTCATCGCAGGGTGCTCTAGGGATTCATTAATTACACGTTGCCTGTGGATCTAACGCCTAAAACCCTAATAACTCAATTAAAGGCAGCATACACGCTCGTAAACGTAATTGACATAATTACGGAATTAGGATGGTATGGCACCAAACACAACGCCCACGCGTTTTGAAGCCTCAGAAACGACCCAAAATGACGCTACACTAGTGAGAAGTTGGCCCCGCCCCTGTATCTGCCGGCCCCTTGTATTTGCGTTCTCCTCCGAAACAGGGGTGCTGTACCATTTCCACCGTCGTCGATGTGTGTGGTTTACCTATTGTCCTATTCTACCATCCACAAACGTCGGCGACGGTGGAAATGGTCCACCACCTCTGTTTTGGAGGAGGACGCAAAGACAGGGGGCGGGCAGATGCAGGGGCGGTGACAACTTTTCACTCGTGTAGCGTCATTGTGGGTTGTTTTTGGCGCTTCAAAATGCGGGGGCGTTGTTTTCTGTGCAATACGATTCCATTTCCGTAGTTATCTCAACCACGTTTACGAGCGTGCATGCTGCCTTTAAGAGAAAACCCCAATAACTCTGTTCAGGAGCTAGAATTGTGAAGTTCGAATTTATCGTCAAAAACTGATCCTGTGGATTGATTTCTTTTTCGGAATGGCCATTTCCTCCAAATGACACTCCCTTGTAGGTGATCCGCAGCCCTATCACTAGCGAAACCCTCCCCTATACCCCGACAGTTTCAAACAGGTTCTTACCTTTCCTCTTCCTCTTTGTCAAGGCGAGCATTCAGCTGCTGTCTAATATTGTCAGTCTTCGAAGACAGTTCATTCAGCTGAAATAGAGAACAAACACAGAATTTTCAGTGATGTAACATTCCTGGCATCCCTACTGGTTTTATTATACTGTGTGGCTGTAGAGTTCCCGCTTTTTTCAGAAAACGTATTAAGGCACTACTACACCTTTGAAACTAATGAATCAACTCGTTGTAAGAACCAAAATCCTCGATAGAACTAGAAAAAATATTTTTTTAACACTTAAAGGCACAGTCCAATCTCGGAATCGTTTTTCTGTTTTTTCAGCCTATCTTGAAAACGGTCTCAAGCTAATGCCAATTATGTATTTGGAATCGCACAAGACCCCCTGGGGCCGGATGCATCAACGCGAATCTCGGGGTTTGGGCAGGCGCGGGGCACGCAGGGCAGCGAAATCGGTATGCTAAGCCGCCGGGGCAAGGGCAAGGGCAGTGCCCCCACCTGCCCCAGCTCGGGAGCTGGGGCAGCGGCTGCCCCGGCTGGGGCAAGAGTGATGAAGCGTTGCAGAAATGTGATACGATGATGTAGTAACCAACATTTTAAAGACTTGCTGTCTTTTTCCTTGACATAATATTTTATTTAGCTCCTCGTAAACATTTTTTGCCTAAAATTTTGACATCTAGAAGGAAATTATTCCATTCTCGATTGATTTTCTTCACTACTCCTCCCTTTTAGCATTAACTCGGGTTTTTTTTTTCAGGATACTGATTCCATCTTTATTCCGCGTTCCTTGAACTTTGGTTTGATGAACCACGTTTTCACAGCACTGCAAAACCTCTACAAGAGTGAAGTTTCACAAAATTTCTTTTGAAAATCAGTCCAAATTTTTTGAACAATTTGATCTCGATACATGTATACTCTGTTTATCTTGAATTGCACAAAACACGGTCAGCCAATAGTCCTCTAATTGGCCCGCTAGCACCGTAGTTTACGTCCACGACGCGTTCTCGGCAGACCCGGGTGTGCACCCGGTGTGCAGAGCAATCGATTCGTCAATGCCGCCATTCGCCCCCCCACCCTGCCACCCGGGTCTGCCGAGAACGCGTCGTGGACGTACACTACGGTACTAGCGAGCCAATTAGAGGACTATTGGCGGACCGTGTTTTGTGCAATTCAAGATAAACAGAGTAAATTTTTTTTCGAGACAAGTACAAAATTTTTAGCTTACCGTCGAACTTATAACATTCTTCATGGTACTCGACTTAAGCTTAGAAATTAGACTACATTTTCTGTTGGAATCTACTAAATTTTCCTAATCAATGCTATTTTGAATATTTGTTGGTCAAAATCCACAAAGTCAAGAGCAAGTTTTGAAAAATTTCCTCGCACGTCGTGGAAAGATTACTTGGCATGATTAAAAAAAAAGAACTGAGCTCAATTACTCTAATAATCGGCCTGCAACGGCTTGTATCCTTCTTCACTTTCCTTTGTTTCGCGCTCTCCTTCTTATATTTTCACAACGGGTGAATATCTTGCAGTCATTTTATTCTCAGTCAAATAAAACAAGCGAGTGCGAAAGGAAAAATTGCCCTGCTGATTTCGGCAAGCGCGCCGTAATCGCGAAATCTGCGCGAATCGATCATGCTAATCGCGGCAGAGTTGCTTGGCGATTCGCCATCGAAACGTGTGCGGCGCCACAAGCTTGTCCGATTGGGGGGGCGGACCGGGATAGGTAGCCGCACCGGGATAGCCTTATTGATTGCTGGCCAGTTTTCGTCGCTTTTTTCGACCCTATCCTCTCCAGCATCTGCCAACTTAGTGTGTCACACCGAGACTTCGAGAACGAAATTATCGTGAGCACTGCCTTTGAACTCCAAGCTTCAACTTCAGATTTCGTGAAAAATAACAGTGCGAAATCGTGAAACTTCATGTAAAGTTGTTCTTGCTGTTTTTTTCAAACTGCGCTAACCCGTTAACAGAGCATAATGACGGATAATCATACCTCATTGTAACTTTGAAGGCAGGATTCGCGATAAAAACGATTTTTGAGCTCTCTTCATTAGAATGAAGATTTGGTCATCACAAAAGTAAAAATAAGTAAAAAAAACGCTCAAAAACAAGGTATAACGGCTAGTTACCGGTGTCCGCAGGACCCTAATTAACGAGAATTTCGTTAATGTTTGTCTATGCGCCGTTTATTTTGCTGTTAAAGTAAACAGTGGTCTCAGAGGTGCTCAGAAATTACTGTGCTTATCTGGGTCAAATTCCGGTCCGCAGTTGCGTCTCGACACGCTTTGCGACCGCACGCTCCCAGGTCGAAAGACCTCCCCGCGCCGCACCCGCCGATCTGCTGACTCTAGGTGGGTTTTGGAAACTGGAAACTAAGAAAAATTGAAAAAATTCGTATAAAAAAACCACATCGAGTCGGCTCTGGCGCTGGAGACCCGACTGGCTCGAGCGCGTGCGGCAGCAAAGCGTGTCGAGACGCAATTGCGGACCGGAATTTGGCCCAGAGAAGCACAGTACTTTAGAAGCAAAATAAAAGTTGGCAGAACAGCCATTTATAGAAATCTCGATGATTTGGGGCGGGCGGACACCAAGCAATAACTTGTTGTTGAGCGTGTTTTATACAACTTTTCTCTTATTTTCACATTTTTGATAGCCATATCTACCTTCTCATGAGGATACCACAACAACCATTTTTATCGCGAACCCTGCCTTATAGTGGAAAAAACGGTGAGCGAAATGGGATTTAGAGCCAGACTACCACTCGTGGTTTTCTAAATAGATCACACGATTTTTTCAAAGGTTGGTACTCACACGAAGTTTGCAGCATTTGCAGTTTTGCACACGCTGTGAAGCCCAATTAGCGAGCGAACTCAAAAGTAAAATGACATTTTAAAGCTGTGAATGAAATTAAGACATATTTATGTTTTATTAACATGCTACATTATGAAAAAAGTGAATCCAGGATGTTCAACCGCACCAAAAACAAAAGGAAGTAAAAAAGCAAAAGGCTCAGAGCGAAAGAGGTAAAAATTCTCAGCTGTTTCGGCTGATGGATCACAGGTTTCAGCCGTAAAATGGCGCGCACCGTACGTCATTGCATACACTCCGCTGGGGTTAGCTGCCCCGACGCCATCAAGAGCATGTGCATACGGGGTAGGGCACAGACCCTCGGGCACCTGCGCTGGGGTAGCCAGACCCTGCCCCTGTCTTTGCCCCGCCGTGTGCGTTGATGTATCCGGCCCCTGGGAACGGAGTTATGGCCACTCAAATATTGGGCTGCTGAAGCATGGTGGACGAGTTGTCCTAGGCTTGTAAGCTTCGTCATTTGCATACGATGCATGCGAGCCAACCTGAGCAAAGAGAGAAGTTGAGAATGAAGGGAAGAACGGGGTGATTTGTAGACAACCATCGCTCATCTAGCCACTGTTGAGCTCGAAGGATTGTAAAAGGGTCGTGCCAAAGTGGCTTCGCGCGGTGGGCGCCACAGGGTGGCTTCCTCCTATAACTCGCTTATTTAGAGGATTTGAGATCTCGCACTTAGCAGGTGTTATATGGGGTGGGTCTACTTCACACTCATACGGGAGTCCCAAATTTCGTTCTCGAGCTTGGACTGTGCCTTTGAAGGCAAGGTTCGGTCAAATTTTGGCACTACCGAAATTCGGGTTGGACAGATTGGGCTGGCCTAGCTGGACATCGTCTGAACGTTCCGCAAACTCTGAACCCCTACTTCTGGAAAGAACAGCCTTTAAATCAGGCAATACGGTATTCACATAATGATAATCATTACCAGAATGACCGATATTTACATTGCAGTTTCGAAGAACGCGTGGACAATGGCTAAAACATGCACGACGGACACCCTTTTCTAACTTTTCTGAGATAGCGGTCGACGGAAGTCCCAGGGATAACTTGAAAAAGAACGGTTTTACGCAGTTTTCGCATGTTCCTTCGAACTACCTGTAGCATGCGCACCGATTCAGAGGAAAATCTCAAAATCGAAATTCTGCTCGAAACTTGGCTTTAAAGGCAGCATACAAAACGTGGTTGAGATAACTACGTAAACGTGGTTGAGATAACTACCGAACTACAATGCTACGGCTCAGAACATAAACACTACGCATTTCGAAACGTCAAAAACGACCCACAATGGCGCTACACGGGTGAGAAGCCCCCTCTATCTGCCCGCCCCCTGTATTTGCGCCCTACTCCAAAACAGGTATTCTGGGCCATTCTCACCATCAGAGACGCTTGCGGGTGGTACAGGAAGTGTAATAAGTAAACCACATACATCGACGAGGGTGAGAATGTCCCAGAATACCTGTTTTGGAGTAGGACGCAAATACAGGGGGCGGGCAGATACAGGGGCGGGGCTAACTTATCACCCGTGTAGCGTCATTGTGGGTTGTTTTTGACGCTTCAAAATGCGTAGGGGTTGTGTGCTGAGCAGTACCATTGTAGTTCTTATCTCAACCACTTTTACGAGCGTGTATGCTGCCTTTCAGAGACTGCGCGCTCTATAGATAATCGTCGCAGTGGATATAATTGTATGACTGGGATGGAAAAAACAAACGAACAAAAACAAAGGTAACTATATAGTCACTGACGTTATCGTAACGAAATGCCGGTCCGCAGTTGCAGACAATGGCTGCTGAGCACCATACACGATGGTAATCGCGCAAAGTTACCTGTGGTCCCAGTACGATTTTAACTGCATAATGTTTCGCACCAGGGGTTGTCACGGACAAGAATTTCTTCCCCATAAGGATAGTAAATCAACCAACAACCAGGAAAATTTAAAACACCAAACAATTCAGATTCCTTCTATCCTGCAAGCGCGAAAGGATCTTTCCTAGCTCCGTTGAACATAGATTTGCAAGATTTCCTTACCAAAATAACGTCCATAGAAGAAGATAGAAGTCCACCTGGGGGGTGCAGGCCTGAACATCGCTCTCATCGATGCCAGTCTTGCGGATCGAAAGCGTCAGAAGAGCTTTTGCATATGTGGCATTCTATTCAACAAACGTAGGCTACGAGGGGAGCTTTCATTAGATCTATGGCGACGAATATCCTCGCTCATTCAGCGGATCTGTTGTCAGTTACGTGTGAGGCAGAACACATGTTTTGGGAGAAAACTGGATTCGATCAGATCACTCGGCGAACCAGTACAACAGTCCTCCTTCATTCAAAGAAATTCTGTTCCTCCAAGTCGCCACATGGTTACAGCGACAGACGGAGTGGATAGCGACGTGCAGTCTGTTCTTAACCTCTGTCCCTCTTTTGCAATAACACCGAGGGTAGACAGCTCTATCGTACATAGAGCACTTTGCGGAGTGCATCAGCTAGCACACAAACTACGCTGAAAAAAACATCGCGGCTCAGCTAGCACACAAACTACGCTGAAAAGAACATCGCGGCTCAACAGTGCTTGACCGTACGTCATCAATGCCATTCAAAACCAACACAATCCAACTACCACCACCATGCCGTGCAATAGAAGTGACAATAACAGCCCTCGAGCAAACAATCTACCGTATCTACCTCATCGCTTCGCGTGAACCTTATCATTCCAATCTAATTCCGACCGAGCGAGCAGGGATGAAGAAATTGTTGCACGTTCGAAGTACGTTAAGATTTACCGTTGGAGACAAGTGCGGATCATTTGTTGTCAGGCCGCAAACGTTTGACAAAGCTATCGCAGCACTCGTCCTTTCATACTTCACTGTTTACGAGGAATCAACAATGTCGACTTTTGAGGAATCATCCAGAAGAGTGAAAAGCGCTATAATGTCAGTGGTGAAAGACCGTATAGGAGTTGGAATGGCAAAACGATTACATGACGCTAAGCCAACGTCACCGACGCTTTACAAGCTGGTGAAGACGCACAAAATTGCGCCAACTGCGGATACCATGCTGCTCACTGAGAACGAGATTAAAACACGACCAACCACTGCGTCCTGTGGCCAAATGTCGCTGAAATAAAAAGTGGAAGAAGAAGAGTCACAAGCTACCATAGCTACCACAAAAAGCGTTCAAAGCATGCTTTTAGGGTGCAATGTTCTTGCGAATACATGGAATGGGTACACGGAATCGGAGAAGAGACTGCTGGGTGGTGTCGTTCGAAGTATGCGGTAATTTTCCGGATTTGTTTTCAACCCAACATTCTACCGAAGAAAACTTTTTTCGTCGAGTCCTGTCAAAGCGGTGAATTGGGTGAAAATTTTCAGATCTAGAGTTGGATAGGCATTCTACGCAATAACACACTTTGTGAAGTATCTTCGTACGTAATTCGAAAGCACGACGCCACAACGCCACGTTTGAAGCGTCAGAAACACACAATGCCGCTACTGCAATATATTTGCCAACTTCGTGTACAGTTAGGTCCATGGGTTGCGTTCTCAAGATAAAAAACAGAACATTTAAAGGCAGTGGTCACGATGAAAAACGTTATCGAAAAAACTACAAAAATCAGCTTAGATCAAAAACAGCTCAAAAACTATGAAGGTAGCGCGGTGAAAAACGGGCTAGAATTAGAGTTACTAAGACCCTAAATTTCCAGTTCGTGCACACGTGCACAGAAAGATCACAGTCTGATGCCAAGCAGTCGAAAATCATCGACACTCAGAGGAAGAAATAAATGCAAATTTACCTAATAAAACAGTTGAACAATGAAAGCGAGCACTTCAGTCAATGTTTTTGACTAGATGTGTACATAAATCCGAAGTTTCATTGATTGAAATTCAATTTCAAGCCAGCTGATGTTCTTGATACTAGAGATCATCGATGCCGATGATGTGGGGTGGGCTCGTCCACCATCAAAAGACAAGAAAGTTCAGGCTTCAAATATGACCCAGAACAGCGTTTTCTTCGCGATTTTTTCTTATAGGTCCTACAACTCTATACCCAGAAAAGGGTTTAGAGAGGAAAAGAAGACGAGCATAATTGAGCGCGACCACTGCCTTTAAATCTCACCCGCGGCCAGCGCGGGCGTTTTAAATCTCACCGGCGGCTGACGGTGAGGTAAGCTCATCAGTAGAGTATGTGAACGAATACAGTGTGTTTCATAACTATATAGGCACCCTATTTTCTCGAAATTCTCAAACTCACAATTCGTATGAAGAAGAACCTAGTACAGTATTCGAGTACTCCCCGTACACATACTCTGCCATAATCAGAACTTTCCTTCTAGTGTCTATTATAAATTTTTTTGAAGCTTTTTCGATTTTACTTTTTCGAAACTATAAAGGCACTAAGGAAATAGCTGTTGTTTTTGATCATATCGTCAGAGTCGCTCGCCCACCCCTCACAGAAGCATTTATTATTCCTATTTACTGCAGTTTACCGTGAATCTTAGACATTCGCTGTTATGAGTACGTTACCAACAGCATATGTTCCGCCAAGCACCTGCGGGAACATATAGTATTGGTTGGTCTCTGTTGTGAGTTCGATACCAACGGATACGCTCCGGGAACATATCCGTTTGGTTAGCGGAAAATGAGAGTTTTAACCTGCTATCAGTTTCCCACAGGTTTCCAGAAAGGTTTTATACCACCCAAACGTGATTTCTGAACACCAACGCGTTGCAAAACTCAACGCTATAATTGTACCTTGCTTTGAAACCCTCATCGATTCTGACGTCACAGAACATCTATATTTATTCAAAGTGTGTTTTGACATTTGAAGGCAGCGGTCACGTTGAAAAACGTTATCGAAAAAATTACAAAAATCAGCTTAGATCAAAAACAGCTGAAAAACTACGAAGGTAGCTAGGTGAAAAAGGGGCTAGAAATAGAGATCTTAAGACTCAAAAATGAAAGTTCGTGCACACGTGCACAGCGTCGACGAAAAAGATCGCCGTCTCATGCTGAGTAGTCAAAAAGCATCGACATTCAGAGGAAGAAACAAATGCAAATTTATCTAATAAAAAAAATTGAGCAATGAAAGAAAGCACTCCAGTCAATGTTTTTGACTAGATGTGTACATAAATCCGAAGGTTCATTGAATGAAAAGCCACCTGATGTTCTTGATATAAGAGGTCATCGATGCCGATGATGTTGAGTGGGCTCGTCCACCATGAAAGACAAGAAAGTTCAGGCTTCAAATTCGGCCCAAAACAGCGGGTTTTTCGCGATTTTTTCTTTAAGGTCCTACTACTGGAGACCCAGAAAAGGGTTTAAAGAGAAAAAGCGACAAGCATACTTGATCGCGACCACTGCCTTTAAAACAAACAAATTTTACATTCATACTATGTATTATTCTTGATAATATTTCAATTTTTGCAGACATATCCGCTCCACTTTGATCTTTGGTTATAAAAGAAGAACACTACACATTTTACTGTTATTCGCATTAGAACTATCCGGTAAAGGCGGACCATGTGAAGGCGCTGTGAGTGAAGTGGTGCTTCCCCGGGATTCGTGTGAAAACGGACTAAATTTGGTGTCGCTCAACATCAGAAAACAGAAAGCCGTTGATACAACGAACAATACAGACCCTACGACTTTTCGCTCACTCGCGTCCGGCCCCGAAAATGTCGCGATCGCGGAAAACCTATCTTCGTTCACCAAAGCCTACAGTTTTTTATACAAGCAAAGGTTATCCCTAGTGACATGGAACAAAGGAAGATTAATAATGCTTGTGAGCATGTCAATTTATTTGCGCTCATCAGATGTCGCGTCGCCGCTCATTCTGCTGCCGATGCTCACCGAACGCGACGCAGTACGCACGGATGAGTGATGTCCCCTCCCCAACTGTAATTAATACCAGTTCAATTTTACCACTTTTGCTAAGAGTAGTAGTTTAAATTCATTGTTTTGCCGTAGTTCTACTATTAGTCTAATAGTTTGTGATAGTTTTAACCTGTTTTGTAACCTTATAATACAATTGCCCTCTCCTCCTTCTCCTTTTCCAGTGTGAATCCTCGTCGAATCGTTGTGGTGTTCGTTCCCGTCGATCGATGGGCGCGGAGGGGGGAGGGGCGTCTTATGTATGCCTCGCGCTCTCGTCTGCCCCCGTGGTATCTCATCTCAGGCGGGGCCTGCGATCGGAGGCCGCGTCCGCTGCCTTCTGAAGGCGGCCCGTTTAGTTATAGGAGCTCATTTTGTTGTTGTGGAGTGGTACGGAGAGGTGACTCTCCTGAATAAATAGTTGTACCACAGATCAGTCTACAACACTCCAGTCGATTTGGGGGCCGAACCGAGGCCGAAGAAGAGGGCCACTGATCCGCACTTAAAGGCAGTGTTCACGATGAGAATCGTTTCTCTGTTTCTCGGCCTATCTTGAAAACGGCTCCATGCTGATTTCAGCGATGTCCCTGAAATCGTACAAGACCTTCTGAGAACGGAGTTATGGTCCCTCAAAGATTGAGCTAAGGAAACATGGTGGACGAGTTGTCCAAGGCTTGTAACTTCCGTCTTTTGCAGCCGATCTATGCGAGCTGACCTGAGTAAAGAGAGAAGCTGAGAATGAAGGGAAGAACGGGGCTAATGATTGGAAAACATCGCTCATCTAACGATCTCGAGCATTCATTTGTTCACGTCGGTGGGCGTGGAAAGTGCATCTGGGGGTGACGAGCTGAAGGGTGTCCAACTTTGGGCTCTTTTGGAGCGTTTTCTGGCTCGTTTTCATGCGTTCTTTCGACGTCAACGTTACAGCGTGCCCCTCCACTACCGATTCCTAGTGAAAACTGAAACACATTTTTTATCGTGAACACTGCCTTTAAGCCGTTTTCAAGCGGTTACGGCGTGTAGTCCTGCTCCTACTCGGAAGCAGTGTATCCTCATTCATACGGTGCGGTCGCGTGTGAGTGCCCGTGTGGTGAGACGCATCAGTGTTATTCACGGAATACACTGTTGTGTTTCGTCGCTGCGTGGGTAGCGTGCATGTCGATCGACTCTGTCACAGAGTGGGGGTACGTTGTAGTGACGCTTGTCGCTGTTCCGCGTAGGAGCCCGACTACAAATTCATTGCTATTGTATCGCGGCCGATAGCCTAATCTACAGTGAAGATTTGTGATTCCAGAACAATGGCTTCAAGCAGCAACGCAGAAGAAAGTGTTATGGAAATGCAACGACTGGCGCTGAATGAGCCCACAGCATCCGAGCAACTGGCCGATATGCGAGCCATGATGAATGTGCTCATGGAGAGGGTCAACGTGCTCTCTAACCAGAGTGCCGAAAAGGCGAGAAGATCTGAAACGGTCACACTTTCAGAAGACCTTGCTACCGCTCTGGAGGAGCAGCGTGAGCAGTCTGCTGAAGTCGACCATTGTCTGCGGTTACTCTACGAGCTGTTCAACGTCGATGCCACAGAGGTTGTGAGCAAAACGAGAGCTTTCGTGGAGATTTGTAAGCAACACAGGCGGTCGGATCAGAGTAATAGTGGTACTATTTGGGATCAACCAGCCAACGTTGTTGTCACAGATGCTCCAACCGCCACGATCGAGCCGCTCACATTCGACCAAGCTAACAGGGGCTTCGTGAACCATGCAGAATTCGACTTCAACGCGGCAGCAAGAGGCGATTCAAAAAGACCTCCAAGTGTCGGGCTTGGGTCGGAATCTCTTCCAGTTCATGCGCGTCATGCTTTTCCGAGCATCGGGAGCAGAATGCAGCAGCAGCGGCCGACACGAGTGAACCCCGTCTCCCAAGATGGGTATGAGAATTGTGGAACTCAGCAAAACTTGGGACACATGTTTGCGGCTATGCCATAGGTGGAGACATTCGCAGACCCTGAGGGAAAACGGTTAGACGACTTCGTACTCCGGTTTGGGATGAAATATCCAAACCTTGGGTTAGATAACGACATGCTCACTCACCTTTTCCTCTCCAAGCTAGACGGATTCCCTAAAGCAGTGGCTGAGGCGCTGCCGAGAAATATCCGTGAAGGAAGTCTCGAAGGAATCATCAGTGGTACGCGGAAAAGTTTGAGCGCTACCGACCGTGCGCAGCATATGAAGGCCTACATGCAATTGAAGCATTTTAAGAAAGATGTTGATGTCACGAGGTTTTGCATTGAGCTCGAGCGACTAACTAGGATAGCATATCCGAATGCCCCGGATGAGGAACTGTCGAGGACGCGAGCTGGTGAACTCGTAACACAACTCACGGATTGGCCGGAGTATCTACAGCTGTACGCAACGCTGAAAACTGCGCCAGACAGGTGTGAATACGAGATGGTCAAAAGATTGGCTCAGCGCTGCGAGCGAAGTTGAGATGTCACTTCAGCGATTCGGCAAGCTGCACAGCCATGCCGATCAAGACCTGCTGAAGTAGGCAAGGACAGGTTTCCGCCGTCGAAACGAGGAAGCCACACATGTACTAACCCCCCTAACCCAGAGCCAGCTAACGGTTCTGTAGCTGTGTAGTCAAGTGGAGAACCAAAGAAACCGTTGAAGTGCCACAATTGTGGCAAGACTGGCCATCTTTCCCGTAAATGCCGAGCTTCTAGAGAGCCTTCGCACCGTGAAGTTGGTAGAAGAAATGAAGCAGCAGAGGAAGGACCAGTGAAGAACTTCACGGCTTCGCTGAACAAGTGGATTTGTGGAGCCGCAGGCTCATCCAGACCACAGAACGAATTAGTGGGAAGACAAATGTCATCTGAGGTACATCTCTTAGGATTCTCGCGACAGGCTTTGTTGGACACAGGTTCCCAAGTAAGCATCATCCCTCTGGAGAACTTGGAAGAAGGTCTAAAGTCAAGGTTTGATTTGGACAACGACGTTGAAGAGATTTCACTGAGAGAATGTGCTCCGGTGTACGAAGCTTCTGGGGTGGTAATAAACCAGCCAAACTATGATGTAAACCAAGACTTTTAACATCGATGTTAATTATGAGGTTCTTAGTCAGGTCAAAAAAACAGTGTTTTATTATTCAAGGCCGAAATAAGCTTCTGTGGAAATCCTAGAACTAAACTTCGATGTTATTACCCGCTAACTATCATGTTACCCCCCTCGAAACCTTCAATCGCGAACATTAATGTTCGCTGATTAATCGGCGCTCTCCGCAGGTCAGCGGTGAGACACTGTGCCTATTGAGGAGTGCACTAGACAAAGATGGTGGGTTAGGGTGAAAAGTCCTCGAGAGGACTTTTCAGCGTAACCCGCCAACTCGGAGTTCTTCACCCATCATCACTGCAACCGCAGTTGAGCCAAGAACAATCTAAATACACGCCAATTCCCGAACTGCTGGCGTACCATTCGCCATGTGCAGTGATAACGCGATCGATGCAGCAATATTTTCCTTCGTTGATTGATCAGAGAAGGACAGTGCAGCTGATTGTTCCATCTCTGATTGCTCTTTCTTTGTCCAGGTTTCTTGTACTGTGTTTCCGATTTTTCTTGTTAATGTTTTGGTCCAGAAGAACATCAAAAATAGTTATCACTGGCCGAGAGACCTGTCAAAGGAACAGCTGCATCAGAATGCGCTAAAATGGGGATTTTGAAGTTATTATTTTAGAATTTTGTGTTTGCTTTGATTTTTTCTTTCGTCTCTGTTTATGTTTAGGTTACTAATCACTTTTGTCGTGACCGTGTACCTTCCTTTTTCTCACGTAATCTTGAGAAGAAAACAAAACACTTATTGCCATTATCACCTTCGTAATCGATACATTACCACTTTCAAAAAGCATCCTGGAACTATGTTTCTTCAGAAAAACACATGGAAGAATAACATCTCGCTGTTAAGATCTATACGAATAACGCGTTCGTTATAAACACAGCCGAAAATGAAATTATTTCTCACTCTTGCTGATATATTCGATTTATTATGTAGTTTAGACGTGATGTTCAGAATTCGAAAATTCGGCCAACCTCGGGGCATGGAATTAGGATACTCAGCAGTCGAGAAATTAGCCCTACAAAATAAGTGAACTTATAGCTTTGGGACGTTTTGCGAAATTTCTCTCTGATTATTGCGAGAATTCTCCTAATATTAATCTGAATCCAGCCGAGTGCAGTTTTTTGAATTTATTCATCCATCCGGGAGAATTGAATATAAGCTTTTTCGTCCCTAACTGCGAGGTTATATTCTTTCAGTGTATTTTTCCTAATTTTTTTTTTCAGACAACTTTCGGATTTGGTAAAATGTGGATTTTGCAAACTTGAAAACGACAACTTGTGTGTTTTATTTCTCCTTTTTGTTTAAGTTGCCTAAAAAAACAAATGCTACAGAGCCAATACAAAAAAGAATAGTAGAGTCCCTATGAAAATAAACGAAAGGAGAAACCATGCAGACCTGAAATTCCGAAAAGAAAACTTTGAAATTAAGCTTTTAAGAATTCGCGGTCATTTACTCGTTTGACGGAATATTCGGCCGATTTAACCTCAATTCGTAATTTTAGTTAAATTCAAAAACATTATCAAGAAAAATGGGGAACACAGAACATCAAACTAGATAGAGAGAGAACAAATAGAGGAAAACAATTACCTGAACGGATCGGTCAATCAAAGCACGAATATTATATCTGACAAAAAATGTGACTTTCATTATGTACGGAACATAACTGGACTGAAGAAGGAAGAGTGCACGCTAATTAAAAAGTGATTTAAACTCTCGTCGCTGCAAGAGCTAATAATTATCTGGAAAGTTGCGACGGGTGGTTTATATGATCGACGGGTAAAGAACCCAGGAGAGCCTATCAGGGATTGTATGCATGAAGGTTTCTAATAGGGTAAGGCTATCCTATCAGTCGCTATAACCACAAAAGTTGGTAACAATGAGCAGTTACGTGATTAGAGAGACTTATACGTTGGCCTGTCCCCATTTCAAACGTCAACGTATACGGCCCCAGTAGTCAACCACTCCGTGGCTGCACGGTGTAGCGCAATGTCGCGCTGCTGCTATCGGCACGGTCAGTGGTTCGATTCCGCGTGGGGTCACCTTTTGATATGCATGTGCAATACTTCGAGATGTCAGTCATCTCGCGTACATTGTGATCAATGCAGCATGGTGCAAAGAGATGTATCGCTGATGATGAGGCAGAGCTTGCGAGATCGCTTCCAATGGGAGTGCAAGTTTTGCAAACCAATATGTATGCGGCAGTTCCCACTAAGATTGAGGGTAACAACGATGTCTCGTGCATCACTCAGACAGACTCACGGCTCGTCCGCGGCGGCAGATGAGCTTTCCGGACGGTCCGCGGCGCTTGGCGGCTGATCCGCGGCACGATTGATAGTGGGACGGTCAAACGGCCGATCCGCGGCGCTGTTTGTTCTCGAGGGGGTGGCTCCGGGGCGCACCGCCAATCCACCATCTCAATACTGATCGATGAAAAGCAGCCACATAACCTCCATTTCCCCGTTACTTGCACTTTTCTGTATCACAATCATAGAAGCGATGTGGTTTCGAGAATGATTTCTTCATTTTCGTAGTTGAAATTTCCGAAAAACAACCGCTTCGCACCTACGATTATGATAATAGGACTGCGAGTAGCGGGGAAATGAAGGTTATATTTTTGAGTTGTTTTTGGATTGAACGACTCCACCACCTCATTCCCCGCAGTCTTAGACAATTTTCCAGCCGCTGACTTCGACTTTATCGTATTTGTAACTTCTTCAAACCGTTATATCTACATGCACGCTAATTATTCTTTCTAGATGCCATCGCAACAACTTCTAGGGCAGAAAAAATTCCCGATGGTAAGTAAATTTTCATATTCTCGTTCATTTTTGAGATTCTCCTCTGATTTTGTTTTTTTTTCTCATTCAAATAATTTTCATGATTGTTTGGTTTGGTAATTCTCCTCATGTTTTTTTCAAGAATAGTTCCGGTTTGATACCGACTTTGATCGATTTCGGCATGAAACCAGATCTACCTAGAAAACCAAACAATCATATAAATCACTGGAATGTAAGGAAGGAAAACAAAAAGAGAGAATTACAAAAATAAACGTGAAAATGAAAAATTACCTACCACCGTGAATTTTTCTCCCCTAGAAGTTGTTGCGGAGCCATCTGGAAGGATACAATTGGTGTGCATGTAGATATCAATACTTTAATATATGAAGAAACACAGAAGGACGGGTTTGGTCACAGAAGTCAAGAAAATTGAAGAAAATGAAAAAACACCTACAATCAGCTTATCGGCTACGGCGCCGGAATATCGTCCGGCTCGAGCGCGTGCGGCCGCAGAAGCGTCTCAATACGCAATTGCGGAGGGAATTTGACGCAGAGGAGTGGAATTTGACGCAGAGAAGCACAGTACATGAACTCTGTTTCCATCGAGTGGGATATTCTAGTAGAGCACCACTCCCAATTAGATGGAAACAGTCCTTCATTGGCCGTGAGACAGATTTTGGCATTGTTGCACGCTCTTCGCGCTAGCTTTCTTATCTCCTCAGAAAGCATCAGTATCACAATTTCGCAGGGTTGCTCTACCGTACGACTTATTTTCAGAGGAAGAACAGCTCGATTTACATGTAGAACTGGTTTCGATGTGCATTCGTAGACTTGTTCAGTTTATGGCATATTGCAATGCATGCCCATGGTAACACAAACAACTGATTGTGCAATAACTATGTGTTACAGGTCTTCAGTCTAAACTAATATTACAAAGTTGTTGCTTAAGAGTCATAAAATATGAGCTCTCGATTTCGAGAATTTACAGCTCATGATCATACATTAATCATTTGTTCATAATCATAATTATACATCACCGATGTCCAAAAGATTGCAATAAAATATAATATTTTCACAATACTTCTTCAGCGATACATGTCACAGTTGTACAGCTAAACTATATCGAAACCAGTTATGCATGTTAATCGAGCTGTTCTACTCTTGAAATTAGCTCTTACGATGGAGAAATCCTGCAAAATTGTGATATTGAGGCTTTCTGAGGAGTATGGAATGCTAGCGCGAAAAACGTACTCCAATGCCAAAATCTGTCCCACGGCCAATGAGTCGATTGGGGTGGGCTGGATAACATTACTCAAAAGGACGGTCCACGGCGGCTGTCAGGACGATCCGCGGCGCTGGCAAGATGGTCCGCGGCGCATTGCCGGCGTATCCGCGGCTTCGGTGAAGGATCGTCCGGTCGTCGGCCGCGGACGATCCTAAAAAAGCGCCGCGGATCGTCCTTGGACTTCTCTGAGCATTTCCTTCTCGAAACTCTGACATGATCATGGTTCTGAACTCTCAGTTCTGTCTAGTTTACTACCGCCCCTGGGTATGCTATGGTCTTCAAGGGAGCGATAAGGCTTTCCATGCAGATTGGAAATAGCAACAAGCGAAGGATCGCATGTTTCGTGATGAAGGGAGGAGACGGATCGCTAGCTCTTGGCACTAACGCCTTAGGCAAGTTGGGATTTAACCTTAAGCGGTTTAAGAGAGCTACGATCTCTCCCAGCAAAGGCGAAACCTTCAGTCCAGTTAAGAACAGGCGTACTCAGAAGCAGCGAAAGCAGCCGCAAGACCCCGTCGTGCGGTCTGCTGGAGCAATAGTCAGGAACAGTCGAAAGACTCCTGAAATCCATGCTCCTGTCGCTGACACCTTTGTGGGAGCAGAAGTCTTCAAACAAGGTGAAGACGAAGCACCTTGCGGAACAGCAGACATTGTGCCCACAGACAAGATCGAGTTACCCAGGAAGCTTCTGCGTTCGAACGTTAAGCGGAATCTTGAGGTGAAATGTTGCGCAGCAACACATCAAGGGAAAGGCTCTGAGAACCATGACCGCGATCAGTCAGGAGCTTGCCCGAGATGGAGGCGATGCAATACGGTCATGCCTGATAGGCCTCGAGATCATAACTCATGCAAGCCTGGCCCTGACGAACCCAGCAGAATACAATTCGATGCGGTTCAAATGCTACCTAAAGGGGTATCAGAAGAGCCCGTTCAACCTGTAAGAACACGTAGGAAGCGGAGGAGGCCCAGAAAGAACCCCGCCGCAGAGATTCAAACGAGTCGGAAGCTTCGATGTTTCAGAATGAGTATTGGCATAGAGCATCCACTCAACCTGCTTCACCGACGTGACTGCGGCGGTTTTGGGCAGTGTGTTCATGTCGCTGTTCCCAGTCCGACACACCAAATGGCACGATCGAATAAAGTGGCCGACAGGTTTGAACTGGAGAACGTCGCCTCTGTTGGAGAACAAGGGAGCTGGAGTGATGAAAGGAAGGAGTTGGAGCTCCGAAAGGCAAAATCTACGCATCTCACTCTCCATGGCCCCGCCGCCGCCACAAAGGGTTGCAGCAACCAATACGTCGATTATGTGGAGGCTGCAAAGGAAGTACTGTTTGAGCCCAGAGCCCTTCCCGATATGGCAGTTCGCAATGACGTCGGAGCCCATGTTGCGAATGCGGCTGAAGTATTGGGACGTATGAAGCATAGTGATGGCTCTTACAGTATAACTGTTTTCAGCATAAAGCCGGACGGAAAGGATCGACTTAGAGACGTCGAGAGCTTGACAGATCGACTTCGCCGTAGAAGTCATGGGTAGGAGAAGAGGAATGTTCGGAGAGGACTCATTAGTGATCTCATTAGTGATGTGAGTCGGGACGACTCTCTACTTAGTGCGGGCATGTTAAGAGTAGTAGTTTGAATGCAATGTTTTGCCGTAGTTCTACTATTAGCCTAATAGTTTGTGAGAGTTTTTACCTGTTCTGTAACCTTATAAAACAATTGCCCTCTTCTCCTTCTCCTCTTCCGGTGTGAATCCCCGTCGAATCGTTGTGATGTTCGTTCCCGTCGATCGATGGGCGCGGAGGTGTGGATGGGGGGAGGGGCGTCTTATGTATGAATCGCGCTCTCGTCTGCCCCGTAGTCTCTCATCTCAGGCGGGGCCTGCGCATCGCAGGCGGGGCCTGCGATCGGAGACCGCGTCCGCTGCCTTCTTAAAGCGGCCCGTTTAGTTATAGGAGCTCATTTTGTTGTTGTAGGGTGGTACGGAGGTGTGACTCTCCTGAATAAATAGTTTTACCACAGATCAGTCTACAACACTCCAGTCGATTCTTTTCACTTATTAATTTTCGAAGTCGAGCGAAAGAGTAGATCGATAAAACACCTGATCGTGCTTCATCATCGCTTTCACTGGGTGAACTCGTTGGGGGTCTCTTGAGAGGAGGCGACGGCCGAGGCTCAGCTGAATCCGAAAGAGTAGCGTTCCAACTGGGGCTATCATCGATAATTGAAGGCAGCGTTCACGATGATTATACTCGGTGACTTTTCACACTGAAATGATAGACGAGAAGGATCCCAGGCTCCCAGTTCCGAAAGAACGGTAGAAAATGAGCCGGGAGTGGCAGAATAACGGCTGCAAACAAACGTTTTGGAGTTCCAAAACCGCCCGTGCCCCATCTGCGCCCCCCCCCGATGGGAATAAATGAGCACTCAGATTACATAAATGATCATGTCAATTTAGAGCTGATGAATGAGCGCTTGATTGACCTGATAGGCATCATCCTTAATAGCGGTCGATTCCTCCACGCCCAAAAATCGACGGAAACGAGGGAGGGCCTGTTTTGGCTGAAAAATACGGCATTCGCGTCCTTTTTAAGCATGCTTTGCTGTATTGGGCATCAGACGATCCGTAAACCGCAGAGATATCGGAAGTGAAATTTATCGTGAACACTGCATTTAAATCAAAGTGCGTAGGAATGCGAATACTCTCGCGGTCGGCGTGCGGGTCGAGCGCCTTGTGTAGTTTCTCAGATAGTGGTTAAGGGGACCCTAGAGGCAAGGTTCTGTGACTTTTGGATTCTCCTAAACTTGCCCTACATAGGTCGACCTGAGCTAGGTTAATCCATCTAAAAGTTCTGCAAGCTATGAGCCGTTGCTTATGGAGGAAAAAAGGCCGTAAGTAAGGAATCGCGGTATTCACAGCATGAGCAGATTTCAGGATATCGATGTTTCTACTGCATGTGAATATTCATGCCGCCGCGATGCGGCAGGACGCTCGCACTGGCGGCATTCATGACGCTGCTGAAAACGATCACCCCCACCCGTGGTGAAAAAAAGCGCGGAGAATAGCGGAGAAATTGGACGGCAGGCACACTTTCGTGAATTAGTGCCACAGCGAAGCTACACTAAGTTGAAGAAAACCGTTTTATTGCGGTTTCCGCACGTTTCCTGTGACGAGCGGTGCGATTTAGAAGAGAATTCCAGAACTCGGATTCTGCTCGGACCCTGTCTCTAAGATTTCAGCCATAAAATGGCGATTTCGGGTTCAGAATGTAGGAATGTCAAACCTGAGATATCGGAAGTGAAAGGGATTATAGCTTCGATGATGTCCTACACAGCGGCTAGCTTGGCCCTGCGGCATTCGCGTCAAGCATTTTTGCAGGAATACCACCCAGTGGGAAACAGCCGACTGCACCCGTGAATTTCTGCTGTTTCCGTCCTCTATACACATCTCCAAGATTTGTGGTGAGCTCTTGCTATTATATTTGTGAAGTTTTGGTAGCCATATGTTAGGTTGACCCCGCCCTAGTGGGGAGCAGGGATGAGCGTAATAACGACTAACGACTAACGAATTTAACGACTAACGGGCTTTTTGGGTGTTACGTCTAACGACTAACGACTAAGAAATTAGAAACATTTTTGTAAGCAATCCCAAAATTCGTTAGAAAATCAATAGCCATTCACATCGCGCTTCAAACCAATGATTACTCCAGATCCAGAAATGATAATAGTTCCCTGCTGGTTTTTCGCTGTGGATGGTATAAAATAACCATAGTCTTCAGTATTTATTAATTCTAGTGAAACTGCTTCGCAATTCTGGAACCCCACATTATGACCTCAACCGAACGTTGCGAAAGGTCCCGTGCAGCGTTTGTGCGACTTCGTGTCGGTCGGGCGAAATTATGGTGGTAGGGTCACTGAACCAGTTCCGAAACTGACCGGCTTCAGAGGAGATTTTTAAAGAGGGCGCTATCAGAGGAGATAATATGGAGCGGTGTCTGCAGGTCACAACTGGGCACCGACAGGAACTGTATCCAATGGTTGGATAGTAAAGAATGATGTCCTCCGAATTTCAGTCATGAATTCGAGATATGGGATTTCCATAAAGTGGTGCTGGGACCTATGAGTTGTTGAAGTTTTCATTTGGATTCTAATTTCTTGCGACCTTCCCCCCTTATGGGAGCAAGCTCGAAACGACGCGCGCGCTCAACTTGCCACGTTGGGGAAAGAACTAGTGCAAAGTTGGTGCAGTTCTCCGTGTTGTCACCATGGGATAGATCACCGTATACCATCAAATAGCGCAGAACTGTAAATTTTGAACTGAAAAAAAGCGGAGAGTTCAAGGTTTCCTCGGATCCCCATATTGCTTCTTTCCTCACCGGAAAAAAGGACAAAAATCGATGACTACACACTCTCGAGTATTAGGCCCTCCCAGTGTCGGAACTGGTTCAGTGACCCTACCACCATAATTTCGCCCGACCGACACGAAGTCGCACAAACGCTGCACGGGACCTTTCGCAACGTTCGGTTGAGGTCATAATGTGGGGTTCCAGAACTGCGAAGCAGTTTCACTAGAATTAATAAATACTGAAGACTATGGTTATTTTGTACCATCCACAGCGAAAAACCAGCAGGGAACTATTATCATTTCTGGATCTGGAGTAATCATTGGTTTGAAGCGCGATGTGAATGACTATTGATTTTCTAACGAATTTTGGGATTGCTTACAAAAATGTTTCTAATTTCGTTAGTCGTTAGTCGTTAGACGTAACACCTAAAAAGCCCGTTAGTCGTTAAATTCGTTAGTCGTTAGTCGTAATTACGCACATCCCTGCTCCCCACTAGGGCGGGGTCAGCCTAACATATGGCTACCAAAACTTCACAAATATAGTAACAAGAGCTCACCACAAATTTTGGAGATGTGTATAGAGGACGGAAACAGCAGGCATTCACGGCTGCAGTCGGCTGTTTCCCACTGGGTGGCATTCGTGCAAAAATGCTTGACGCGAATGCCGCAGGGTCAAGCTAGCCGCTGTGTAGGACCTCATCGAAGCTATAATCCCTTTCACTTCCGATATCTCGGGTTCGACATTCCTACGTTCTGAATCCGAAATCGCCATTTTATGGCTGGAATCTTAGAGACAGGGTCCGAGCAGAATCCGAGTTCTGAGATTCTCTTCTAAATCGCACCGCTGGTCACAGGAAACGTGCGGAAACCGCAAGAAAACGGTTTTCTTCAACTTAATGTAGCTTCGCTGTGGCACTAATTCACGAAAGTGTGCCTGTCGTCCAATTTCTCCGCTATTCTCCGCGCTTTTTTTTTCACCGCGGGCGGTGGTGATCGTTTCCAGCAGAGTCATGAATGCCGCCAGTGCGAGCGTCCTGCCGCATCGCGGCGGCATGAATATTCACATGCAGTAGAAACATCGATATCCTGAAAGTCTGCTCATGCTGTGAATACCGCGATTCCTAACTTACGGCCTTTTTTCCTCCATAAGCAACGACTCATAGCTTGCAAAACTTTTAGATGGATTAACCTAGCTCAGGTCGACCTATCTAGGGCAAGTTTAGGAGAATCCAAAAGTCACAGAACCTTGCCTCTAGGGTCCTCTTAACCACTATTTTAGAAACTACACAAAGCGCTCGACCCGCACGCCGACAGCGAGGGTATTCGCATTCCGACGCACTTTGATTTAAATGCAATGTTCACGATAAATTTCACTTCCGATATCTCTGCGGTTTACGGATGGTCTGGTGCCCAATACAGCAAAGCATGCTCAAAAAGGACGCGAATGCCGTATTTTTCAGCCAAAACAGGCCCTCCCTCGTTTCCGTCGATTTTTGGGCGTGGAGGAATCGACCGCTATTAAGGATGATGCCTATCAGGTCAATCAAGTGCTCATTCATCAGCTTTTAATTGACATGATCATTTATGTAATCTGAGTGCTCATTTATTCCCATCGGGGGGGGGGGGCGCAGATGGGGCACGGGCGGTTTTGGAACTCCAAAACGTTTGTTTGCAGCCGTTCTTCTGCCACTCCCGGCTCATTTTCTACCGTTCTTTCGGCACTGGGAGCCTGAGATCCTTCTCGTCCATCTATTCAGTGTGAAAAGTCACCGAGTATAATCATCGTGAACGCTGCCTTCAATTATCCATGATAGCTCCAGTTGGAACGCTACTCTTTCGGATTCAGCTGAGTCTCGGCCGTCGCCTCCTCTCAAGAGACCCCCTACGAGTTCACCCAGTGAAAGCGATGATGAAGCACGATCAGGTGTTTTATCGATCTACTCTTTCGCTCGACTTCGAAAATTAATAAGTGAAAAGAATCGACTGGAGTGTTGTAGACTGATCTGTGGTAAAACTATTTATTCAGGAGAGTCACACCTCCGTACCACTCTACAACAACAAAATGAGCTCCTATAACTAAACGGGCCGCTTTAAGAAGGCAGCGGACGCGGCCTCCGATCGCGGGCCCCGCCTGCGATGCGCAGGCCCCGCCTTCAGGAGTCGTTCGACTATTCCTGACTTTTGCACCAGCAGACCGCAAGACGGGGTCTTGCGGCTGCTTTCGTTGCTTCTGAGTACGCCTGTTCTTAACTGCACTGAAGGTTTCGCCTTTGCTGGGAGAGATCTTAGCTCTCTTAAACCTCTTAAGGTTAAATCCCAACTTGCCTAAGGCGTTAGTGCCAAGAACTAGCGATCCGTCTCCTCCCTTCATCACGAAACATGCGATCCTTCGCTTGTTGCTATTTCCAATCTGCATGGAAAGCCTTATCGCTCCCTTGAAGACCATAGCATTCCCAGAAGCTTCGTACACCGGAGCACATCCTCTCAGTGGAATCTCTTCAACGTCGTTGTCCAAACGAACCTTGACTTTAGAGCTTCTTCCAACATCTCCAGAGGGATGATGCATACTTGGGAACCTGTGTCCAACAAAGCCTGTCGCGAGAATCCTAGGAGATGTACCTCAGATGACATTTGTCTTCCCACTAATTCGTCCTGTGGTCTGGATGAGCCTGCGGCTCCACAAATCCACTTGTTCAGGGAAGCCGTGGAGTTCTTCACTGGTCCTTCCTCTGCTGCTCCATTGCTTCTACCAACTTCACGGTGCGAAGGCTCTCTAGAAGCTCGGCACGGGAAAGATGGCCAGTCTTGCCACAATTGTGGCACTTCAACGGTTTCTTTGGTTCTCCAAAACGGACCGAATGAATGAATGAATGAATGAATTCGACTTCAAAATTTTCGAATAAACGAATGAAGGAATATATTTGATTTCAAAGTGTTCGAATAAACGAACGAATGAATACATTCGATTCTCTAATTCGAATGAATGAGTATCGATAATCGATAAATTCCGAATGAAATACATAATTTAACTGCGGGCCTATCGAATTCGAAGTTCTGGGGCACTACTGCTTTGAAGATGCAGTTTTTAAACATGACGCCGAAAGTTTTCGAACTGCTCAATATTTTCAATATTCCGCTCAGGCAGGGTTCATGAGTTGCGGCACGCAGAATCGAAACGTGTCGTCTCTACACTAGCAGCTGTCTGATGCCACCCACAGCGGCTCTAACGCGCTATTCATACCTACCAACGCCAGCGCTTCACGAGCGGGCGTTTGGTTAGGCCGCGTTCAGAGTTCATTCGCGGCACGACGCGATGTAATAATCAGCCTACGTATCGATCACGCGACGTCGGGCGTTCACAGTGAAGAGGACGCGCAATTCGCCTTCGCGCGACGCGATGGACGTCGCGCGATGGCAAACTCGTTGCTGATTTTCTTCAGTGTTTTTTTCATTGAAACAACCGTGTATAACAATGAAAGGAATGAAACAATCATTTGTAGGACCACATGCACTCGGAAGAACACGAAAAAAACTGTTGGTAACGCTACAAAAAATTTCGTTGCTTATTTGCGAGAAATTGCGTTTATACGCAGTTGCACGTAGTCGCATAGCATTCACATGTGAATACCTGCGTGACGCGATTTTGGCGTAGCACTGACATGTGCAATCGCGTCGCCCGCGAAATCTCTGAACGCCGTGTTAGGGTGTGTGGCCTGAAACTCTCCGCTATGGCGGCGAGGCTCGTACCGTCGTTTTCATTGTTTTCACTACTCCTCCATCGTTTCTTGTAATTGCTAATATTTGAAGCAGTTTTTCTCCGAAATTAAAGTCAGAGGTAGTCAGCAGCGGAGCGGTTAGTTATGGCGAAATATAATTATTGAAAGCGGTGATTAGGTGTAACCGGCAGATCTGCTGCTCATATTGAAAAAAAATTTAGCTAAATTTATCCAAAATTTAGAAACATTCAAATCATAAAAAACTTCCTTAGGTTGAAAAAGGTCCTCTGATTCCCATCGTAATGGCTATCAGCGTTAAAGGCAGTGTTTACAATGATTTTCGTTCCCGAGTTTTCACATAAAACAACGCGTTGGCCTCCAAGTATTACCGGAATTACGAAGAAACGGCAAGAAACGCATTAAAACGTCGTATTTCTGTGACATTATTCTATAATATGGACTAGTTGTCCGGTTGAATGAACATGTTGATGGTGGTTTTCACCGGTGGAAAACTGGGTCAATCGAAGATAGATGAATATTTTGTGCGAAACAGGATTAGCTAGGGCCCTATGAAAACAACAGAGCAAGAGAGAGTAGAGAATTGCAAAGGACGGGCCCACAAAGGATTTCATTGTCACAACAAACACTTCTTGTGATACTTAAGAGGCGGGCTGATACTTGAGTATTTCGTATTTATTTATTTTGTAGACGCAGGAGAACCTGACAAAAGACAAAAAAACAGACAGAAAAAGAATTAACTCAAGAAAAATAGTAACAAAGAGTACGCGTAAAAAAGTGATTAAAAACGGGGATAGGGAAAGAGCAGGAAAGCATCAGGTAACCTCAGAATCAACCAGTTGTGCGGCTAGACATTTGAATGATGGCAAAGGCATTTGCTCAAGATCTTCGCTGTAAACTTTATTCAAGACGGTTAAAACCCGGATGGAAAAGAAGTTTTTCCTAATCTGTGTTCTAGTAATTGGGATCTTGATTTTGACTCTGCTACCCCTAGTCCTAGACGGTATTTTAGTGAAAAAATGTCCGCACCTCTACCCAATTCTTCCTGATAAAATCTTGAAAGCAGCGATGAGATCGTTCTTTTTTCTTCTACTAGCCAAGCTTGGCAATGCAAATAATCGGCGCCGTTGAAGTCCATTTGGAATGAACTGATATCCAATGCCCGAGCAGCGCATTACCAGCTTACGTGTAAAATTATTTTGGGCACTCTCCAATAAGTGGATAACTTTTTTCAAATATGGGGGAAAAACAGTGATGCCATTTTCAAGTAGGGGACGAACGTACGTTTTATATGCTCTAAGAAGAGTTTTAGGATTTCTAGATTTTACGGCTTTGAAAAGATTGTAGGTTCTATTCAGGGCCTTAGAGCAAATTGACTTATAATGATTTGCAAAACTCAACTTGTTTGTGATAAGATAGCCTAGACCTCTAATTTCAGTGACGGACTCAAGGTGAACATCGCCAATATTATAAGCAGTATCTTCAGACCTGTTACCAATGTGCATAATTTTGGTCTTATTAGCAGAGAGGGGTAACCCCTACCGTATGGACCACTGATTGACTATGTTTACAGCAGCTTGGAGTTTGATTCTATCGTCATTACAAGTGATTATATTATAGATTTTTACATCATCGGCAAACATAGTACATGGAACCCCTATTTCCGAGATAAGTCCAGGAAGTTCAGCCGTATAGAGGATGAAAAGAATCGATGATAACACGCCTCCTTGAGGGACGCCACTTGTAATACTACGAATAGAAGACAATTCATTGCCAAGACGAACCTGGTAGGTACGGTCTGTGAGAAAAGCTGTGATCAATATTAGCGTTTCAGGTGAAAATCCAACTGCTTACAGTTTAGAAAGTAATTTGGCGATAGGAGCTCTATCGAAAGCTTTCTCGAAATCAAAATATATAACATCGACTTGCTTCTTTTCATCGACGGCTTTGGTCCAGTCATTTAAAGAGGACAGCAGCGCTGTCTCAGCAGATTTTCCGCTGCAAAAGCCGTGTTGATTTTGGGGTATGATTTTGTGCTGGTTGGGATGTGCCAAAAGTCGAGATTTAAGAATTTTTTCGAATGTTCTAGCCAAAATGGAAGTTATACTTAGAGGTCGGTAGTTTTTTGGACAAGAGAGAAGAGGCTTTTTGGGCACTGGAACGATAAAGGAGTGTCTCCACCTAGACGCGACTTCACCTAACATGTAAGACAAATTGAAAAGGATCTCTAGTGGAAACACTATATAGCTTGCAATCTTCTTGATAAAAGATAATGGTACAAAATCAGGAGTAACAGAGGAAGAATCATGCCACTTAGATAGTATTACGAAAATTTCTTCTTTAGAAAACCAAACATTCTGCTCCATGATAGGGGCACTGCGCACCATACGTTCAGAGTAGCCAACGCTTTCCACAAATGACTTGCTAAATTCCCCGGTAAAGACAGAAACCTTTTCTCTATCAGTGACGGCAAGGGTTGAGTTTTCAGCCACAAGAGAGGGTATTCCATGTTTCGTATTTTTTGGTCGCTTTTTGACGTAACTGTAGAATTTGGAGGAATCCTGTGACTCCAACAATTTACCCTCAATACAAGTGTTATATTTCAAAAGAGCCTTTTCAAATTTTTGATTCGAGGAGGTATACAATGCCTGCGAACTTTGGGAACCATTTGCAGCAGCGTTACTCCAGAGCCTATTGCGTCTCAACAGCAACCTTTCTAAATAAGAAGGAAGTTTAACATTCTTGATATCAGAACTACGTAAAGCGACGTACAAATCGATTACATTGTGCTAAATGAATACGAACATTTCATATTTGTCGTTGAGCGAAGCAGCTCCACCGAAAGACCCAATCCAATCAATATCCTGCAGATGGTTTTCAATCGCCGAATAATCAGCCGCTCTAAAGTCCTTTTGGATTCGCATAGAAGGACACAAGACATCAGTATCTATTCGAAAATCAATTGTTGCGTGATCACTGGTGCCTATCGGTGTACCCACACTAACTTGAATAATCAGGCTGACCTGATTACAAAGGACCAGGTCTAAATAGGAAGTACCCCTTGAAGGAAAGTTAACAAGTTGGTTAAGACCATGCGAAGAAAACAAATCTAGAAATTCTCTCGAGGAGGAACATACATTTTGATCCAAATTCCATGCTACATCAGGCAAATCGAAGTCTCCCAGGACTATACAAAGACCATCGTAAATGCAAAAATCGCTGATGACTTCACGGAGAAGAATTGAGTCATTGGAGCTGCAGCTAGGAGTACGATAAAGCAAAATGAATCGAATAGTACCTTGTGACAGAAAAGCATCCAAAATGGAAATTTCATAGGCATCTGGCACAGACTCTTGAAATGTTTCATTGAAAGCGATTGACTTTCTTAGTAGTGCAAATACGCCACCGCCTTTTTTGCGAGAGCGATCACATCTTATAAAGAATATTGCGAGTAAACAAGACCAAGTAGAGAAGCAGAATCGTGCATAGATCCCAACCAAGATTCAGTAAGAAAAACCATGTCGTAGTTTTCGTGCAAAATAACTGAAACAAGGTGATTATGATTTTTTACGATTGAGCGGACGTTTGACATCATACATTTGACTCCAGCGCCATTAGACCGAGGATAATTCAGAGGTTTCCCGGCCCGGCGGCGTGGTGGTAACGCTTTTGGTTTCGGGCTCAGAGGCGGACCCGTGAGCCGACTGAGATGGAGTTTGTGTGATATTATTATGATTGCTTTGGATCTCAGCAGAAGCACTGGTTCTTACTGTAGTCAAGCGAGCATCCCGCCTTCGCTTCAATTATTTGTAGGTGAGAGACTCCCTGAGGAAGATTCCCCTACAAGAAAAAGTGCGAAGGCGAGGAGCGTTCTTAACCGCAGCCCTCTAAAACCGTGAAGCAGGTAAAATGACCTTCAGTAGCCTATCTCTACCAGGTTTGGGTTGACCCAACCCATAGACAGAGATAGGCAGACATTCGACATTCAAATGAGAAAGTATACTAGCGACACAGTTATAATCATTATCGACACGTTGTCTAATAAAAGCGGAACGAAGTTCACGAACTCCACTAATAACAACAGAGCGCCTACGCTCAACTTCACGGTAAGGCATATTCAAAAAATCAGGATCAGTGGCAGACAAGTCAACATTACTAACAATTTTCTTGTTATCTTCAATGAGCTTAAGTTTCAGACGCAAACACTCATTTTCCTTTTCAACATTCTTATACGCTTCAAGTTGGCTACGAAGTGTAACACTCTCGGAAAGAACTGAACTCAACTTCGATGCGATTGTGATCAACAGCTTCTTGACGCACGCCGGCACTTCATCAGACTCGTTGACCTCTTTCACAGCATCCAGCAGATCCGAAGAGTCAGAATTTTCATCAGGAGTAGCAACACGGGCACGTTTACTCGATTTAGACGTCTGGAGCACAGGAGTATCCACTCAGGCAAACTCAAATGTCGACAGCAGGTTGGTCCGCCCCTCTCTCGAGCGACCGGACACTCACAGGTTCTTTCGGGAGAAAAACATGGACCTGTTATTGACCTGCTATCGACCTGTCGATATCAGGTTCACGGCAGGCTGGTAAGACAGCACATCCTATTGCCGGTGAGAATTGATCGTCCGAATCTCCGGATGCTTGGCGAATTATTCAGCCGGTTGCGCAATTGAAGAACCAGCTTTTATTTTTTTGTCTCTCGTAAAGCACACATGTTTTTGTCCAATAACGCGCAAATAAGTCCTGGTATCGAATGGAATCAATACTCAAATAGTGTTCTAGGAATTTTTGAGGTATTCTTATATTTTATTGACTCTTGGGATTTTATTATGCGTATTTTTTCAAACACTAGGTTTATTTGAAATCCTGAAACATCCTTTTTTTTTTGAATATTCGATTCCGTCGTGATTCTTTACTGTTTTGATTCTCGACTTAGCGGAAGTTTCATATTTTTCGCCTCTCGAGTGTTCCATTCCTTCGGGATTTCAAAAATATTTTTGCCTTCGGTCAGGTTAAATTTCTGTTTGTTCGAATTGGACGAACGGAGGACGGTGATGCGAGTGATTGGAAAGAACTCTGAGTTTCCTCTGCCTCTCCTGCGGCTGGAATACATAACAACCTTCACCCCTCGAATTTCTGTACGTAAGTAATCGATACTGCTTTCCGTCTGCTCGAGTGGGTCTCGAACAGATTTTTCTAGTTTGAATGCTGTGCTAATCTGGGCCAAATCCCGGTCTTTCCCAAGTGCGTCTCGACACGCTTTGCGGCCGCACGCTCCCGAGTCAGAAGAGCTTCCAGCGCCGCAGTCGTCTATCTGCTGACTCTAGGTGGGTTTTGGAAACTGGAAACTTAGAAAAATTGGAGAACATTGTATAAAAAAGCCACATCGCGTCGGCTTTGGCGCTGGAAACCGGACTGACTCGAGCGCGTGCGGTCGCAAAGCGTGTCGAGACGCAATTGCGGACCTGAATTTGGCCCAGATAAGCACAGTACTTTCATGCTGTAATGTAATGATGTGTGTAAATAAATAATGTAGATTGTCTTCTACGTGGAAGCACATTGACATAGATTTGATTTACATATACAATACTATACAAAAATATGTCAAGAAAGTTGGTGCTGCCGCGAACTGGGGTTGGATGATGTGTACTCGACCGTACTTCTTATTAGAATACACTTCAGCTCCGAACTGCCGTTCAGTACGCAAAGTGCACGCTGATTGCGAAAGCGTGCTGCGGCGCGGTTGCGAGTATCCTCAGACAGGGATGTGGGATCACCCGGGCGGTTTTCGCCTTTGGTGCCCGGGTGATCCCACTCGCAATTTCAGCCGAATATTCGAATTACTGGTATTCGAATTATACGAAAAATTCGACTATTCGGAAAAGTCAATTTTCGAATAAGTCGTTTATTCGACAATTCGAAAAAGTCAATTTTTCGAATAGTTCGTTTATTCGAAAATTCGAAAAAGTCAATTTTTCGAATGATTCGTTGATTCGAATATTCAAAAATTTTTATTCCTTTGATAAACTGTACTGATCATCTGCGCTCTTCTCTCGGCCTGAATCAATTAGCGGGCCGGCTCACGCGTCCAAGCTGCAGGTGAGATTTAGATGTTTTTTTGAGGACGCAAACCACGGACCTGACCACTATCGTTCTCGGAGCCGAATTCCGGACCGCGATTGCTTGATACACGTGATAATCGTGCTGGGGTCAAGTGGTCCTAGCACGATTATAACGTGTAGCATGATGCAACGGTCGTAATCCGCCAATGTGAACCGGAATTTGACCCTGAAAATGGCAGTACATTTGCCCTCTTCTAAACCTGATTAAAAAATTTAAAAAATCATTAACTGCATAAATTTCCAAACAAAAAAATTTTGAGACAAATAGATAACTGAAAATGAACAAATTAACCAGGCAAGGAATGCCAGCAATCAGCCAACAGAACTTACCAAAATGGCGCATGCGTACACGCTGTTAAACACTATAATGGAAAACTTACATCTTTCGGTATTTGCTTATCGACTTTGTCCCTAATTATATCTTGGGCTTTCTCCATATCCTGATTGACGTTGTAAAGCTTCTTTAGATTATCCTTCAGTTTCGTGACATCGTCGCTGTCGTTTAACGTCGCAATCTGCTGTGCCATTTCTTTCCGGTCGTGTGAGAATGCTAGAAAAGAGATCCTCGGGAGTTTCAATTGGTATGCGCATCCCCTGCACAGAAGTTTCAATCCACTTTTCCACGTGTTTAACTACCGTCTGCCTCAGTAGGGAAATCAGAAGAGTCGGTCAATCCGAACCAACAGCAGTTTGCCGGCTACCGCCGGCTTCCGCCGCTGTGGCACGCCTGACCCAAATGCCGACCCCCATTGAGTGAGATAAGTTACAGCATTTCGACCTTCTGCAGACTTTGTAGTGATATTCCCTATTAGTCCTCCTCAACGATTCACTTCATTCCTAACCTATTCCTCGTACACATTTTAATAACTCTATTTCGCATCTGGCTCTTCTTTCATCATTTTTTCTCATCAACGATTCTGTTCCTCACTGAAGAGCCTCGGCAGAATCGTTTAATGAAGTTCGTCTGAAGCTAGAGGCGAAATGAGCTTTGTCAGTTCTATATCTTCTTCAAACATTTCCTCTTACATCATTCCGTTCCTCTTTTCTTTTTCAGTTGTGCTGTCTTGGATGTGCAACCCAGAGGGAGACACGGGTGCGCGTTCAGGACAGCAGGTATTCCAATGGCATTTACCCATTTGTTTGAGAGAAAACTTCCTCAGTCACCGATGGCGATTCGTCGGTCGCACTATTCCAAACTCATCTTCTCAATCACTTGATACTCATCTTTATTTGGCTGACTTTTTTTTAACATAAAGTATTGTACACTAGATAGCTTCAACGTGTTTGTCATTTCAACACCTCATGTTAATTCGTAATAGAACTTTGAATTCCTGAATGCGTTAGTTTTTATACACATTTGGCAGATTTCTATCACAATTTCTAATTCTGTTCATTATTGTTGCTTTGAACGCGCTCTTTGTACTGTTTTGGTACATCCAATGCTTGTGTTAACTCGTGTGTAACCATATAGTTGATATGACTTCCCAGCTTTAACAAACTACTTGACTGTCCCGATTTTTCTTTTCATGGGGTTTAGATACAGCCCCGCAACAACACCTTTTACTAAAAATAGGCATCGTTGCATGATGTGGTAAGTTAAGTAGCGTAGTGGGGTCTGCTTGCATGCCTCCGGTAACGGTGGTTCATTAGAACAAAAAGGGCCCGTCATTCCCTGGTGGCAGTCCCACCTAACCCTTTTGGCCCACCTAGCTTGAGGGGGACCCGTCCCTGCGCTTAGGCTGGGCTTCCTAGGTGTCTCGGATCTAACAGTCAAAAAATTCTTCGCGTGCAACTCAGAACCCTTTTTTCAGGTCTCTCATTTCGGAAGGTACAGAGTAAGTTATTGACAGTATACCATGAGAAACCTGGTAAACCATGTGATTGGTACCAAATGTAGTGTTAATTGTAAGATATGTCATCATATTAAATTGCAAAACAACACAAACTCAGAGACTACGTATTCTTGAATAATACTTAACAAACTCCTTCGACAAGTTGTTGACTAGAGAAGTAGTCTATTGCTTGCAATGCAATAGATGTAATAAACAACATGTAGGGGTAAGGTTCATCTCATGTAGTGCGGTCGGACGGTCGGTGTTTCCTTAGCGGTCATGACTACCCTGTGCATCGAAACCAAGGAGGATCTGAAGAAGCACAAGTCGGAGATTTTTAGGCTTTCTGGTGAGGAGAGGTTTATCTTTCTGTTGCAAGTTCTTGGACAGGTTCCACCTAGCAGCCCGCGCGAGCGAAATTTGGATGGTTTGGATCTCACTCGTGGAAAAGATGTCGCACGCAAATATCAAACAGAGTCAGAAGGAGGTGGAGGGGATGCAATGGCTGGAAAGATCAGCGCATTGACATCGCATGGCGGCTCTGCCGAAGACCCAAATGCTGCCCAGTTGGAGCGACGCAGGTCGATCGTCGTCTCAGGGCTCCCTGAGCCCGACAGCGGCATGAGACTAACAAGGGAAGTATACAATGCGTAGATCGGATCTGCCAAAACGACTAGTGTCGTTATCATCTCTTGTGGCTAATAGTAAAACTGCGCAGTATCCCGCCCCGAGCTGCAGGTTCCAAGAAGTTACAAGCTTAAAAAGCTCATTCTTTGTGCTTTTTGTACCTTCCAAAAAGCGCGTTAGCCTTCGGAAAATTCGGAAACGGACCTTATAAATGTGTTCAGCGCCCAAAACTACCCCCCTGAGCAAGTTTGGGTGAAGGCTCATTTTCCACACTTTGTCCAGACTGACAGCGTTTTGGACTTGCACGGATTTTCGGATGGGCGTTTATTTATACCGATTAGAGGGCTTTGGAGTCGATTTTCTAAAGTTTTCGGCTAATTTCGTTTGAAGCTTCCCAACCGGGGAAAATTTCGAGGGAAAAACGCCACCTTCGAGATTTCCGGTTTTCTACGATAGATATGCCTCAAAATCATTTGCTGAGGGTTATTTGAAGTGCCAAACACGAATCTGGGGTCAGTTTGTCGATTCTTTGCAGATTACAGTAGATTACGGTGGGTTTACGGTAGTTTGGTCAAAATCTCAGATTTTACTCAAAATTTGTATACGGGGGTTATTCGGGGTTAAGAATTCGAATTTAACGTCCGTTTGTCGACTTTTTGATTACTAAGGTGGGTTTTGCCCCCTGCATGACAGTAAACCTCAAAATTTCGACAAATGGACTCCAGATTCGTGTTCACTACCCTAGATTACCCCTACATACAACTTTTGAGCTAAATCCGAGAAAGTTTTTTGAAACTCCAAAAAAATGCCTGGTGGGTGGGTACTGTACTTTGGTATTCAACGATTTTTTTCGAATGAATGAATAATTAGAATATTGAATTTTCGGAATTTTCGAATGAATGAATAATTCGAATATGGTGTTTTTCAAGGTCTCCGAATGAATGAATTTTTCGAATATGGGTTTTTTGGTATTTTCCGAATGAATGAATTTTTCGAATATTGCGTTTCTCAAGATTTCCAAATGAATGAATTTTTCGAATATGGATTTTACAGGACTTTCGAATGAATGAATTTTTTTCTCAGGATTTCCGAATAAATGAGTTTTTCGAATATTGCGTTTTTCAAGATTTCCGAATGAATGAATTTTTCGAATATTGTGTTTTCCGAAATTCTCGAATGAATGATTAATTCGGATATTGCGTTATAGGAAATTTCGAATGAATGAACTTTTCGAATATCACCTTAACAAAAACGTCGAATGAATGAATGATTCGAAAAGTGTTTACTACACTCGGATCTAATGAATATTCAAATATTCATTCGGAAAATCGAATATTTTCCGAATTTTCGAATAATCTTCGCTTATTTGGATCTGAGCTACCAAAAATTAAGTAACAGACCTAAATCTGTCTATATGTAGCTTCACAAGTTCTATAAATTGTTACATTTATTACCGACGATTATTCCAATGACAAATTCCACAACAGAACAATAACTTCAACAACAATATAGTTTGTTGAGCGAAATGAACCACCGAAAATCGTTAAGCGGATCTCAAAGTCGGTCTAACATTCCAAAATAACTAAGAAGGGAAGTGTTTCTCAGAACTTTTGAAACAAGCTGTGAACACGCAATCCGCTAATAACGAATTGTCCCCGTACCGAACGCGAAGCAAGCAGAACCTTACGTTAG